>JAQHUG010000258.1:2851910-2869473 GCA_028555095.1 Dicrostonyx torquatus | reverse complement strand
GGGGGGGAGGTGGAGGGTGGGTGCTGGGTGAAGAAGAAGGATGGGAAACTATGATCTGAATGTAATAACTGAGAGAAGAATAAATAAATAAAAAGTAAGACATTTATTTATAAATTTATAAATAGAATACAATGTGACAATTTTGCTTTTTAATGCAGAATGTTACCTAACTTGATTTCCAAATCTGGTTGAGACTTAGATTCTAACTTGGGGGAGTTAAGAGAGTGCTAATGCTGCTCCTATATTCATTAAATCTGAATCCTCACAGAGAGAGCTCAGCGTTAAGATTTTTATTAAGCCACTGAGTTGCTATAGACCTGTATCAATAATGGTGCAACACTTTCACCTAGCAGATGCCGGGTACATATGGATTGTCAAGTGCACGCATGGCATCTCGGTTAGAACTCACAAATACCCTAGAACTCAGGACCATCTCTATTTTACTGATAAACAAAGACTAAACTAAGTGTTAAGGTTCCCAATGCTACATAGCCAGTAACAATTAAATCTCATTAAAGCTTCAGAACCTTTCTTACCTTGGGATTTTTAACTTTCAGATTCTTGGGATGCATTTTAAGACTAGAACTTGTACACTTGAAGAGATGAGAAGCTCTATAAACTTGATGTAAGTCCTTACTGGAGTCTTACAGCTTCCTAAGCAGGGCGTTGTCATTTGCTGCCTGTTGTTGGACCAGAAAGTTGCTTCATGCTCTACCAGTTATATGAGCAGCTTTCCTGGGCACTGACTTCCCTGTCACATTGTGGCTTGCATTTCTTGGGTATGTTAAAATCCTTAACATCTGTCTGCCGTATGTGTCCATGGGCTGAAAGTACTTAGATGAACAAAAATATTTTTTTCATGGTGTCCAAAAATTGACAGTCCGATAAAGGACTTGCCGCATCCCCACTGGTTAAGACAGGCAGCTTTCTTTAGGAGAGGTGAATGAGGTTAAGCACTTCAGGTTGTGGGAAGGGAGTATTGACTTCCAATACCGAACTGGTTTTGTTTCTGTGGTTGATGAGAAGTCTAAATTGCATAGTGTATGTAAATAATAAAAGGGTGAATGAAGGAAGAGAGGAATCCTGGTTTTCTTATTTTTTTAAAATTTTTTGCACAAATATATGCTCTAAGTTGAGCTGACTTCTCCCCCTCCTCCTACCTCTCCCTTCACCCCTCCTCTTCCCAGCAGTCTGCTTTGTTTTCTAAATAGTTTCACTTCTGCTTTTACATACATATATATGTATATATATAAAACATGCTAATATGTGTCTTTCTGAGACTGGCCTAAATTGGTCTTCAGCTGCATCCACTTCCTGGAAACAACATAACTTTGTTCTTCGTGGTGAAAGAAATCCCTTAACCCATTCTTTTGTTGATGGACATCTCTACTGGTCCCTTCTGGCTGTTGTGGATAGTTCTGCATAAATGTTGATGCTCCTTAAACTTGGATTCTTAGTGTCTAACATAGCTTGCTTTATCCTCTTCTCATGTGTGAATTTTGGCTTTCTTTACTCTAAGATTTTTAAGTTTTCCATGAGGAGCACCCTTTATGTCTCTTGTAGTATTTTTGCTATTACTTGGAGCATCCAGGCCATGCAGGATGATGCCTTCACCTCGCTCTGCCTTTCAAGGCAGGGCGACTTCCCACGGTGCGGTGTCTCTGAGTTCAGCAAATAAGACACTGGAGGTTGAGAGAGCCACAGTCCCTGAAGTGTGAGCCAAGCGGCACGAGTTCTTTCCTTGTTGTCTTTTTGTATAGCAGGCTGGCGATGAGCGTTACTTAGTGACACCGACTTCATTTTTAATCTTTTCTCATGTCTGTCATGTGTACAGCAATTTCTTTGCCTCCTGGTAACTGTGGCATTTATTATTTCAAAATTTAATTCTTTTTAAGATGTCATGATAATTAAGCACTTGGATTTAATTTGGATAGGGAGAGGAGCTATTATTTATTAGACATTGACTATGTGTCCAGCATTGTAATGAGCACATTGTGTCATAAGCTCATCTAACCCTCATGATAATCCAATTATAAAAAAGCTCTCTTCTCATTTCATAGCTAGGAAGATAGAATCAAGCACGATTAGTTGTCAAAGAAAGACAGAGCTTGAATGCAAACCCGTGTCTAACTCCTAAATCCCTCCTCATTGTGCTGTGTTGGCTGCCTCTTTCATGACTGATGTGGCAGCTTTACATAAATGGCTACAAGTTCTTTGATACGCCTTCTATTTAATGATGGAACTATGTCTGTCCTCCCTCTTGACTTGAAATGGGCTGTGACCCTCCTGTAATCAATAGAATGCAGTGAAAGTGAACACATGGATTCTGAAGCTGGAGTAGGAAGCGGTGTTGCCTCTGTTCAAATTTTGAAGGCCTAACCTCCACATAAGATATATAAGCAAGCATATGCACACATATACAAACATACATGCATGTTCATATACATATATTTTACATGATGGTATATAAGCTATATACATGTAGATGTGATATATGTGATTATTATAGTTGAATAAATTAGCAGTGCCCACCATCCTGTAGTTATTCTCTCTGTGGTTTCACCTCATTCTTTTTATTTTTCAGTGGTGATAATTGAACTAGGCTCTCATACATACTAGTAAATGCCATATCACTACTGGACTCTATCCCCACTTATATGTATATATGTTTTCATTTCTCTAGGTGCGTGTGTTATATGTATGTGCATGAGTGTAGGTGCTTTTGTGTACATGTGTCTCCTCAATCCTTATCACCTCCTTTAAAAAAGACTTTAAATATATTAAAGTTATATATATATATATACATATATGTGTGTGTACATACATGTGTATATGCATGTATATATGGGGTATATGTATGTGAGTGCAGTGCTCTTGGAAGTCAGAGGCATTGGGTCCCCTGGAGTTGGAGTTACTGGAGCTTGAAAGCTATTTGACATGGATGCTGGGAACTAAACTTGAGTCCTCTGCAAGGATGTGTGGATATGTTTTCTCTTCTCCAGAACGGTATTCCTTGGTAGTCCAGCATTCTTGTACTGAGGAACTATGACAAAAATGATATGGCCCCCAGGCTCAGTTTAAGAAGCAAAGCTAAACTGTTAGCTAATTGGCTATACAATACCAAGTGGTCAACACTGAAATCATGTACATACACACAACTCCAAAGGGATCAAATAGGTTGTAGTTATATATTTATGCACACACTATGTAACAATAATAATAAAAGAAAAGGAAGCCATGGACTTGAGAGAATTTAAGTTGAGGAGAGACTGGAGGGATTAAAAGGAGGAAAACAATGTAATTATATTTTGATTAAAACAAAATAAAGGTTATATATTTATTCATATATATCAAGATATTAAAACATCATGATCTACTCCTCAATTACTTGTTACTTTAAAATGGGATAAAAATAAAGCCATAGTCATCATCAAAGAAAAAACCTCTGGGTTCACTTAAAGCTGTATTTTGGGGGCAGATGCTAAGTCATTAATGGCTCCTAGGATTTGCATACAAGGACAGTACAATGAGGGATCATTCACTCAGATGGTGTAACCACCAGTAAACCCATCTTGCTAATTCATATAGTGCTTCTCAACTTCAGTATTACTGGTATTTTGGGCCAGGTGGTTTTTGTTGGTAAGGAAGGGTGCGGCCGCACCCATCACAGGATGCCTGGCAACATGTTCACATTAGGTCTTGCTTCCATGCTACTGCATTCTGAGCTGCAAAAACCAGAAGCTTTTCCAGATAATGCCTAAACGTTCTCTAGGGAAGTAAAATTGCCATGGTCTAAGAATCATGAATCTTGCAGTATTCCTGTTGGTACAGGTTTCTTCAGCTTAAAGTTTTCAAATATCCTTATAAGTCACAAGTAGTTGGGCTACTGACTTCTGTTCCCCAGAAGGTGTTTTGAAAGGATGGAGATAGTCGGGAACACCAAAAGGATACAACAGGGAAAGACATGATAATAAAGTTAAATTTTTGATAAGAAGCCAGAGAACTGTCTGGGGGACACATGCATCAGTTAACACAGCAAAGATAATATCAGCAGTGTTAATGCACTAAAGATACACTCCACATCACATTGGGGAATGAAAGCAAAGTCACTTTCTCTTGGATTAGTTTAGCCAAGAGGGAACCCACATTTAAATTAGCAAAGCAATGAGAAAGGCATGACCTCTCTTTGTAGAACTGCTTATTTTTTAGGGACAGACCTGCGAATGCTCAGTTACCACACTGGAAAGAACCCAATGGGATCGATCATTCCAAGTTGCATTGAATCCACTCAAGTCTCACTCGAGGTTTTATAAAGAAGACAGAGACTTAACTAATGATCAGGAAGTTTCTTTGTGCAGCAAAGGAGATGGGTGGGGCCATGAGACTCAACAGAGAGAGAAGAGCCTATAGATGAGCAAGACCCAATCTGTGGAAATCCATCCATGCAATGAGTCTTTCTCTGTCCTGCCAGCCAGCTCCCAAGTGGAGACATGGAAATGTCTTATTAATTATGAAAGCTCAGTCTATAGCTTATGTTTATTCCTAACTAGTTCTTATAACTTAAATTAATCTGCTTCTATTAATCTACATTTTATCACGTGGCTTTTTCATACCTCTTTTCCCTTTTCCATTTCTCTACAACCGACTTGTTCTGTGTCTCCTGGCATTTCTTTCTTTTTTTTTTTCAGAAGTCCCAGGGGAGTTTTTATTTTTGTTTTGTCTGAAGAGAACAGAGAATTTGTGACTATATAGAAAGGCCCCAGGATGCACAGACCAACACAGTGAACTCTGATCAAACACATTCTGTATTCGCAGAGAGACACTCTAGGAGAGAATTAACATATAAAACTCAGCTGTCACATAGAGGCCCTGAGTCATAACCATTTCCTTCCTGCCCCACATCACCAACGCAGGGCCACAGCCACAGCCCATCCATTGGGGGTGCAATGTGAGGCCTGGCGGGTCGCCCATCACTAGTGTGGTAGAACATCTTCCACCCTCTTACGCATCTCAATTATCTCCTCTTCCTCTCTCTGCCCAGAAGTCCCACCTAGCTCTCCTGCCTAGTATTGACCATTAAGCTTTTTATTAAACCAATCACAGGAACACACCTTCACATAGTGTACAAACATCCTACAACACATTCATGGCTTTTAATTTTGGTTTTGTTTGGTTTTGATCTTGAACAGGGTCTTGTGCCAAACAGTAGCATGGCTTTTGCACTGGTCTCAAAGTTCATCTATACTTTTACTTTTACTTGAAATGTGCATTTTTAAAAATTTAGTGCTATTTTAGAGCAATCTTAGGTTCATAAAAAATTGACTGAAACATACAGAGGTTTTTCTTTATGCCTCCCTGCACACCCAGACCACATCTTACCATTATTGTTCCTTGTGATTTTCACCAGTGTCTGTGTTTTACATCAGTGTTCACTCTTTCTTTTATGCATTCTAACAAATTTATAATGGCTGCACATTCCATCAGTACAGCTCCACAACAGAGTGTTTTCACGTCCCTGCTCTCTGGCTTTCCTCCTTCCCCCTCCCAACCTGCCAGCAACCATGGATCTCTTTTACCTTCTCCATGGCTTTGTACTTCTGAAAGAGAGTGGAAGTCTTGCACAATGGCTCCATTCACTCAGCAATATGCGTTTTAGTTTCCTCTGTGTCTTTTCGGCCTTGGGTAGTAATCCATCATCCACCTGAGCTGTGCTTTCATTACTCATCATACACTAAAGGACATCTCCTTTGCTTTGGATTTTGTCAGTCATGAATAAAGCTGCAAAATACATTCACATGCAAGTTTTTATCTGTACATAAGTGTCTACATCCTTTGACTGCCTGTGGATGCTGGATTTTGATAATGTGTTTTACTTTAAAAGAATACTTTGGGCTCAATGAGTAAAGCATGTGGTGCTGAGCCTTTGTGTTCCAAGTTCAATCCCCAGAATCCACATAATACAAGGAAAGCACCAGCTCCTACATATAGTCACCTGATCTCCATGGCATGTGCTGATGCCAACCTTCCCAAATAACAAATAAATAAAAATTTTAAATAGATATTTCATCTGTGCTGCTCATTTAAATAAATTCCACAATATGGAGCTGGAGAGGTGGCTTAGTGGTTCAAAAGGTCTAGATGCTCTTCCAGAGGCCCTGAGTTCAATTTTCACCACCCACATGGCAGTTTACTACTGTCTGTAAGTTCAGTTGCAGGGGTGCTGACACCCTCACTGAGATGTACATGCAGGCAAAACACCAATGCATGTAAAATAAAATCAACGAATCATTTTTTAAAAACACAATTCTTTTAGTGTAGTGTAGTTAAATAGCAGTAGATCCCTGAGATCATAAAAAGTTAAATGTCACAAGGTTGGTGGTAAACTCAAACTGTATGACTGCTATGGTTTCCAAATTTGCTCACTTGTGATAGTGAATAAACACATGACATCCTATTACAAATATTCTTATAATGCCACATCATATAGCAAGCATTATTTAGTCTCAAGATTTTAAGTCAACAATCCTTGGAAGAATTAAAACAAATCTTCAATATTATAGGATAGTCCTTTGCTTTTAGCAATCTGACTTATAAATCTAGTTTCATAATAATGAGACACAGACTGAATAAATATGTTAATTAAATTTTATGATCTCTTGTATGTAAATAATCACTAGGGTTTCCATTAACTGACAAAGCATATTTGTTTAGACTATTTTTTTTAGCGTATGCATCATTCTGGTTGGAGTTTCCTGCTCTGATTCCAATTAAACTCTATAGCTCCAGCTTCCCTCACAATTGCCAGGTAAGGCTGAGTGAACAGTGATGATGGTGATACTAATGGCAATAGTCACAGTTGTTATGACTGCTATCATTATTAGATCTTTACTTTGACCCAGGAGCTATTTCAGGCTCTCCTATGAGTCCTAGGTAATTTAATTCTACATGCTAATCTCCAAAGTCGGTGTTATTAGACCACAGTTTCCAGAATAAAAAATCATGAAAGAGAGAAGTTCAGCACCTTGGTCAAGGTTATAAAGTAGCAAGTGATTGGCCAGGATGGTCTCAAGAAATGCAGGTCCCTAGTCAGCTCTGTTGAGGAGTAGAATCAATAATATAAGGCCTACTTCTTCTTTTACTGTGAAATTAGCAAATATCTACCCGTTTTTATATATTTTAATTGTACAATATTTAGGTATGAATCTCCAAAGAAATAGCCACTGTTTTGTACTTTTTGGTTCTATAGACAAGCTATCATAGGCTATACATAATTCTAGTACTTGCTTTATTTTCTATTCAAAATGATAGCTTAAATTTCCTTTTATTACCAGTGAATTGCTTTGAAAGACCACCTGAGAATCTGCTGCTGGAATGTGTTCTTGTCCTCATTTACTTTGCTGTATTGATAGTTTTCCTGATGTCTTAGGAGTCTCACTTCTTGGGTCTTTTGCTGCATGGTGGGCTGTGGTTTATGTTTTGCTTGATAATAATTTTTTCAGGACTTCTTGAAGTTCTTGTCCTATTTAAATTGGGCTACGTCATTAAGTATATATACCATCTTTAAAATTGTCAAATCCTCCATCTTTTTATGTAGTCTGAGATAATTTAAATACTATGAGATACAACCGTGTTTGATGTTTCCAAAAACCCATGGGAAAACTCAATCAAAATGGGTTTTTGACAGTGTTTACAGTATCACCTGTGAACCAGGCTTAAATTCAATTCGAAAGCAAATTGTTAATGTATAACACTCATATCACCATTGTAAGAGTGGGCATATTCTGCCAGGCAGATTAATATGGCAGCATGCAGGGGCCAGTACTGGATAAGNAGAGACATACATAGATCTAATCTACATGGGAAGTAGAAAAAGACAAGCTCTGATTAAATTGGGAGCATGGGGACCATGGGAGAGGATTGAAGGGGAGGAGAGAGGCAGGGAGGGAAGCAGAGAAAAATGTAGAGCTCAATGAAAATCAGTAAAGAAAAAAAGATACAGTCAATACATCTTCCTACAGAGATGCTTGTTAACTCTTAAAAAAAATAAATGATATAAACCCAATTCTCTATCAGAAGAGAGACTCGAGGCAGGCCCAGTTATCAAGACATGAGCAGAAGGGTCTCTTGAGTGCAGCAATTTGCATCTTACCCAAGCAACACTGTCTAAATCTACTAGAAAAAGGGATGGAGTCAAAGACAGAGTATCAGATCATGTGTTTTAGATTTTAAAATCTAATCATAAATCACATTCTTTAAAAAAATGTGCTCAAAGAAAAAACTTAAATAGCTCTGAAACAGATATTAGATGGGGATTTTCCAAGTAGCCACAAGGAAATGTTTCCTGAGTTGAGTGTCTCTGACCATGTTCCTGTATTTCTGTGCAAATACACTAAAGAAGAGGGTCAGTTGACCTGTTGGTACTCAGAATGGCTCAAGACATGGAGCACCTACTTGTTTTTTTAGAACTGTAGACTCCCAGGCCCACACAGAACTGCATGGGATGTGCGCTGTGACCTGGCTCCTCGTAGGAAAGTGTAGGGAGCGCTGCCTTTTTTGGAACTTGGCACGAGGGAGACAGTGAAACTGTGAACTATAAAAAAGCAGTCATGACTAGTTCTGTGGCTTCTGGTTGATTCTGCTCCCTGTGAGGAGCTTTGTCAGTGTTCTGGTGGATCTAGTGGCCTTGGGGCAGAATCTTCCAGGTCCTGCTGCTATGCTTCAGGGATGCCAGCCAAGCAAAGGGCAGGTCCTTGGTGCCAGGAAGAGGAAGGGGTGAACATGCCTGAGAGAGGGAGGGTGCAGGTGGGCAACTCAAGAGCTCCAACCAGAAAACAGAGCAGTGTGGAGACAAGAGTTGCTGTGGCCTGAGAGTTGGACACCCCCCCCAGAAGTATCAGTCTCCTCTCATCTTCTTCCTCACCTCTGCCCCAAAACAACCTTCTCCCCTCTCTCTAGAAGTATCAGTCTCCTCTCATCTCTGCCCCAGAACAACCTTCTCCCCCCATCTTAAATCATGCTCTGCCCCGTGCCTCCTTATTTTTTTCTCAACTTGAATTCTCTCAGCCCAGCTGGGTCCTCTAGGCCCCACTGTGTCTCTCCCTAGGCAACCAGATGCTAGCAACAATTGTTTACATACTCTTTTTTTCTCTTAGTGTGCTTCAGACACTGTCCCTGCTTTACAGTACACTGTCTGTCTATCACACTGCCTGGAACGTTGGCTCCTTACCTTCCCCAATAAGTCCTATTCTAACCAAACACTCTATTTAAAACGGAAGCCCATGTTTGCTGGGTATTTCTATAACCCCTTAGTTAACCCTGTTTCCCTCTGTGTTTCTCTTCTTACATGCTGTATAGTTCACTCACTTGTCATGTCTAGACAAAGGTAACGACCTTTTCACTGTTGTTCACAAACGTATTTTATGGAAAATAGTGCTTTGTCCTACATAGAGCCTCCAGAAATATTTGTTGAACTGAGTTGGATTTTATGGAATGAAAGAACTATCACTCACCACTTAATTAAAACCACGCCCAAAAATCTTACTTTCCTTATCAAAAACAAAACACAGGAGTGGCGAAGTGCTGAGCAAGTCTGATGACCCACGTTGGATGGCAGAAGGAGAGAACCAACTCCACCAAGTTGTTCTCTGATGTCCATGCATGTGGCATGGCACATACCCACCCATGTGTCATTTAACACACGTGCACACACACACACACACACACACACACACACACACACAGAGACAGACAGACAGACAGAGACAGAGTCTCTGTTGATATCTGTTTATCTCTCATCATCTTACCACTTAATCTCTTTGATACTTTTTTGGGACAAACTTGTTGAAAATGTCAATATCTCTAACTGCTTGCTCCCCTCTTTACTGCATGCATGGCACTGTGCTAAGGGCTCCACCTTCTCTCTGTGGGGTTCATGCTGTGTTCTCTAAGCTATGTCTCCTGCTTGCACTTGTTCCTCCTGCAATCCATTCACAACACAGCAACTGACTTATTGGCTCAGAAACAAATGGTTTCTCATCTCATCCAGGTTCCTTACAATGTCCAGATTGTCAGGGTTACACAGAAAGTTCTTCTACCCATTGAACCATCTTGATGGCCCCTTAGAATATTTTCAGTGTATAATTTTCTGTTGAGCCTCAGAAGGGTATGGATACATTAATTTTGTTTGTGAAACAGACATGGAAGAATGGCATAATTTATCTTTAAGTTACAGCGAAGTAATCCTAGATTTGAACTCTAGCCTGAATAGCAAGTAAGTCCTGTGCCTTATAGCTGATGACAGTAATTGATCTGCTATAAAACTAAATTGTTATGGGGGGCTTTAAATGACATAGCCTTTATCTATGAAAATTGCTTTTCAGCACAAAATGTCTTCTATTTCTCTCAATACCCTCTTATAGTCAGGCATACAATTTCTCACATAGAAAAATGACCTTAAACTCCTTTTAGTTTCTTCTGCAATACAGTATTTAATAATGTTGTCAATTATATTTTATGAAATTGATGATATTTTGGTTTGGTTTGGTTTCTGTTGCTGTGATATAACGCTAACCAAAACGGGAGTTGGAGGAGGAAGGGGTTTATTTGACTCACTTGTTACATTCCATCATCAAGAGAAGCCAAGGCAGAAGCTGGAGGCGAGAACTGAAGCAGAGGAGGTGGAGGAGGGCAGCCTAGCATCTCTTTCCACCCTTGTTTAGCTGCCTTCCTTATACAGGACAGGTCCACCTGCCTAAGGAGAGCTGAGAACTGAGCCCTCCTACATCAGTGAGCAATCAAGAAAATGTCCCAGAGTCAGGCCCACACACCAATCTGATGGAGGCAATTGCTCATCTGAGGATCCTTCCCCCCAGGTGTGTCCATCACAGCTGTGGTTCTGTGTGCAACCTGGGCACCGTCGAAGGTAGGATCGCAAGCATCACTCACCTGTTACAACCACACTTTGAGAACAGAAAGCTAGAAGGTGACAAACGGAATCTTACAGGCAAAAGGCTGTGTTGGAAAGACCAGGTGACCAACCCTAGGTGTCCTGAAAGTGCTGATCTGATAGTATCACTAAGGGTCTGGCATTCATAAATCAATGCCCCCCTCTCTGTGCAGACCTCGCCTTTACCATCAGGCTCTTACTTTTGTCTCTTGGCCTCTGCAATGCAAGGGAAAATCCAACTGAGGCATGAGGCAGAAAGAGAGAGGAATGGAAAGGAAGCCCTAGCAGTGGGTAAAGAAGTCACAACTGGTGTCTCTGAATGTCTAAGATGCTTGTGTAAGGCGTTGACTTCATCCTTCCACAAAGTATGTATGGGGTAATAGCTATGAATCACCGAGTGGCTCAGAAAGCAGCGATAGTCAAATATGAAATATTAGGTATATAAAAACAGACAGCCATCTCAGATATACAGCCTTTGCATTAAATAAATAAAATTGCTTTATTCATCAAAATGATCAATGCAAAGTGACAAAGGCAGAGTTATTGTGTTTTCCTGCAGGGTGACCAGTCTGGTTTCCCTAAGGATTAATGTCGTGTAAACACGTTTACCACCAACGAAAGAAATATTCTCCGGCTCAGTGAGAGGGTGAAGCCCCGCTAGTTTAGTCTCAGCTAAAGTGATCCATCTGTCTTTGACATGAATTTGTATAACTTTGAGCCATTCATAGTAAATGTAAAATTCTATAATCAGATATCATTTTAGCAGACTTTCACTATAGAGCCTACGCTAGCCTTGAACTTTCTATGTTGTCCAGGCTATCTTCCATCTTGTGTCCCTTCTGCCTCTGCCTTAGAGTACAGATGTTACAGGTGTATGTAACACTTTTGGCTCCAGTAATCCATTTTTTCTGTGATTGGTGTCTGGATCTTTTGGAAAGACTATTCTGACGTTATATCTCAGGAAAGTTAGCCTTATGATATGAAAGGATGACAAAAAGGAACAAATATTTCAGTTTTGCTACCACTACAATTCTTGTACAAATATTCAGAAAAAGGTCTGTGAGTTTGCCTGTAAAACACCTGACTAAAAAACTGAAAGTAAAATAAAAAATTGTTTTATTTTACCCTGAAATGTATTTCCTAAAGAGAATTCAGCTGTATGTTCAAAGTTATCTGTTCCATAATTTTTAACAAAAAATAAATTAAAACAACTCAATTAATAATAAATAATTAATTCTAAGATGGTCTAAGAGGGTATTATACAACCAGGAAACTGGTAAGTACACTGTCTATGGAAAAACTATGGAAATATTTGTAATGTAATATTTTGAAAAGTTTAGTATAAGAAATTATATCTACATACTATAATTACATCCATGTAAAAACTTTATACAAATAACCTATGAAGGAAATATACAGAATGGGAATAGCTAGCACATCAGCATATTAGTCAGTATATTCTTCAATTCTTTGGTTACTGCAACAAAAGTCCTCAAATATTTGAGTGTCACAGCAGAGCTCATGCTGCATGCCAAGGCTGTGCTCATTATAATCACTCAGGAACACAGGCTAAAGGCGTTCCCTCTGTTGTCTTAGCCTTGCCAGAGGGAAGATATGGCTGCTATTGTGTCTTGTGGCCAATGAAAACCAACATGCCTGCTTCAGAGGCGATGGAGAAAATCAACCTTACTGTGTGGTCAGAAGGAGAACAGAGAAATACTGGTGGGCAGCTAATAATCTCAATGAGATTAGTGAAGTTGGATTCTTTTCTCAAATATTTTACAGTGCTAAAGTGTGTTCTCTGTAGTCATTACTTCCAGTTCCATCTGTGAGAGATAAATTGAAAGTAAAAGAAGTAGAATATGCTGATCTTTCAAAGAGAGACTTCAAATGGGAAGTTCTTTTTTCCCCAAACATTTAAAGTGCATCGAGATGATAAACGTTTTCATGTTGGGGAGTAGAGTTCGATTGAAAAATATTTCTGACTTCTCATCCCTCTAATATGCAATTTATCAATTACATGGGAGAAAAGCACCACAAGGAGGCATTCTGTTATAAATATTTATAAATGTAGCTAGGAAAATATATATTTTGCCTTTGTCTACTATAACAGTTTGCTTGCTTAAGCAAGCAATCAACAGTAAAGAAAACACATTTTGCAGTAGTGAAGTTATAAATATACCAGTTAAGCAAACACTTGATATGGGAGACAACAGTAAGATGTTCAGCAAAGGACAGTAGCTTTGACATCAAGAGTTCAAACTTTGAACCACCATTTATTAATTATACAACCTTGGGCAATCTGGGCTAACTTCTTCCCTAAGTGGAATGGAAGATTTCTCCCTTGAAGACTTTAAAACTTAAAACATAACATATGTAAACCACTTAGGAGAATGCCTGGCATCTAGCAGGTAAGTACTCATTTATTTGTGTGTTAACTGGATATTGTACAAGCGGTTGTCAGCTGCAGCCGTGCAGTGGCCCAGTCTTCCAGAAAGGGTTGTCTGTTAAATTCCACCCTGCGGAGAACAGATATACAGAGCTTTAGAGGAAGCTACCACCATCCAGCTGTTTCTCTGAAATGAAGAGACTGTTGCAATGGGATGTTATAGGCACCCATCTTTGAAGACATAGTCAGCATGGGATGGTAGCTATTGCTGGGTACCAAGTTGTGCTCAAGGTGAGCGCTGATAATCAGGAACCATTGTGACAGCCAGCCTAGCATTCCCTCTTGCTAATACGTGATGAGCAATCTCTGAGAGCAGGCCCGGTGGGAGGAATGAAGCTGGGCTTAGGCAGTAGAACCTGCTGCAGGAAGTGAGAGCCCAGTTAGAATCGAGCTGCCTTGACTCCATGTTGTCCTCTACAAGGCTGGAAGGAGTTATTGATAGGTCACCTCTAACACTTAGATGGCCGCTTCTATTGCTCATTCTCGAGTAAGCACTGTAATTACTGCCTGGATAATATAATTCCGTTTTAATGCCTCTTACCTGTACCATTCGTTATCACAGCTTTTGTCAAAGAATCTGTAGCCAGCTTTCTTTTCCACTTGTTACTTGAACCTAAAGCAAATAACCTGTGGTTAGCACTATCAGTAAAATAATGGCAAGTTCTGCGTGACAGTCTCCGATCTTGTCTCACTAGCACAGCCCTAGGTCATGCTGGCTAGATGACCACCATGTAGGATTTATAATCACATCATGACAGATGGGACAAAAGCAATGAATAGTGTACTCCAAAACCAACCAACGAAACAAACAAAGAGCAGGAAGGTTTTAGGTCCTAGGTCCTAGGATTGAATCTTAATATGTATTAAAAATGAGTGAAAATTGCAAAAACCAAGGAAAAAAACCTTCCTCCTAAACACAGTTCAGTATCCAGAACTGTCACCTGTATTAAAAGGAAATTGACATAAAAATGTAGGCCAGAGGCTACCTACGTGGCATAAGGAAAAGCATAGAAGCCGCCTGACTGCATTGATGAAAACAACCATATCATCTCCCAGAGACTGGATCCAGCCACATTCCTGTCTTTTTCACCATCAGCAGCACTTCTTGCTGAAGTTGCTCTTTGGAACCAGCCCTGAGCCTCACCACTGCTGGGGAAGTCCTGCTGATGGTGCCGCTGATGGGAAAGCAGCACCCCTCCCCCATGCTTGATGCCTGAAAACAGCACAAGCAGCTCGCATGACTTGACGCTGTATTTTTCCTGCTAATCACTAGGTCTTTTAAGATCAGGCATTTTGTCTACTAATTCTTTAGTCATGCCTATCACGCATATCCTTCCTGTGTCTTTGATCTTCCAAACCGTACCAGGCTCTAACTGGGTTTCCATACTCTTAAATCTTGTGAAGGTCTTGGATTGGTTTTCCCCATGTCTGTTTTTAGTTCACTGTCCACCCCTTCAGAGCTTCAGCCATTAACAAGAATTAATCCTAATATGAATCCTTTTATAAATAGTATAATTAGCTCTTGAATGTGTCCTTTGTCAAGTCGGTGACCACTGTTCACTATGAAAACACACACACCTAACACATTCACTAGAAATGGAATCTCAATTGTTACTGTCTTTTCCCCCAGTTTTCTTTTCCATTAAATGTTAATGTCTAGAAACTTCAGTTTTCTTGACGCTGAGATAAATGACACTAAAGTGAATAACCCCAAGTTCTAGAGCACTATGTCATTTTAACAATGAACACATTCACTTTGTTCAATTGATCCAAATAACTACCAAAATTCCTTTTAAAAATATAAAATTTGGTCTGATGTATTTTTTTCTGACAGTTTTGCTGTTTAATATGCTGGGTGTTTTTTGGTGGAACATCTTAGACACACAAAAATACAGATGCATCAGATCGTAGTATCATTTGATTGTATATGGCACATAGAGAATGAATGACAAACACTCTTGGACAAAGGATGAGGACAGATGCTGTAAATTCTCTGTGCTTTCCCCCAATGTGGCCAGCAGAGGGCACACTTGCACACCCACAAAACTGACCCTTGGTTTTCTATGTTAGCTTCCCTCTGTGTACAGTCAGATTATTATGCAAGTGTTTAGCACATTCCCAACGGTTGTTCTGTTTGTATCTTGTTACCTACACTGAGTAAACACTGCACATGTTAGCTAATTGCTCCTAGACCTCTGGGTGAGTACACCATTTTAAAAATAGGATTGGAAAAGTGTGTATTATTATTCAACCCACTCATTTTTTATCATTCTTTATCCCAAATATTCTTTGGTTGCAGAGATAATTCCCAATCATACCATTCAGAATTGCAGAGAAATTATTGGTATTTTTCCAAGTTCTTGCTTATTTTTCTTGCTGATGGACAACAATCAGTGTTGCAAGGAGGGCCACTTGTTCATTCCAGCTGCCCAGAACCAAAATAACCACACAGAAGCTATAGTAATTAAAACACAGCTTGGTCCATTAGCTCTAACTTCTTATTGGCTAATTCTTACCTCTTAATTTAACCCATTTCTATTAATCTGTATATCACCACGAGGTCATGGTCTACCAGCAAAGTTTTAGCACGTCTATCTCCGGCGGTGGCTCCATGGTGTCTGTCTTAGACCACGAATACATGGCTTCTCCTGACTCCACCTTCCTCCTCCCATGCTATAGGTGAAGCCCGTTTTCTTTATTCATTACCCAATAAAATCAACACATAGACAGAAGGACCTCCCACACCAAATCAGTCACAGATTAGACATTTGTCATAAAGCATGAAGATAAGAGAGAGGGATGATGAGTATAGGCTTTTGGAGTCCATGCTTCCGTGAGTCTGTCTACATGATGGGGGCCATGGTCTCTAATGTTAGAATGGGCTCAAGTGTAAGTGTCCTATAGTCTCAGTAAACAGAGACTCCCCTACAAAGAATATTTTTAAATATTCTGGGTTTATATTTAAAAAAAATCCCAGCCGGGCGGTGGTGGCGCACGCCTTTAATCCCAGCACTTGGGAGGCAGAGGCAGGAGGATCTTTGTGAGTTCAAGGTCAGCCTGGTCTACAAGAGCTAGTTCCAGCACAGGCTCCAAAGCTACAGAGAAACCCTGTCTTGAAAAACCAAAAAAAAAAAAAAAATCCCAGAGCAAAAGCTTGATGCAGACAATATTCACAAAGACCCAGTACCAAGCAGCAAGATTTCCCAAACCAAGGCAGCTTTGTCTTTCATTCAATGATCAGTGTTTCTAAACCAAAGTTTGCAATTCTCTGAGATAAACTTGAAAATATTGTCTTTCTGTGCCCATTGCTGGAGAAAGGTACCAGTTCCTCTCATCAGGTTCTCAAAAGTTTGTTTAACAAAAAGATCCTAAGTTTATCTGCAGATAGATGCAGTCCCATGACCAAAGTGCTGTGAGCACACACTCAACTACTCCAGGAGGCCCCAAATCCTGCATGTTGTTTAAAAAGTGACTAGTGGTGTACTGGCGTCATGGAAGGTCACTTTCTTGCACGTGCTGATGGCCACAGATCTGCAGATTGTGAGCCTTTCAGACTTCCTGTCTGAAACAAAGAGAAGTCTTTCACTGGCCCTCTCACCAAATACAGCAGGCAAAGCTGTGTTTCACGAGGTGTTGACAAGCTGACTCAGCTAGAAGACTTCTCTAATTTGTGCGAGGAGAAAACTGCCAACAGAGGTGTAGCAATCTCTGAGATCAACTTCTCAGATTGTGCTGATTTACAAAGGCAACCTCTATATTATGGCCGCACCCTGGATTTATGCTATACAGTGGCTTTGAGTGGCTGGGACAGAACTGGAGAAGTAGGAAAGGAGATTGAGCCATTTACCAAAGTCATACAGGGCCCGAAAGAAACTTTCACTGATTTCTTACAAAGATTGACATCAGCAGTAAATAGAATGATACCAAATTCAGAAGCTAGACAAATAATAATTGAATCTCTGGCTTTGAAAATGCTAATTCTTAATGTATAATTAGGCCATTAAAGGCAAGATCAGAACCCTTGGATGAATGGATCTGAGATATAATTAATATTGAATTTCATGACTATGATGATACTCGGATAGGAGAGGTGATTTCCAGAGTTTTGAAGAAAAATAGAAATGTCAAGTGTTTCAATTACGGCAAACAAGGTCACCTTAAAAGGGGAT
>JAQHUG010000258.1:2838441-2851053 GCA_028555095.1 Dicrostonyx torquatus | reverse complement strand
TCAGAAGATCCACATGATACGGGACAGAAGAAAAACAAAAATTTGAGAACTAATTTATTGCCACTATCTCATAATCCCTTGGTTTTATACTGACTCTGTAACTATTTTTCTTAAGGCATAAATATTTTCTCAAAATTTATAATATATATATATATATTTAACACTTTGTGTCATGATATTCATGGTCATATAGAGTACTAATTTAGCATGATTAATAAAAACCCAGAGAAAGAAATTGGGATTCATCCTGAAGGTCAGAAAAGCAAAACAGCCAGCCACTGTCTCTTACCTCAACCTCAGTCAGAAATGTTGATCCTGCCTCCAGGGATCTCAGAATGAGACTGTGAGTGAGAGCTGTCTCCTCCCATTTTGTATTCCTTTCTAGTGCTGGGATTAAAGTCATGGACCATTACTACCTGGTTTCTATGGCAAACTAGTTTGGCTACTGGGATTAAAGGTGTGTGTCACCATTGCCTGGTCTGTAAGGCTAATCAGTATGGCTGTTTTACTCTCAGGCAAGCTTCATTTATTAAAATACAAATGAAATATCACTACACTAACTAACTCTAGAAAAAGGTTTTATCTACTTTCCTGTACACAATTTCTGGTTTGAGTCTATCATTTTTCTGCAGTGAACCATTACCATGCCTAACAGCGACCTATGAAGTCTCCAAAAGGAGGATGAGTATTCCCCCAGTACTTTGATGACACCACTAAGCTGAAAAACACCACCTAAAGATCGGCTTTGGGCTACAAACTTCTCAGAACAATTTCAGGATGGCTAGCTGAGATGACCCAACCTCATAGACTATTCTAGCCCAGGCTTGAGACAAGCCCTGCACTTTCCCATTATGCAGAGAACAGACAACAAATGATATAGCTGCTACTCCCAGTGTGATGGTTACCAGTGCCACCTTCTCAAGCCAGGTCTCTGTGAGCAATGACGAGGCTAAGGTGTTCTCACACGGTCCACCTGTGAGGAGTTGGTTATTAGCTCTTTTACAGGCTAGGAAACAGACACAGACGTGTAGAGAAGTGCTCCCACTCAAGATTCCACCTGGAGGTTTACTCTTGTTCTGAGGTCCTTTTTCTGCCTCAGGATGCTCTTCCACCATGACTACCCTGTCATCGGTCACACCCCCGAGACACCTAGGCAGTGGTGTGCACTCTCTGCCTCGTGCTCTGACAACCCATGCCATCTTACTACAGTTCAAGCAGAGGGGGTTAGGCGCTCTCTTTCCCCATAGGAAACAAAGCCACAGAAAGTTCTCGTTTTACACTTGTAGTATTTCAGGCTGGAAATCCTATCACAGGAGCATTCGGAATTAGTAGAATCACTTGAAATCCCCGCTATCTCTTTTTTCAAAGCAGGCAGGATCCAACCCTCTTAGGAACAGCATGTGATGGCTCTGGAGTTTGACTGTCGCTCTGGCCACTGCCAATCCTCCATTCTTCATCTTTCTGAGTACCTACCCTGTGTCACCCAGAAGAGTGGGAACCTTCATCAGCAACTCTCTAACAGTGCTCTTAGAAGCCAGCCAATGTCCTAGGATGTTGTTGGTCAGTTTCCTGCAACCTTATCCCAATGGAATTGATGGCAATGCAGCCATGTGCACTTCCTAAGTTGTTAATCATCCGAGGAGGGAGATACACACTTGAATAATATTTTAGGGTATTCATTTAAAAAAATTCTCTCCTTTACCTACATTCAAAGAGGTCACAATATCTCTTAAGACTAACCTAAGCAGAATGAGAACACATATCTCCCTTTGTGGGGTGGAGGTGAGGCAGGAATAAAGGAAGAAATAGAGCCATTAGATAAATGTCAGGCAGAGAGAGTTATTTCCCCAGAATACACATACTCTGCCTCCCACCGAAACCTAGCGAGAATCTTCAATCTTCAGGCCCTTCCTGCCCAGTAGCCTTGACAGCCTCCTTTTCTATTCAGTATTTTGAAACAAAGTTACTCTGTATCTGTCTATGTTGAAGAGAGGGAGGGTCCTGTGTGTGTGTGTGTGTGTGTGTGTGTGTGTGTGTGTGTGATGACTGGGTCTCTTCCTAGTATTTCACTAAACATTTTCTCCCAATGCAACACTCAATAAAAATGCCTTACAAAGAAGTTTAAAGAAGGGTTTATTCTGCCTTACACTCCCAGGGGATACCGTCCACTCTCATCAGAACAGATCATTAATGTCTGTTGTTTATGGTGTTCCCAGGCTTTTCTTGAACAGTGTTTTTTCCTGAAAACCAGCTCCCAAGGTCTACAGACTACATGATCTGGTTCACCATATCAGTGACCCCACTTCTCACCATCAAGTTTTTCTATCAGTTGCTTTGTGGCTCCGGTGACAAATGCTCGGCAAAAGTCACTTAAGCACAGAGTTGATTTGCCTCACCATTTGAGGGTACAGCCCATCCTGGCAGAGACAGCAGCAGGAACTGGGGTGGCACCTGCAGTCAGGAAGCAGAGGGAAGTGGATTCGCTGCTCAGCTTCCCTTCTCCAGCTCTGTGTTCATTCCAGGGGACCAGGCCACAGTGCAGTGTCTCCCTCACTTGGTGTGGACATCCTCATTTCATTCCGTCTATTCTACAAACTCCCTCACAGACATGCTCAGAGGTTTGTTTCCCTAGCGATGCTGAATTCCATCAAATCTACAAGACTAACCACCCCGTGCAGATACAGCTTCAATGGCATTTTCCCCATCAGGAGAATCATAGTCTGCTGGAGAAGTTTCGCTTGTTCCAGGTCTGCAAGCACCAACAATGCAAACAGACCAAATCTGGAGATTGGCTGCCTTCTGATTAGGTCCATGGCCTAGAACTCCCTAGGAACTGCCCACCGTATTTCAAAATGACCACTTAACCACTATTTCCTCTGCAGAATTCTTGTTTGGTCTTCCAAGGTCCTAGTCATCCTCTGAATAATGTGTCCCTTCCCATCTTTTCCCATCTCTGGTGTCAGCTGACTGAACTGGAGATGTGGTCCGAACCCTTCAAGGTTAGTAGTGAGGGAGATGTGTGATCATGCGTGATATGATTTCAGAAGAGCTGTGGTGTTCCGCAGAAGGAATGGGTGACCTTTCTGATGACTTTCGTGTGTCATATAATTGTCAAATCTGAGAAATTATACATTTGCTTTTGCACTAGACTTTGGCCTTTGGGACAGAGGGGGCGAGTTTGCTTTGAATAAGCTATAACTAACACAGCACTCTGGAATATAAAAGGACCCAGTAAAATTACAAAGAATGAGCAGATGGATAAATTACCAATGGCGGCACTGGAAGCATACTCTTGAAGCCATGATAATGCAAAAAGCTTTTATTATGTGCTCAATATCAAATTGTCTCACCTCACCACTGTGACTAGAATAGCATGAATGAGCGATGCTTAGTTAGCACGATGACTACTGAGTTGGATTCTGAATAACTGAGTTCAGAATTCTGGAATTACTGAAGCTCAAGTGGAGTTTCTCAGCACTGGTCCAGATGATCTGCTCTGGGAGTCAGGACTGACAGGACGATCTCTGGTTTCTTGAATTCTCTGGTAGTAATAACCAAGTTAAAAAGAAAAAAAAAAGATGCTGTGGGGTTATGGGAATTTCGCCCCTAAGTAGCAGAGGTTGTAGAACTGGTCATCTGTGTGTGCAAAGGCCAGTGGCAAAGCAAGTGGGCCAGTTCCCTGAGATCAGCTGGCCAACACTGTCAAGTTTCCAGGCATTTTACCTGCTATTTTTAACTCTTTGAATGACACAAACTTGCTGCCAAATGCACTTTACTATAAGCAAAGCTAATGCAAGACCGAACTGAACCTTTCTCTAATTCTTTTACCACGTGATTCCACCATCCGTGTTTTGTGAAGTTGCTTCTGTGGGCTGCATTTGTACTGTGGAACTACTAAATAACAAGACTACTGTCCATCCCATGGTGTCATTTGATAGCTTGACATGACACAGAGAAGGAGTATTAACACCTATGGTGACTCAGCCAACACAACAATCTAGGGCAGTCTCACTGTCTCAGACACTGTGGTTAAGCATTTACTAACCCAATACAGATGGGCCCTTGTTGTATGAGGCCACTTATTAGTTCCTAGCTGCCCAGGCTCCTGAAATAATCACACAGAAACTATATTATTTGCAATACTGTTTGGCCAATAGCTTAAGCGTATTTCTGGCTAACTTTTATATCTTAAACTAACCCATCTCCACTAATCTGTGTGTCACCACGTGGCTGTGGTTTACCAGCAAAGTTCTGACATCTGTCTCCAGCAGGGCTACATGGCTTTTCTAGATTCCACCCTTCTTTCTCCCAGCATTCACTTTAGTTTTCCCTGCCTAGCTTTACTCTACCCTATCAGGCCAAGCCAGTTTCTTTATTAACCAATGGTATTTACAGCATACAGAAGGGAATCCCACATCAGGCCCTGGAACAAACTCATTCATTTGAGCCACGCCTCACAGTCAGAAAGAAGCCTTTAAATGAGGCCAGTGCTTCCAAGCATACAAGAAGGATGCTATACCCACCTTAATCAGAACTCTTAATCCTGAGAACAACAGCCTCAGAAAGCAGCTAGAGCAGAAGCTCCCCCTGCTCCGTTTGTGAAAGCTACATGTAGAGCAACTGCTGAAGACCTTCGTCATGGCTTAAGGAAGTTACATTTTCATACACTGGCTGCAGAGCATTACAGTAAGGGGTAGAAAAAATATATCCAAAGCCTCATGCTCATCTGTCAGTCTTTTTATGATCAGATATACAGAAATGAGGCTATTAACTTACTGTGCTAACAGCAGAACAAGCGTATTAGTTTTGCGTTACTGTAAAGAAATGCCTGTGACTGCCAACAGACAAAGGAGGAAGGTTTGTCTAGTTCCTCATTGGAGGTTAGAGTGTGAGTCTGCTACAGGGCAAGTTCCTCTCTTCATCATCATGGCAGCTAATAGCGGCAGAAACCAACAAGTGATTACATACTTGACCAAGAGCATCAATGGACAGAAGATGAGTGGGGCCAGAATTCTTGATTTTATAACATTCTTGTTAGGACTCAAGGAGTAAAATGGAGACCACAAAGGGGCTCTACATGAGTAGTCACTGGCTCATTTGAGTTTATACCTGCAATGACATAAGGACCTTTGTATTAGTCCTTCTGTCTGTATGAGATAATCAACTCATAAAGAAAACAAGACCATCATTTTGGGTCACAGTTTTAGAGGCTCCAATCTATAACCGACCACATAGACACACTGTCTTTAGGTTTCTGGTAGGGTATCAGATGACAATGAAGTCAGGTATATGGCAGAACAGAACAACTCATCTTATGGTCAGGGAGAAAAAGAGAGAATAAAATGGGCCTTAAGTGCAACAGCTCCTTCAAGGGCCTGCCCCTCAAGACATACAGACTTCCCATAAGACTCCACCTTGCAAAGGCTCCCCAACCTCCCAACAGTACAGACCTGCACATTAAGCACTGGCCCTTCGGCAAGGACACAATTAAAATCCTCCATACCACAGTGACAACAAAGAGAAAAGTGTGAAAAGGGAAAAAAATAATTTTAGGCATGAACTTAAGAAAGCAAATGGCCAAAAAGTCACCACTTTGGGGATTCCATCAGTCAGAAAAGCCATAAGAGAGTCACGGTGATTTCTGTCAGTGACTTTTAAGCATGCCTTACAAACCAGATCCCCGGCATCTCAGCACTATTATGGAAGTGCAGCTCTCTTCAGATAATCTGCATGTTTCAAATCCAAATCAAGTGAAGAAACCAGTGCCAGAAATTTGAAAGACACCACTCACCTAAAAAAATTAATGTGACCACAGAGGAATTTGGAATTTGTCTTATTTGATGAGTCTCATGTAAGTTGAGTGTGCTATCTCTCCATCGCATGAATTCCACTGTAGCAGTGTTCAAGAAAACCGAAAACATTTCCTTCAATGGGTGCACTTGCTTGTTGCCTTTTTACACCATGATAAATCACTCCGTGACTCATTCAATTTATGTAATATGAATCAGTGAAAACATAAAGCAAAACACATTGTGTAGTCTTGGAGAAGTTTTCTGTGTGAGGAAATCCGACATCTTTATCCCGGTCATCTGCTTTCCTATTTTTCTGCAAGAGTCAGATTCTGCAGTATGATTCTGAAAGAGTCAGAATCATATTTGACATTTCCATGCACGCCAATTTGCTGTTTAATAACCCTTTGGCACATCATTGAGGCCCACAGATTAAGTTGAAAATCTTTAGCCGTGATTGAATTTGTGGCTTTCATCATATTTTCAAACACATTCCATGCAAATAATCCATTGTAGTGTGTATCATGAGAGCCTGCTTGTTGGGGTTTCTGTCCTGCCCAGTTCCCACAGCCGTTAAGTCCCAAAGAAAATCACACAGAGGTCTCCATAATTTATAAACGGAATGGCCCATTAGCTCAGGTTTCATATTAGCTCTTATAACATATATTAACCCATTATCCTTATCTATGTTAGCCACATGGCTCAGTACCTTTTTCAGCGGGGCAGGTCACATCCTGCTTCTTCCGTGGTCTGGGCAGGACTGCTGAGGGTGCTTCCTGCTTCCCAGAATACTCCTATTCTCCTTGCCCCACTTCTACTTCCTGTATGGTTGTCCCACCTTTACATCCTGTCTGACTAATGGCCAATCAACGTTTATTTAAAACATAATTGACAGAATATAGAATTGTCTTACACCAGTTGTGGCTCATGATCGCTCTCCATCGGCTTCCCCTTCACTCATTCATCCTCCACTGGCCCCCATCTCCTTCCAACTAAGTTTTCCTTCTGCTTTCATAGTGTGTGGTGTGTGTGTGTGTGTGTGTGTGTGTGTGTGTGTGTGTGTGTGTGCGTGTGTACGTGCATGCCTGCCTGCCTGTGTGTGAATTTCAAATCTAATTTCTTTGTATAAGAAAAATACACTGTTTTTTCTTTTCCTTTACCCTCTCATGGTCCCCAGTTTCCCTTCCAACACACATGTGTATGTCCCTGCAGTGGCCAGATGTCAGCTTTAGCTATCTTTAATCACTCATACTTTCTGAGGTTCAGTGTAGTCTCTCACTGAACCTGAGGTTCACTGGTTTGGATAGACTGTTGCCCAGTTTGCTCTAGAGATCTGGCTGTCTCTGCCTCCTAGAAGAGGATCACAGGTGCATTCCCCTACACTACGCCTACAGTGGTGCCAGGGATCTGAGCTTGAGCCCTTGTGCCCTCATGACAATCTCTTACCTGGCTGAGCCATCTCCTCGCCCATATTTTACATATGTTTGCATTTAAGTAGATTCTGCATATGATAGCAAATGTGATGATTGAATGTTTGTCCTCATAGATTTTATTTGACTTCCATCTTAAATGTCTATTAATGTAACACCTCTTCATTTCTTTGCATTTACATGGATCGCTCACATGTTTTTAAAAACCTGATTTGCAATTAAACCTCAAGTTCCATTAGGACTTAGTGTTGAAAGGATAAACATCGGTGGGCCTGAATATCAGAAGAACACACTGGAATTTAACAACTATAAAACATATTCATTTATGAAACATTTATTAAGTACCTACTCTATTCCAGACATAATGCTAAATTAGTAGAACCAAAAGTAAAGCACACTTACAGTCTGATGTTAATCTTTTGTTTGGGTAAATAGAACCTTTTTAAATTTTCTGTCTCGTGTGTCTGGATATGTGGTATTTGTAAGTATGTGTACATGTTCCCATGCATTTCAAGCCAGAGACTGATGTCTGATATCATTCTCCATTGCTCTTCCTTCTTATTCTCACCGAGGCCTTGTGATGGTTAATCTTAGATATCAACATTGCATACCTGGAAAGAGGGAATCTCAGCTGAGGCATAGCTTATACCGGATTGACTGGCAGGCATTTTATTGACTGCTAATTGATATAGAAGGGTCCAGCCCACCATGGACAGTACCATCATGCCCCATCCCCCCAGGCAAGCAGGCTTGGATTATATAATAAAGGGAGGTGAGCATGAGCCTGGCAACAGGCCAGTAAGCAGCATTCCTCCATGGCCTCTCTATCAGGTCTTGCCTTAACTTGTTGCTTTGGCTTTCGTGAACTGTAACCTATAAACCAAATTGACACCCCCCCCACCACCGCCCAATTACTTTTGGTTAGTGTTTTGTTACAACATAAAACATAGAACGGAAATTGATACCAGTGATTGTGCTTGCTGTAATGGACCTGACCACGTGGCTTTTATGCCTTTCAATTTAATTGAAGGAAGGTGGAGAGTCTGGGAGAGTTAGGAAAGTCACTGAGTTTTCAGAGCCTATTACACTGTTGTTGGAACTTGGAAGACAGTGCTAAGAGCAATGAGATAATAGAGGCTTGGTTTGTGAAGTTTTGGGGTGAGGATGGGGAGCAAACATTCTATCAGGTCTCTTTGTGTGATAATATATTTGAATTAGGAATCTGACAGTAAAACCTTCACTGTACTGAACAAAGTGTGCTTGTTGGCTCAAGCTGAAAAACTAGCTGTGATTAATATGAGACCAGCATTGGGAGAACAAAATACAAAGTTAAAATTTCAACGAAGAGATAGAAAGCATTCCAAACAGAAGTCTTGGGAGAGAATATAATAACTCAATCAAAAAATAATAGAAATATGCAAACATGGACTATAGTTGGCAGAAGAAATAACTATTCAAGTTGAAGACAAACCATTTCAAATTATCCAAACATAGCAGAAAAAGAAGAAAAATAATGACAATGGCTTTAGGTGTAATGGGGTGTCGTCAAGCCTACATCATTAGAGTCTGAGAAGGAGAAGAGAAAAACGACCAAAATCTTTATGCAGAGACATGGTGACTGGAAAAGCCCCATATCTAGGAAAGGAAATGAATAACCAGGTCCAGAAAACTCAAATAACCTCAAATAAGATGAACCCCCCCAAAAAAGTACACACTGGTAATTGAAAGTGAGCAGAAGTGTATTTGGTGGCAAAAGGCAAAATAGCCTTTAAGTAAGAAACATTCAAGACAAAGAGGACATCACATAGAAATAAAAGTATCAACCCACCATAGTATAAATATGCATGCTACAGGATTAGAGGACCTAAAAAAACACTGATGTCAGAAAAAGAATAACTAGACAGTCATACAACGACAGCAAAAGATGTCAGCTCCCTCTATTGAAGAGCAGACAGAGTAACTTGACAGAAAATATGCAAGGAAATAGCAGACTTGAACAACACCCATAGACCACCAAATCCACCTAAACATTCAACCCAACAACAGAATATTCATGTTTCTAAAGTGTGTTAAGAACATTCTCCAACACAGACCACAGGTAAAGCCAAATACAGATCTGAGCAAATTTTAAAAGATGAAATTCTACAAAGCATATTTACCACAAAGAAATCAAACTATAACTCAGTTTCTTAAAAGAAAATTAAAAATCACCAACAAGAAGAAATTAAAACCTACACAAACTCACCCCCTACACATTTGATAATCAATGGGTCAAAGCAGAAATCAAAGGGGAAACCAGAGTTTCTTGAGACAAATGGAAATGACAGCAAAACATGCAATTAATTATGGGATGTAGGAAAAACAGTACAGTTTGAGCATCCTTAATATGAAAATCCAAAGCTAAAATACTCAAAGATCTGAAAATTTTGGGTGCCAGCATGATACGACAAGTGAAAAACTCCACCCCTGACTTTCTGTGAAAGGTCACAGTACAACACAGCTACACTAAAAGATACTGTATGGATTATCCACAGCTTTTGTGTACATAAAGCATAAATGTGTTCTGCGTTTAGACTTAGGTCCCATTCCCAAGATATCTCATTATATATTCCAAACTCTGAAATATTTGAAAATCCCATACACTTCTGGTTCCAAGAATAAGGGATACTCAATCTGCAATACATAATTTTATAGTGACAAAAACTACATTCAAAAAGAAGTGTGTCAAATGCAAAAACTAACTTTATACATTAAAGGATTAGAAAAATAAGAAAAACCTAAACTGGGGGTTATTATAATAAGTAAATCACCAGAGATTTAGAAACAAACAAACAAAAAATAATTGAAAAATAATAAGAAAAAAATCATCAAAACAAAATTTGGATTAACAATAAAGAGAACTGTGGAACTTTTAGCTACACTAGTTAAAATAAACAGAGAGAGGCAGCTCAAAACAAATAAATTTGAAGTGAGAGAAGAGGATAATACAACTGATCACAGACATGGAAAGACAAGAGCTGAGCTTGGACAAGCTGATTAATCTAGAAGAATTCAGTAAACTCCTAGACACATACAATCTACCAAGAATTAATCATGAAGAAATGGAAAGTCAGAACAGACTGATAATTAGTATGGAGATTAAATCAGTAGTCAAAAATTTTCCAACAAAGAAAAGCCTGGGACCAGATGGTTTCACTGGCAAGTTCTACTAAACACTTACAGGAGAATTGCTGCCAATCTTGCTTGAACTGGTCCAAAAACACAGGAAAAAAGAACACTCTCAGGCTCCCTTTTATTAAGCCAGAGCTACTCTGATGCAAAAACCAGACAATGACACTTCAAGAAAAGTATGGAATATTAACTTGATTAATATGAATACAAAAATCCTCACTAAGTAAAAAACTAAATCTCACAACACATTAAAAAGAGCATACGTCACGAACAAACGCACTTGTTTCTGAGTGGCAAGCATGGCTGAAGAAACACAAGTCAATAGATATTTTACAGCACATTAGGAACATAATGGGCTTTTAAAGTTACATGATCATTTCAGTAGGTTCAGAAAAAGCTTGCGATAAATTTCAGCCTCCTTTCACAATAATAGAAGGCTGCAACCAAGTCTGTCTGTGAGAGACAACAAAGCACAGGCAAGGCCAGACACCATAGGCTCACACGTGACGTCACAAGACGAAAAGTCGAGGGCTTCTCACATGCAGCTAAAAAGCAGACAAATCGGTTTTCCCACCTTCACTCAACAAAAATGCTACAAGTCTTAGGCAGAGCAAGTAGGCAGCAAAAAATAAGTGTGAAGTATGCAAAGAAGATAAGAGAAAGTGGATTTGTCCATTTACTGGCACAAGATCTTGTGCACAAATGTTCATAATTTAAAAACTACTTGAATTGACAAACTACTTCAGTCAAGCTGTAGGACAGATAAAATACAAATCATTCAAAAATTCTATATACTTTCTATGCTATATAATATGTACTGCTTCCGTATACTAACAGAAACCATGTGAAAAGAAATTAAGAATATAATTCCTCTAATGATGCCATCAAAACTACAAAGTACTCCAAAAAAAAAACCACAATAAATGAAATGAAAAGTTGTACTATAAAAATTACAGAACGTTTATAAAGGAAACTGATGTTGACAACCTGGAAGAGTGAAAGACACCCAACACTCATGGATTGGAAAAGCTATTAACGTCACACCACTAATCCACCAATCAGAGATCTACATATCTAATGAAATCCCTACCACGATGCTGTCCTTCTCATAGATGAAAAGATCCTTAAATTCCTATCAAACAATAACAAAAAAAACCCTTCAAATACACAAAGTATTCTAGACAAAAAACAAACAAAATCAGCTGAAAGGGCCATCCATAGATGAGCAGAGATCCCCTTAACAGGCACATATGGTAATGGTGTGGTTGCCTGGGGAAATCATCAAATTAAAAATGTTTTAACTTACCAGGAGGTTAATCTGTGGATAGAGTCATAAACTGCTGTCCTTTTTTGGGAGATGGTGGGCCTCATTAGAAGACGTACCACCTGGAGAACTGAATCCTGCCCCATTACCTTCTGCCTGTCTCTGCTTCCCAGACACTGAGTCAAGCTATTTAGCTCTCTGTTGCTCTTTTCCCTCACCAGAGGCCCCGATGGAACCAACTGCTCAGAAACCTCTGGAGCTGTGAGCCAAAGGAAATCTTCCTTTCTTTAGTTTATTCCTTTGTACACTTTGTCAGAGGGCAGAGAGTAAATGAAACAGAAAGTTTGCTAGTATCATACATAAGACGTAGCTAGGCATGTTTCATTGCGACCTTTAAAAGACCTGGAAAGTTCTGTTATTTGTGACAGGTGAGTCCAAGGGATATTACTCTGAAATAATTAGAGAACATAGCTACAAATACTCTATGGTTTCACTCGGATGTGGGGTCTAAAAATATCTGTCTCCTAGAAAGGAAGGTTAAAATTAGTGGCGACTGCAGGCAGGGGCTGGAGAGGAAGGTATCAGAGATACAACTTTTACATTCTGATCATTTCCTGCCTGGCACAATTACACAGTTAATAATAAATAATTGGGTTTTAAATGCTCTAGCCACAAATAACAATTATTTAGGATTATTCATATAGCAATAGCTTGATTTAATCATTTCACTGATATATACATAAATATCACATTTTATCTCATAAGCATAGGCAACTATTTGTTAATTTAAAAATAAAATTAAACTGAATTTAAAAATCTACTCAAAAATTCTGGTTTTGAGTATGTAGCATGGAGACATTATATGCCTTTAAAGGAAATTCCAAAGTTTTACTTTCTCATGCACTTTTTGTGCTAAACTTTTTAACTCTGGATATTAATGACAAATCTGCTGCTGAGC
>JAQHUG010000258.1:2815465-2835489 GCA_028555095.1 Dicrostonyx torquatus | reverse complement strand
GCTCTCTGACTACCGACCCCCACCCCAGAACCAGCCCCACAGGTTCTGGGGCTATATATTTGGCTTTGTTCTCTAATAAAGAGAGACCTTGACAAGAGAGATTTTGCTTGGTCTCCTTCTTTTCTCTCACCCATGATTTTCAGATAGGAGCCTCTTCGGAACCCTGAATAACTGGACCCGCGGGTCGGGTCAGTAGATGATCTCAGGGCCAGGCTACCTCCATGGATACGATAAATGATAAGCTACTGCCCCTTTGCCTCAATCTCCCTCATCAAAGAATGGGGATTGTAACACCTATCTTAGTAACAGCCCTGAACAGCTAATTCGCTGCTCTGTGAGAACCACTTAGAACAGTAGTAAGAAGCAAACACTCACATAAGGTGAAACTATTGTCTCTTTCATCCTTCGCTGTGCTAACAAAAGCCAACATTAATGGCATACCCACTCAGTTCCGCTTAGGGTTCTGTGAGTCTCTAAACTAGATGGTGAGAGTTGAGAAGCCACACCTGGAACAGCTCAGGGCTTAGGACTGACGCGAGCATCATGGGAGGGAATCTTCTAAAGGTTTCTTTACTCACAGGTCTGGTGGTTGGTGCTGGTTGTTGGCTAGGCACTCGGTAGAAGCTGTTGGCCCGAGTGCCTATACAGTGTCTCTCCATATGGTTCCTTGGCTTTCTCTCAGCATGGTGGCTGGCTTCCATTAAATAGGAATTGGAAACAAGTTTCTTTCTTTTTTTTTTCTTTTTTTAGAATACAAGAGAGCTTTGCCCCTATCACTTGACAGTAGTTTGTATTTTACTTTTGAAATTTTATATATGAGTACTACTTTCCTTTCATCTTTGTTGCTTTCATTTGTGCTTTGAGTACTATATGATGAAAAGGAGTGGGGATGGTAGACAGGGCTGTCTCTTTCCTAACTTTAATGGGATAACTTCAAAATTTTCTCCATTGAAGATGATGTTGTCTGTGGGTTTGTCACTGCTAACCTTTACTATGTGGAGGTATGTTCATTCCAGTACTACATTCTTAAGAACTTTTATTTTGAAGGCATATTGAATTTGTCACAGGCTTTTTTCTGCAAACTCAAAACTGTGGGCTTTGTCTTTAAGCCCATTTGTATGATTTATTACCTTTACTGGTTTACCTTTGTGGAGCCATCTCTGAATCTCAGTATGAAGCCAACTTAATGAAGCTTGGTCTTTTTCTACATACTTGTATCTGGTTTGCAAGTAATTTTTGAGAATTTTTGCATGTATGTGTGCTTTGTATGCCTTTCTGGATACATCTTTCCTTAATTTAGGCAAGTTTTTTTTCTCTGATCCAGTGGAAGATTGAGTCTGTGCCATTGACCTATAATTCTTCTCCTTCTATGCCTTTAATTTGTAGATTTGTCCTTTTATGTTGTCCCCAAGTCCTATTCCTTTCTTGATTTTAATTCTTTTATTCTATTATTTCATTGAGGAGTCCAATTCTTCTATTTGATTACCTTTAATCCCTAATAATCAATCTCCTAATTGATTTATTCTAGTGGTAAGACTTTCCCCTTGGATTTTCTAATTGAATTATTGGTCTTTTTAATTCCATCTCTGCTGCAGTTTGAATTTTCTTCAGTGTTTCTCTCTCTTTATTTAATCCACTTTTGAATCCTGGATTTTCTTCATCATTCCCTTCAGCCTTATGTTTGTGGTCTCTTGGACTTTACTCAGGAGTTTATTCCTGTCTTCTTTAAGTTCCTTCAGTTGTTTGTCCTTCTTTTTAAAATCCCCGAGTTCTTTGATCGTGTTTATAATTGTCCTTTTGAGTCTGTGTCCTGGGGTTCATCCAGGTGATTCTCATTAGAAACATCTCTAAAGCAGCATGGGACATTCACTGTAAGTCTCCAGACTGTCCTTGAAAATGCTTTCTTTACCACCAGATTAATCATGTAGAAGTCCTACGTGATCCCATTTATTTATTTATTTATTGGTGTATTCAGTAGTGGTAGAAGTCAGTAGCTAAATGTAAGGGCATTCTTGTGACTGAGAAACCAAATGCTATGTTACCCTTATCCAAAATATCTGTCCAATTTAATTCTTATTAGTTCAACAACTCTTTACAAAGTATTCATTATATGTTGGGTCACTGGAAATGTAAATATGAGTAAGGTAGATCTCAGCTGTCCAGTTTATAATCTAGGGGAGCTATTACGAGCTTAGAACTTAAGGGCAGGATTTAGGGAATTTAAGAGCCTCCAAAATTATATGCATTGTTCTAAGAGAGAACAGATTTAAAAATCAGGTTCTAACTAAGGGTCATGACACAAAGGATGTAAAACTGCAGATAGGCAGATATCACAAGAAACCTCATATTCAGGATCCTAGACAAAGGAAGGAAGAGGGTTTGCCATGTGTACTCTCAGTAGATGAAAGGGACTTTACCCCCAGTCTAGGAGAGGGTCTGTTTTCCCAGCAACTGCTGCCTGGTATTGAAGACACCTACCTGGATGAAGAGGCAGACATGCTGGAGGTGTTAATTTGGAAGCCTTACTGTAAATAAAGCCCTCTTGCTTCTATAATTCTACTTTGGTGACTTATTCTATTTTCTTCAGTTTCTCCAAAACTGTTTAAAAAAAAAATCAAGTTAACAGGCCAAGTGTGACACCTAGAAAAGGAAGCAGGTGACAGAGTTCCTTTGTATCAAGGTTTTGAATGTTTCAGAAAGAATTCCATTAAAGAAAGCCTCTGATCAAGTATATAATTCTGTCAGTGTGACAGAAAAATCTAAAAATAATTTTAGCACTAAGTTCTTGAACAGCCAGCTTTAGTGGTTTTGTAACTTTTGTCACACAGTCAGAAACCAGCCTTATTAAAGTGTGTTTAAGTTGTCAGGCATTCACGGAGCTCCTATTATTAGTAAGGTGCTGCGCTGAGCCACGCAGAGGCTACAACTCTGAAGGAAGAAATTGTCCTTTCTCTGGGGAAGTTACAGAACGGAGAGACGTTTTGCATAAGGAGCTGTACTGACGCCAAACAAAAACTGTTAAACACTAATACCGAAACTCCTGGGGTCTATGGAAGGAAGAAGGAAGCGAGTATGCGATTTAAGGCCAAGAGAAGTCTCACAAAGGAGACGCCATGATGTAAGATGGGCCGAGAAAGTATAAACATCACTGTATGAAGAGGGGTTACAAGATCACTACAGGCCCCACAAATGAACGAAGCCTAAGACACGGAAATATTGCAGCGTATCTTTAGCACAGACTGACATGGTTGTAATAAGTATTTTGAGGAGAAGACAGAATGTCTAGAAACTTGTATTACAGCCAGAATTCCTAGAGATTAAAATGTGCTGTAAGGGATTTAGTGTACTCCATAGCACAGTGCATGAGCAGGGAGACTGAGTTAAAATGACTCACTCACTCGAGGAAGAAACCAGAGGTAAGAATGGTTATGACAACAACCAAGACAACTGGAAATTGCATGGATGAAGATGAGAGTCAAGACCTTGAGATATGTACAAATATCGTTCATCATAAACATCAACATACACAGTCCACAAAAGACATGGATGATCAAGAGCCCAGCAAACATGGATGCTTTAACTGGGAAGTCCAGTTGTAGTGGCATTTCATTTGTATTTTAATAACTAAAGCTTGCCTGAGGATTAGAAAAGTAAAACAGCCACATTGGTCAGCCTTACAGATCAGGCAGCAATGACACACACCTATAATCCTAGTAGCCACACTAGCTTGCCATAGAAACCAGGTGATAGTGGTGTGTGCCCTTAATCCCAGAACTAGAGAGGATTATACAATGGGAGAAGACAGCTCTCAATCTCAATCTCATTCTGAGATTCCTGGAGGCAGGATCCCCATTTCGGACTGAGGTAGAAGTAAGAGCCAATGGCTGGCTGTTTTGCTGTTTTGACCTTCAGGTTGAACCCAATATTTGTCTCTGAGATTTTATTTATTAATTGTGCTTCACCCAGTGATGTAGACCTTGGCAAGACAGGCAAGCAGAGCTCTATGGAAGCTATCTGATGTGCGGAAGGGTAAGATGCCAGTGGTTGCGTTTGGCTAAGCCTATTGTCATGGAAAATAATTATGTTCTAAAAGGTTACCTGATTAGAGAGCATTTTAGGCAAATCTAGTAAAGGTCAAAAACCCATGTGCCTAACATCAACTGACAATGTCATTCTGAATAGCCCCTTCAATTTGGTCTGGGTTCACATCCTGTTACATCACTTGTGGGCTCTGATACCTGCCAGCCTGAGGACGCCGTGCAACTTCGTAGCTGAAGGCGACAATTTAGAAAGACAATAGGTGAAGGTTCTGCTCCAGCCTTCCTTTTCATTTGTAGATTGCTCCATGAGAAGTGGTTATCTCCAAGCTGGTGAAGGAATGCAGGTGTGTGTGTGTGCTGGGGGAGGTGCCCCGGAAAAAGGAATAAGAATAGATAAGTTCCTCAAAGGTGAGGACAGATAGCAGAGCGAGAAATGAGTTAGAAAAGAGCATGGGAGAGCAGAAATAGTGAGCATGGCAAAGCAGAAGGGGTTTTTGAGAGAGCATTGAGAGCAGGATGGTTTTTTTGGGAGATATAATAAACACAAGGCCACGTTGAAGAATAGGAGAAGTCTGAAGTGGCCTTTTAAGCTGTAACGGTGTGAAAGCCTGTTTCTTTCCACGCGTCTCCAGGGACACATTTGGGGAAAAACATCAGTTTCTATGTTGGGGCGATGGTCCCCGACAATCACTTAATAGTCAAACATACACTTTTTGTGTGCCTTGGTTTCTCCAGCAGTAAATGCGGGGGGATATTAATTCTGTGTAACAGGGATGTTACGAAAGACAAGAGCATGGAGACATAAAGTGTTTGGTCAATGGTGTCTGTTACTGAGGCAGGACAAAGAGAAAGCATATGCACTAGTAAACCCTTTTTTAAAAAGTACAGCCATGCCATACTACACAAAACATCAGCAAGAGATTCAAGAAAGTCTGACTTCTTTGTCCCTAGAGACAGCTACTGACATGAGAAAAAAGATGCAAGATAGCAGGGTATTTTCCTGTGGAGCTTCTGGATAGCCTTGTCACCTTTCCTGGGTCTCTATGAAGGAGGCTTAGTGTCATATACGTTAAGAAGGTTAAGAACACAGTCAAGGCACAGACCCCAGGGCTCTTCACTATGTCCTCTGCAAGAGCAGTAAGTATCATGGGTGTTGGTATGTGCATAGCAGGAAAGGAGGCTTAGAGGAACGAGCTTCAGACCTGTCTCACTCACTTTCCATAAGCACCAGTCTTGAAAGCAAAACTTGTCTTCCTAGACAGGTTGATTGGCATGGGATTTGTCTTGTTTCCCAAGTGAAACACTGAGGAATATTATAAAGAAAGGAAAGCTGTGATGTGGGATTCCCATCTGTATGATGTAATACCATTGACTAATAAAGAAACTGTCTTGAGACTGCACAGGGAATAGAGGTAGGTGGGAAAATGCTGGGAGAAAAAAGGCGGAGTAAGAGAGAAGCCATGTAGCCCCACCAGATACAGATGCTGAAACTTTGCCTTTAAGCCACTGCTATGTGGCGATACACAGATTAATAGAAATGGGTTAAATTAATATGAAAGAGTTAGCCAATAAGAAGCTAGAGCTGATGGGTCAAGCAGTTATTTAATTAATACAATTTTTCTGTGATTATCTCGGGGCTAAGCAACCGGGAACCAACATGCGGCCCTCTCCTCCTACAAAGCTGAGGTATTTTGACCTAGATGACAGGGGAACATTGAGCTTCCTGGGGCTCTAGCTGGGGCCTGTTTGGAGTGAAGGGGCGTGCTCTCGTAGGACAGTCATAAGTCATTCACTTTCCCAAGGGTGTTCTCCAGTGTCTTTGTTGCCCTCCTTATGATGCAGGTCCTGCCTGCAGAACTGTGTGGCTCCATGAGGTTTGCTGCACAAAGCAGATATTCCATTCTGCACCAATGTGAAAAACAACACGTGAATATTCTTCCGCCTTCAGCAGTCTAGATGAATGATCAGAGCAAATGAGGAGGACATCTGTAAAGAGGTAAAATCAGCAACAGCCATGCATTACACCCAGGATTTCAGGAAGAATTGTTTCCCGTATCATTTTAACACCCTTTCCTCTAAATACAGAAATATTTTAACAACTTTCTCAGGCTCTCTATACAGGTAGTACTTTTCCAGCCACATATAGGACCATTTTTATCCACTGAAATAACATTTTCAAAACTTTTAGTCTTGTTTTCAAACCATATTGGCACTTGCTACTCAATTAAGACTAAGTGTCTCTTCACAGACCTTACTGTGCTTCCTGAGGACCTGTGTACCATTGTAGAACTTTGTCAATGATTCTGTGGAGCATGGTTTGGTCAGGGTCTAAATTAAAATGGCAATTGTGAAAGCTAAAAATGAATGTGCCATCAGGCTACTGTCCCATCACCAAAAGAGAAGCAGAGAAGGAGGGTAGAAAGAAAAGGAAAGGTCCTGGGCCAGGAGCAGAATGGGTAAAGTACAAGTTTTCCTCAGCAGTCAGGCAGGGATTCATGGCTCCCTAGTAGGAAATGAAGGACTAGAAGACATCTCAGTGGAGGTACAGAGAGCTGAGTTTAGATGTGATCCCCAGATCACATGGTAAAGCTGAGCATTTCTGCAACCGCAGCCCTTGGGGGACAGAGATAGAAGGGTTCTCAGGCTCACTGGCCAGGTAAGCCAAGATAGGGAACTCCAGAACACCCAATGAAAGACCCTGTTTCCAAAATAAGATGAAGAGCCACTGAGAAAGGTACCTAATTTATGTCTGGCCTCTGCGCGCACGCGCGTGCGCACACACACTTGCACATGTAGATATACATGCTTATTTATGCCCATAGACACATTTTAAAGGTAAATAAGAGAGAAAGAAGGCATCTGATAAGTTAAGGGTCAAAGCTACTAGTGAGCAACTTGGGAGCCCATAGAATCATGAGCCTCCATCTTCAATGAGTCAGAGCACAATTCATACTTAAAATGAAAAAAATACAGCTTAGACAATAAAGCGTACTGAGCTTACTTAAAGGATTATGTTGGGTTTATGCCACATTAGCAGCTGTGAGCTTTGGTCAAAGAGTTCTTTTCCAAGGGGAAAAGTTGCCTAGTATTGGAGAGTCTCTGATCAAAAGAATAATCAAGAAAATAAGTGTTTCTAATGTTTATTTCAATAAAGTTACCCACATACTTTTAAGGATAATCATTGAGCCGGTTCTGTAGAATGAGAAAATTATCAAAACTGGGCCTCATTGGCGTTTTCTTCCAGGGTTGGAATCCCACCTTTTCTCCAGCTGTGTTTCTTTTTTCCATTATGAGTGCAGACTTCTTGATTTCTTGTCTGTTTTGCAGATATGATTCCCGAGGCAGCAAAGGAGTTATCAGAGGATGGTTCACTCATTTTCATGGGGACCAGTGAGAGGCTCCTTTATAGTTGAGATCTATGTATAAATACCAAGCTTAGAGCTAAGGAGTAGGTCATCTTGAGGTTAACAGTAATTAGTAAATGTCCAACGCACATTCTTTCCAAGAATGGAGTATATTAGTAGAGAGAATATAACATTTTCAGAAGCAATGCTGTGGACTCAAATTGTCGATGGCGTATGAACCCAGAGGATTCACTTTCCTTCCTAGCCTTCTTATAATGGGTTCCTCCTATGGCTGGTGGTCCAGTCTCTTGTCACAAACAGGGAGGACATGTCTAGAATTCGAACAGTTTCAATTCCACAATTCTGTCATCATTAATGTTCTCTGTACAGCTGAGCTAAAGCAATGCTGGCTAGAGTTCCGAATGCTGCGACAGGGGCTGTGTGGATTGAGAGTTCAACTATACACAAGCAGTTCAGCTTCCATTTACCACTGTGAGACAGCGGGCAAGCTCCTTGTCTCCTGTGTGTCTCATTATCCATTTATCAACACAGAATATTTGCTGAGGTCTTCCTGTACTAGGCTGGTGCAGACAGCCTCAGATGAAAGGCTGGCAAACAGATCAAAGATGGTGTGGGTAGACCCAATAAAAATTCATGTAGAAAAAAGGCAGAGGTCCACAGGCTGTGTTCCTAAGAAACTGAAAAAGGAGAAAAAAGGAGAGGAAACTCACCCTGACACAACAACTGTTTAACAGACACTTCCTAGAGCCAATGACAGATGCACCATTGAAGGTGATTGGAGAGGTGAGAGATAGACAAAAGTAAACAAGGCAGGGCTGTACTGTGCTCTGCCGGCTGGGGAAATAGTCATAGCAACAGGGAAGGTGGACTGGGACAATTGCTGCTCTGCTGTTATGACTTATTCATTCTACTGGGGGAACGCAGGTCCAACAGCTGGGCAAAGCTGCGAAGATGTCTGAAGGATGTACCATCAAGGACTTGAAATATGGAAGTCACATACAGCTTCCCAGTACAGACTCAACTCTGAAGGATAAAGATAGCTCTCATTTATTTTCTGTGCTATCCTTTGTGCTAGACACAAGGGGTGTATATGAGAAAGTAAGCCAACCTTCTCCTCCTATACCTCATCACCTAGTGGAGAATATAGCGTTAGTAAATACACACAAACGTGTAATAGAAAGACACATGCATTATTTTCTTTCTTCCCTTTCAGTTGTCAGTTTCTCTTACTAGATCCTTGTGGCCTGGGAGAAGTGAGAAAGGAAAGGAAAGGAGAGGAGTCAAAAGTGGGGCAATCTGCTCTTTAGGATGCCATGTAACCCACCTTTCTCATGCCAGGTTATAACAGAGAGCAGGAGATTAGCAATGTGAGATGGTTGGCCTGCCTGCCCTATCTTTCTCCTTTCCAAGTAGAACATAAATGAGATATAAGAGAAGATGAAAGGAAGATCCAGGGAGTGGGTTCTGAGGGCTGATAGCAGCCTTAAGAGTCAAGGACCTGCCTCTCTGGGCATAATTCTAGAATTTGCAGTGAGGTCATTTATGGTAAAGTGATGAAGACAGTGGCATTCACAGAGATAAAATTGGTGTCAGTTTTTGTCTTAAGCTCCAGTAAATGAGCATGAATATGCTTTTAGAAATCTTAAAATAGTTGCTGCATTAGTCAAGAAAAGCCAAGTGTTTGCTGTGAAGCTCTACTCCAAAGTGAGCTCTAGGATTCTCAGTTCAGATGGTTGGGTTGGGGAAGGCATGTGGTTCTCCAGCTGTGTTGGTGTTCTCAGAGGAGGGGTTGCAGGAGGGCACAGTGAAAAGGTGGCCAAGTGTCAGCAACTGACCTGCCTAACAGATTGGTCTAGAACGGCCCAGCCTCCGGTGAAACATTCTGTTGTTTAAACCTCCCAGTCAAGGTTCCTTGGTTATGACAGTTGTGCTGACCATTACAGCCATGCTGCTATAACAAACAGCTCCTCAGGTCTCAGAGGCTTCACATGACAAAGGGAGAGTCACTACTAGTGCAAATGTAGCTGCAGTCCCAGGCAATTCTACAGAGCAAGCTCCCTCAACAAGAAGTCTCAGGAACGCAAGGTGGCTGCCCTGATGGTCACCATCTCAGCATGTGGCAGGGGAGAGAGGTGGGTAGAGATTGAACAACCAATCAGCTTTCAGAGCTTCCTATAAGAGGTTGCTCTGGGAAAGACTTCAATTAATCTAAGTTTTTGGAAGGTCAAATAGAATCCACCGTGGATAAAAGGATAACATACTTCACTGACTTCCTGTGAGAAGTATATAACAGCTCTGTGTGTGTGTGTGTGTGTGTGTGTGTGTGTGTGTGTGTTATTCCCATATGTATGGACAGAATGTATGTTATGCACAGGGGAGTGCTCATGTGTGTACAGGTCAAACTTTGATACCGATTGATGTCTGATATCTTCCTAGATTTCTCTCTGCTATATATTGAGGCAACATCTCTGGATCTGCTTCCATACTGGGGTTACAGGCAGGTGGCCATACCCACCAAGTTTTATATGAGAACTTGGGAACCGAACTCTGGTCCTCATACATGTGTGTCAAGCACTTTACCCACTGATCCATCTCCCAAACCCCAGAATCTCACTCTTTCTCTCATCCACGCCTCTGTCACACACTCATGAATGTAAAGAAATTATAGACAGCCACATATTCCTCCCTCCTCTCTCTTATGGTGCTAAGTGGACTATGTTGATCTTCTTTTTTAAAAGTCAAAATCTCTTTTAAGATATATGTGTTATCTATATACTCAATAATTGCTACACTTCTGCAAATTGGTTTACAGAATAATTATAAATGGCAAATCGAATTGCCTCTTACAGTTTGAGGCAGACAGGAAGATGGTGTTAATTTGCTGCACTATTGCTCCATGCATTTCTGGGGCCATTAAAATAAATGTTACATCACAACAGCCCACAGCATCCTGAGACAGGAAATTCATGACCCTGAAAGTTTCAAATACTATCATTTACTGTTCACATCACATCAGTTTCATTTTGAGCCTCTCTTCTCATGGAGACCAGGAGGCTTGTGTCAATCGAATTTGGACTGACAAACAAAGCATGTGACTCTGAGAATGGGTTCCCGAGTCCCCATTAGTATGAGGTAATCAAGTCTCTGATCTTGAAGCAAAATTAAAAATCAAGAAAGAATGTTCCTCCTTTCGTTTCCTCTGGGTCTATGATGTTTAGAATTAGACTGCTAGCTTTAATGATGAATGTGTCTAATTAGAAATAGAAAACTCACGTTAGAATTTCCTATTGCTCTCCTTTCTCTTAACTCTAATACCTCTTTTCCTAAGAAGTGATGGGACAGAAGTGCCCATGAGGAGCCAGAACTTGGCGGGAAGACTACATGCCTAATGTGATCCCAAGATACATCAGGTAAAGCATACAGAATTTTCCATTTTTAACAAGGGTTGTTGAAGCCCAGTTGCACAAAGTGACTGACCCCAAATCACAGGCCCTAGGCCATTGTTTGCCTTATTTGTATCCTTTTATGGTTGGTCCAAGTTAATGGTAAAGGAGTCTGTTTACAGAATGTGTTTCAAAACACATTGGATTGGCAGACTAAGTACATGTACAGTACTGAATTGACTCCACTGAAAGTTCCCATATCTCTCAGGCATGCAGTCAGAACTCAAGAGGCACAATGTGCTACTATAGAAATCCATGATGAGCCTGGAGCTCAGGCTGAGAGGCATGTTCAGGGGTTGCTTTTCCATCACTGACACAAACCATTAGACAAATGCAAAGAAGAAGGGAGGGCTTTATCTTGACTCAGTTAAGAAGGGAAGAGTAGTTCATGGTGGGGAAAGTCTGGCAGAGTCCATGGTTCCAGGGGTGTGGTTAGGGCAGAATGGGAAAAGGAGGAGAGAATGGAGTACTCTGCTTTTCCTTTTCATGCATCTGGAGACCCAAGCTGCAGGATACTGCCACCCATTCATTCAAGATGGCTCTCCCAGCCTTAGTCTAACCTCTCAGGAAACCCAGTCAGAGATCAACCCAGAGACGTGCATCCAGGCTAGCTGACAAGGAGAATGAACTACAGCGAGTAAGAGCTCTTAGGAAGGACTGGGGAGCATACAACGGAACCTGTGTGATATCTTTCCCAAGTCACATGTGATTAAGGATGAGGCTTCATAGAGAAAGAAGTGTTTAGTAGTTATTATTTATAGTAGTGTGATCATGGGCTCTTTAGTAGGAATGTGCTCTACTATACTAATCATCTTTAAAGTAACTAAGGAAATAGATAGCTACTTGTTTAAAACTCCAAGAACATGGAGATGTCAATCTCTTACTTTTTTATTTATTTATTATGTATACAATATTCTGTCTATGTATATGTCTGAAGGCCAGAAGAAGGCACCAGACCTCATTACAGATGGTTGTGAACCACCATGTGGTTGCTGGGAATTGAACTCAGGACCTTTGGAAGAGCAGGCAGTGCTCTTAACCCCTGAGCCATCTCTCCAGCCCCAGCCAATCGCTTACTTTGTTCTGAAATCCACATGGCAATAACTGCAAAGAACTTGGGATCCAGAAGACAGAAATCATCTATTTTCCTGGCCTTGAACTTGGATCCTTAAAAATGAACTGAAAGAAACTTCTAAAAACACACGTTATAGAAATAAACTCGTTACACAACACCACCGGACCAGTCCGTGAAGACAATGTAAACAGAAGTGCCGAGATGCCCAGGTCAGTTGTGGGAACATGAGTTATCTGTGACTCCGGAGGATGTAAGCTTCTGTGGGAGAGCTCAGAGGTCCTGCTCTCCAAAACTGAACCCCAGCTTTGCGGCTTTAGATCACAGCTGTCCTGTACACACCATTTTATAAACTGTAGAAATCAGAGTTAGAGAATAAAGAAAACCAAGACACTCATGGATGGAGAACAGCAATCAGTAAATAGCTCTGGGCATCTGAGCTGGGCTTCTGAAAAAGAGGAGACAGCAAAAATCAGGAGATTTTCCCAGCAACAGCCATCTCCAAGAGATATAGTCTCTGGGTTTCTCCCCTCCCCCACTCATACCCAAGGCTAGAAAAAAACCTCAGCTGTCAGCACACTGTCATCAACATCTAGAGTACCAAGCTTTGAAAGCTGATAAAAATAAACTGCGCACGCACAAGCCAGAGTTATTAACACATTTAGGATGCTGGGGGAAAGCTTCCTCCTATTTGCATATGCCGATGACAACAAGAGTAAGCCCTTTGTGTGGTGCTCCAGGGTCCTGAGGAATCCAAGGGGGTTAAGAAAGGAAGAGCAAAATCCGGGCTCAGTGACAAGCCTAAGTATCTCTCTCCAGCTATCTCTTTCCCTGTGTTTGATCTCTCTCCACCCACACATGTACTTAGACACACATGTACACATTCCCCCACTTCTTAGGTCTCTTCATATGATGAAGATTAATGAAATCCAGCCTCTACCTTGCTTCTGTGACCTGTGAACTTCAAATATTCCACTGGTGACTGAGCCCAGGGCCTCACACACGCCAGGCAAGCGCTCTAACAATCGAGCGATGCACTTAGCAATCGGCATATTTTAGCAGGATGATAATATCCACACAACCCATATCTAGATTTAAAATATGGAACATGACCAGCACCTACATGCAAATACTTTGCTCTAGTGTTGTGAACTTCTCAGTTATAGTGACGTGGATTAATTTTGATAGATAATGGGCTTCCTGTAAATTTATCTCTGTGTCTGACTTCTTTCATTGTCACACTAATGATCTTGGTTTCATGCAGTTGTTGCTTATTTAGTTCATCGTTGCATTTGTGGTATCATTATAAAAGTGCAAATACTCAAATAATGGTGGACATTAGCAAATTGTCATCTTTTGTCTCTTACTACATGGTGCTTCTGTGACTATTCATAAACATTTTTTGTAGAAACATGTATTTCTGAATGGAAAGATCTCCCATGCTCTTGGATAGGTAAAATCAACATAATAAAAATGACAATTCTACCAAAAACAATCTACAGATTCAATGCAATCCTCATTAAAATCCTAACACAATTCTTCACAGATGTTGAAAGAACAATACTTAACTTCATATGGAAAAGAATAAAAAACCAGAATAGCCAAAATAATCCTATATAATAAAGGAACTTCCAGAGGTACCACCGTCCCTGACATCAAGCTCTATTATAGAGCTACAGTAATGAAAACAGCTTGGCATTGGCATAAAAACAGACAGGTTGACCAATGGAATCTAACTGAAGACCTAGATATTAATCTACATACCTATGAACACCTGACTTTTGACAAAGAAGCTAAAATTATACAATGGAAAAAAGAAAGCATCTTCAACAAATGGTGCTGGCATAACTGGATGCCAACATGCAGAAGAATGCAAATAGATCCATACGTATCCCCATGCACAAAATTCAAGTCCAAATGGAATGAAGACTTCAATATAAATCTGACCACACTGACCTGATAGAAGAGAAAGTGAGAAGTAGCCTTCAATGCATGGGTACAAAAGACCACTTCCTAAATATAAAACCAGTAGCACAGACACTGAGAGCAACAATAAATAAATGGGACCTCCTGAAACTGAGAAGTTTCTGTAAAGCAAAGAACAAAGTCAATAAGAGAAAAAGGCAGCCTACTAGATGGGAAAAGGTCTTCACCAACCCCACATCAGACAGAGGACTGATTTCCAAAATATGTAAAGAACTCAAAAAATTAGACATCAAAATTCCAAATAGTCCAATTAAAAATGGGGTACAGAACTAAACAGAGAATTCTCAACAGAAGAATCTCAAATGGTCAAAAGACACTTTAAGAAAATGTTCAACATTCTTAGCCATCAGAGAAATGCAAATCACAACAACTTTGAGAGACTATCTTACATCTGTCAGAGTGGCTAATATCAAAAACACCAATAATAGTTCATGCTGGAGAGGATGTGGAGTAAGGGGAAGTCTCATCCTTATGCTGATGGGAAATGTGGTGACAGTTGTATGTATGGCTGGGGCAGACTGCGGGGCCACTGGCAGTGGCACCAGGATTTATCCCTACTGCTTGTACTGGCTTTTTGGGAACCTATTCTCTTTGGATGAATACCTTGCTCAACCTAGATATAGAACGGAGGGCCTTGAATCTTCCCCAAGATAGTGTGCCTTACTCTCTTTGAGGAGCAGATGGGGGTGGGGGGGGTAATGGAGGGATGGGAGAAGGGGAGGGAGTGGGAACTAGGATTGATATGTAAAATGAAAGAAGATAGTTTGCTTTCTTTTTTAAAAAAATAAAATAAAATAATACTGAAAAAAGAAACATGTATTTCTGGTATATGTTTAATGAAGAAACATTACTGGGTCTTTGGGAGGCACAAAACCTACATAGAGGTCATTGGTTTTCCAAAATAACCATCCAGCTTTACACCAGAGAAAGCCGAAGTTACTCTGTAGCTTCTCACTGGCGTCTTTCATCTCAGCCATTTCTGTCAGGTGCTTGCTTTTTTTTCTATGCAATTGACTATTGAGTCAATTTCTTTTATTTCTTATTAACTTGTAATAATTCATTTATCGTTTTGTAAAATGTGAGTGTGTTGTGTGTGGGGGCGCCCAAGTGTGCCTAAGTGTGCCTGTGTGGAAGATGGGCAAAAGAAAAAAAAATTAAGTGTCTTCCTCTCTCTTTCTCCAGTTATTTCATTTGTTTGTTTGCTTATCTGTTTTAGTTAGGGTTTCTAAGTGACACCATGACCACAGAAACTGATAAAAAAGAAAGCATTTGCTGGGCGTTGGTGGCGCACGCCTTTAATCCCAGCACTCGGGAGGCAGAGACAGGCGGATCTTTGTGAGTTCAAGGTCAGCCTGGTCTACAGAGCTAGTTCCAGGACAGGCTCCAAAGCTACAGAGAAACCCTGTCTCAAAAAACCAAAAGAAAGAAAGAAAGAAAGAAAGGAAGAAAGGAAGGAAGGAAGGAAGAAAGCAAGCAAGCATTTAATTGGGGCTGGCTTACAGTTTTAGAGGTTTAGTTCACTATCATCATGGAGGGAAGCAAGGCAGCATGCAAGCAGACATGGTGCTGGAGAGGTTGCTGAGAGTTCTACATCTTGAACTGTCTTACTGAGCCTAGCTTGAGCATATTTGTGAGACCTCAAAGCCAGCCTCCACGGCGACACACTTCCTCCAACAAAGCCACCCCTACCACAACAAGGCCAAAACTCCTAATAGTGCCTCTCCCTATGGGCCAAGCATTCAAGCACACGAGTCCATGGGATCCATACCTACTCAAACCACCACAGAGGTCAGAGGACAGCTTGCAAGAGTCTCACTTCTCTCCTACCATGTGAGTTCTGGGGATCAAACTCAGATCACCAGTCTTGGTAGCAAGTGGCAAGTGCCTTTACCCACTGAGTCACCTCCCCTGCCCCTATTCACTTCATTTTTTTTTTTAGACAGAGTCTCTCATTGAACCAGGAGTTCAATGGTTGGGTAGGCTGGCCGGTCAATGAGCTCCAGGAACTCACCTATCTCTGTCTTCCTCAACTCCCCAGCACTGAAGCTACAGGTGCCTGCTGTCGCTCCTGGCTTTTACTTAGAAAATAAAGCTCTGCACAGCATTTGGGAACAAATTGGTTGGTCTAAAGGATTTGGACAAAAAAAAAATTAATTTATACTACCAGACTTCCTTATTATAACCATCAATATGTCAGCGATTATAAAGTGAATTTAAATATTATTGCATAACACTAAAGAAACTTAAAATCAGCACAGATCAAATTACAAAACATAATGTTATGTGTAAGAAGGATTAAATTCCAGAAAGATGGAAAAACATTCTGCATCTTAGAACTGACAGTAGGTGGTACGTTATAGCAGCTAACCTTTCAAGACATAGGCTTGGGACCCACAGTGCCCTTCACTCATGTCTCCCCTGTTTAGCGCATGCACCTCTTTATTTGAACTCTTTCTGGACTTTTTGCCATCCCTGTCACATGCTGCTATATGACCCGTTCACGTTTCCAGCCACAGAAAGGCCTCAAGGGCACTTGTCTGCCATTGCTACTGCTGGCCAAGTCAAGGCTGGCCAATACCCGGGGAGTCCTGGCAACTGTTTTTAAGAGACTTATTATAACCAGAGCTGTAGAGTTTTCAGGAAGCTGTGCCCAGTATGGTGGGAACTGGGAAGCAGCAACAGACATCGTGCACTAGAGGGTGCCAAAGTCCTGAGCAACGGAGTCTAGCCAGGAAGAACTTGTCTTAACCTTGAAGCTTCAAGAGCGGCACCATCAATGAGTCTCCCATCTTAGAGCTGGACTGGAAGGGGGCCATCAGCACTTTTGCTGTCAGAGGGATGATTCCAAAACATTGAGCAGAAAAAGACCCATGCTGGTGCTAGAAGCTTTCAAAGGCAAGGCCTCTGTGGTTTTATTTTAATGACTATACTAACAGCTACCTGTTTGTACAGTGTCTTGGAATTATACTTGCAGCTGTAAGCATATTAAATCCTCCCAACATTTCTAATGGGTTATTCATTGTCCCGCGCGACCGTCTCGCCAGCAAGAACGACTCGGCACACAAGGATCCTTCTGCAGTATGCTTTAATGCTCTTGAGAGGCAGAGCATAAGCTTCCAGAGCGGAGACCCAGAGGCGGGGAAACCCTTCCCTTAAATAGAAGCTTCTCCTCGCCTAGGACGTGTCAGCCCCTGGTTGGCTGCAACCCATCGCACGAGATGACGCCACGGGATAGGCGGGATGGGACGAGGTTGAAAAACCCTTCGCATATGCGCAATGCACCTGTTTATTATTCGGGAACACAGGATATGAGCGCCATCTTATAATGGCGAATAGCGGGCGCGGCTCCCCACAATTCATAGTTTATCAATAACCTAGGAGGAGTTAGGAAAGTTAAGGATTGTAAAGCTAGCAAGTGGTAGGATTAGGCTCAAATCCCAGAATCTAACGTGCAGATATGCATGACTCTACCTCCATCATGAGCCAGTGTTGCATGGAGAGATCTGTTGTCATTCCTCTTCTCAGAAAAAGGCTGTGCTCCCCAGGCCTCTATGCTAAGCAACGGTGATGTTTAACACCACTGACTAAACCGTGTCCCAGTGCTCTCTTGAATCTGGCCCCACCCCTCACTGCAACTCTAGATTGGTTTTTTTTTTTCCAATGTATTTGCATGCTCATTTCTCCCTAGTTTTGATCCTATTATGGGGTTTTGACTAAATACACCCCCTCAACAAATGGTTTCTGTGGGCCAGAGTTCTAAACCCACAACTGACAAACATGCTTCTTGGATCTCCCATCGTTTGGTGTCTCTATGTCCTGCTCCTAAGCCATGGTGAAAGAACTGAAGGAAATCTGGAAGGTGAGGTTGGGTGACCTGGCCCTGCGTTTGAACTAATTCACTTCACAAAATGCCAGCCCTGCTGACACGGGATATTAGAACAGTGACTGGGTTTTAAAAGAACCAGACAACATCAGATGCTGGGATCGATTTGGTGAAAACAAACAAACAAAAACCAAAACAACAACAACAAAGCTCCCAGTGTATTTAAATTTTCCCTCTTGTCTTCCTTTATTATTGGAAAATTCTTAAATATATTCACTACTAATGAGGTTCGGGTTATTTTTAATCTGATTCCCTTTTCAGGTTCCTACAGCAACTTTTTCAGTGAAGTTTTCAGACCTCACTTCAAAGTTTCCTCATTTTGTAGAGACAGAGAACCCCTCCCTAAGATAGCTATGATAGTTAATATTGCTTGACAGCTTGACAGGAATCACCTTGGAGGCAAACCTCTGGGCACATCTATGGGGCAGTTTGTAGACCGAATTGATAGAGGTGTGGAGACCTACCCTAAATATGGGTGGCATGACTAAGCGGGCTGAGGTCCTAGGCTGCATGAAAAGAGGAAGGCTGGGTAAACCACAGTACCCATCTCTCTGCTTCTTGACTGTGGACACATTGTGACTAGCCACCCCAAGTTTTTATGCCATGACCCCGCTGCCACCATAATGAACTCTATTTGCAAACTTTGATCCAAAATAAACTCTCCCTTTATTACCTTTCTCTTATCAGATATTTTGCAACAGCAACAGGGAAAGTAATTGATATTAAGACACTTTCTAAAAAAGGTACTGGTGCATTAGATTATGGTAAATTAAATCTTATTTTCAGGGTACTTACAAGGGAACATTCTGCTGTAAGGAGCCTTACGATTATAAAGTGAGGGAGACTTCTTTCTATTTATTCTTAAGTTCCAGTCTATACACAGGCTTTTCTTAAGATGATTGGTCTGTGTAGACTCTTTGTGGACACCTTAGCTCTAGAAAATAGCCAGTTGCTTCTGAGACAGGAGTATAAGACAAGGACAAAGTGTGAGACCTGCTAAATGTGGGTGCTGTGGAATCAGATGGCTTCCATCCCAACCCTAGATCCTCTCCTTGTCTGCCATGAAAAGCTGACCAAAAGTCTCCATTTCCTTGTTTATAGAACAGGAGGAAAATAGGCTGTACCCTCTGAAGTGGTTGCTCAGAAGTGGGTACATTTACATATGTAAAGCAATATTAATAACGCTAACACTGAATAAATTATATATAATTATATATGCCTACAATATATATGCATGTTATTAGTCACCTTTAGAGTGACCGTTACAATTTTTATTACACATTTTTCTAGAAGAAAGAGATGGTGGACAGTACCTTGAGGCTGCTGCCCTTAGAAGGTACAAACAGAATCTGAAATAAAAAAGGAGCAGTTTACTCTGAATGCCTGGGTATAGTGTTTCTCCCAGGCGCCCTACTGTGGCTCTGAACTCAGGTGAGGGCTGGCAAAGCAAAGCCGCAAGATGTTGTTCAGCAACAAGGTCAGGCTTCACAAGCTGCCCAAGTCGAGTCGTGAGGCCATTCCAGAGATGCCTAGAAAAGCAGTTCTACGGGCTCTACCTGCTGCCCGGTGGCCAAGTCTCCCCTCAAGACTCTACACCACATCCACAAGCTCCACCCCAACTCCTGTGGTCGAAACTGCTTCCTGAAAACACTCCAGGTTTCTGAGAAATGACAGTCAGCAATCCTAGGAAAGGTCTGAATTGGACCCCCTCTGCCCCCAGTGCACCTCATCTTCCTCCTGATGGTGCCCGTTTTAACACAGAGTTGAGGATAGCAACTCGGTTGTAACCGGGACCTTTCATACTGTTCAAAGAACTGGTACCGGATCTCAAGACTAAAGACAGAATTGGTAGATTGTAAACATGGCCTCTAGTTATGGCAGACACCTAAGTTAATTATAATAGAGCCAACCCTATCTTGTAAATGCCAACAGCTGAGTACCTATATTTAGCCAGTTTAACGTCTGGAGGACTATAGAGAGAGATTGTAGAAATCATTGACATCAGCTTGTAGGCTACCTCCAAACTGATAAAGTTCCCGAAGAAATCAATAGTTGAACCGTGGGTACCTATGGGGATTGAAATTTTCTCATCCTTAGGTTGGATATCACCCAGAGGGAGACTTGTTTGTCTCTGAGATGATCTGGAAGGAAGAAATATGACATAAAGATAGGGGTGAGGTGGAGGTGGCACATCCTGTGCACCCACTGTTGGTGTCAGCGGCAAGCATAAGGTTG
>JAQHUG010000258.1:2782716-2815058 GCA_028555095.1 Dicrostonyx torquatus | reverse complement strand
ATTCATTTAACTCGAGTTTCTAGCATGAGTTTGGCATCCATCAATGGAGCAAGGGCAATACATCAATAGCTATACCACTGAAGAAAATAAGACTCTCCTCTCCGAACAACTGTTAATGTCCATTAGTCCCTCAGGAAGGGGTGATGCCTGCATAACCCCTCCCCCATCCAAGAAGAAATGCTGATGGGTCCAGTCTTGGGTGGGTCTCGTGCAGGGAGCTACAGCTGCAATGAGAGTGTGAGTGCCCTGACTATGTCTTTTCAGAACGTGATTCCTTTCTTTGTCCCTGCCTATCTCGTATCTCCGGGCTCGTATGTTCTTTCTGCTTCCTTTTCCATCATGTTCCCTGAGCCTTGAACGGAGTGCTACAGCTGTTCCGTTTAAGTCAGGGTATTCCACCCTTCCTTATTTTCAGCACTTAGGCCAGTTATAGTTTTCCACATTAATGGCAGATCAAAGTAGTAAGATGCATCAACGGCTAAGACGGGGAGTGGCACTAACCTATGGGTGTAAATATAAATGTTTGAAAGGCAGCATCACCATTTACCACAAACAGTGGCATGTTCCAGTTATGAACTCTTGACCAGATTTTCAGGACCATGAGCCCTTTCTTGTGAAACGCCTAAAGTAGTTGGTCACTCCCATACCAACGTTACCCCTGTAACGCTAGAATGCATGTCATGCCTGGTAGGTCATTACAGCGGCTCTCAGGATTCACCGCTAGGTAAGACTGATAATGGTTTTATTTTCCAGCAGCCCGTGTGGCTCCTCTGGCAGTATGAAAGGTAACCATTTGAAGGAACAAGTTTACCTACAGTTTCATTTCTCTATGCCCCATAACCAAACCGCACATTGTCTTCATCAATATAGTTTACCATCAGGTTCTGGTGGGTAAGCAAACAGAATGACAATAGTATGTTCTGATTTTATACTTTTTTATATATACCCTAATGTTGGCTACCCTTCTCTCCTCTGTTATTTTCCATGTTCTCTGATCTGCCTTTTTGCTTAGTTCTTTCTGGCCCTAGTGTTTATCCTCCAGTTTCATGTCCAATGTACTCTACTATCCCCAATTCCCTCCCCACCCTTGTCCTCTACTGGCCTTTTTCTATTCTGTCTTTTACTACTGCTCATAATTAAATACACTATTCTAAAATTTCGTATTACGAGTACACACATAAGGGGAACATGTAGCATTTGTCTGTACACTCAGTACAATATTTTCCAAATCCATCCATTTTCCTGCAAATTTCACAATTTCACCCTTCTTTACCACTCGGTAAAATTCCACTGTGTATATGTACCACCTTTTCCATTATCCATTCATCCACTGAAGCGGTCTTAGGCTGGTTCTATTTCTTTGCTGTTGCAAATATAACCACACAAACACAGAAGTGCAAATACATGTTTTGTACGGTATAGGGTCTTCTGCTCAGGAATTGTATAGCGAGATTATATGGCAGTTCTCTTTTTAGCTGTTTGAGGAACTTCCTCATTGATTTCCACAATGGCTGTACCAGCTGACACGCCCACCAACAATGAATATGAGGTCCCCTTTCTTACACACACTTGCCAGCATCCGGAATCACCTTTTTTGGTAATAATTGTTCTTACTTGAGTAAGATAAAAAAAAAAAGTAATTTTAAATTTGCATTCCCTGATGGCTATATTTTTAACACTTTAAAATGTATTTTTAACCATTTTTTAAGAACTTTCTGTTCAGTTCCACAGTCCATTACTAATGAAGTTGTTTGTTTTCTTGACCTTTGGTTTTTAAAGTTCTTTATATGTTCTAAACCCTAACCCTCTGTTAGAAGCACAGCTGGCAAAGATGTTCTCCTATTCTATAGGCTGTTTCTTCACTTGAGTGACAGCTTCTTTTGTGGTTCACAGTCTTTTTCAATCTCATGAGCTCTCATGTAACCATTGTTCTTATTTCCTGAGTGGCTGGCATCTTGTTCAGAAAGTTCTAGCCCATGTCTATACCTTGAAGTGTACTCTCTCCTTTGTCTGATATCAGTTTGGGGGCCGTGGGTCTAACACCGAGGTCTTTGGTTAATTTGGAGTTGATTTTTGTACAGACCAGAGCTAAGAAACAGGTTTCATTCTTCTTTATGCACATATCCAGTTTCCCCAATACCATTTATCAGAAAGCCTGTCTTCTTTCTAATGAGTAGTTTTATCAAAAGTTAGGTGGCTATGATTTACATGACCTTACCCTTAAGGTCTCTATTCTATACCCTTGACCTATGTGTAGTAAGAGGTGCGGGTTGTGTTCCCAGCACCTGGGAGGAGCGCAGCCATTTGTTCCCAGTGCCTGGCTCCCGGCCACGGCTAGCTTATACCCAAAATGATTACCCACAAACTGTATTCATTTAAACTCTGCCTGGCCCATTATCACTAGCCTCTTCTTAGCTAACTCTCACATCTTAAACTAACCCCTTTCTAATAGTCTGTCTATCACCACGTGTTGTGGCTTACCAGCATGAGTCTAACCTACGTCCATCTTGGGTAGGAGCATCATGGCGTCTGCCCCAGTGCCTTCTCTCCAGCCTTCTGTTCTCTCTACTCCACCCACCTAAGGGCTGCCCTATCCTACAGGCCAGGCAGTCTCTTTATTTAACCAATGAAAGCACAGAAATACAGAAGAACCCTCCTACACCACCTATGTCTCTATTTTTGTGCCGGCACAGTGATCTTTTTCTTATAACTATGTCTCTACAATGCAACAAGAAATCAAGCACTGTACTACTTCAGCAGTGTTCGCATTGTGCAGGACTGATTTGGCTATCCAAGGCCTTTTGTGCTTCCATATGAACTTCTAAATTTTTTCTATTTCTGTGAAGAATCAAGTTCTCATTTTGATTGGGATTGCACTAAATTTGTAGATTGCTTTGGGAGGGTGGCCATTTTCACACTACTAATCCTGCTGCTCCACAGACATTAAGGCCTTTCTAGCTTCTAAAGTGTTCTTTAATCTCTTTCTTCAGTGCATTTTTTTCATTGTAAAGATATTTAACTTCCCTCATTATGTCTAATCCAAGGTATCTTTATTATGAATGAGATTGCTTCCCTGTTTTCTTTCTTAATACTAAGAAATTTGGCATTGGTATTTTAAGATGTTATTGATTTTTGTACATTAATTCTGTAGCCTGCTACTTTGCTGGAGGTGTTTATCAACCTCAAAGGTTTCCTGCAGTAGTCTTAGGAGTCTCTTGTGTATAAAATCATGTCATATGAAAGTAAGTATGCTTTAACTTCTTGGTGTCCCTTTTATCCCCTTGTCTTGTTGCACTAGCTAAATCCCAGGCACTACAGGAACAGTCATAGGGAGAGAGAGCATCCTTATCTTGTTCCTGACCTTAGTGGATATGCTTTGAGTTTCTCTGCATTTTGCATAATGGTCCCTGTAGCCTTGTCACATATAACCTTTATTGAATTACGATATATCTCCTCCATTCCTAGTCTCTCTGGGACTTTTAAAAGTAAAGCTTTTTTTTTTTTAACAAACTCTTTAAAATTTTTATAAAATGTATTCTGATCATATCCACTCCTTACTCCTTCCCCTAACTCCTCCCAGATTTAGGCTCCTCCCCTTATTCATGTCTTCTTCTTTAATAGCTTACCAAATCCAGTTTGTTATGTCCATATACTCATGGGGTCATTCACTGGCTCATGGCCAGCCTTCCAGGTGCCACACCCTTAGAGGAAACTGAATCACCAGTATGATATTTGATTTTGTCAAGAGTCTTTCTACATCTATTAAGATGATCATGTGGTTTCTGTCCTTGAGATCATTTATGTAATGGGATGCATCTAGTGATTTATGTATGTTGAGTCAAGGGATACACGTGAATTTTTCTGCAGGCTAAGCATATGCTTCAAAAGGATTATAGTGTAAGACATCTTGCTGCTACCCTGACTAAGAGGGTTGAGCTACAGAGGAAGCTGTTCTAGGAGCTAAAAAGTTGGAGTATTTAGAAATGATCAAATTAGAGGTAGTATCCTATGGTGGAAAGGCAAAAAATGGAGAGCACCTCCTCTATCCCTCCTCAAAACCTGCATCCTCAAATGATTATGTACAGAAGCTGACATACAGAAGACTTTAGGGAACAGCCAGTGTGAGTCAGAGCAGAAGCAGCCAAAATGGGGCTCTGACAGCATACCAGAAGCACTGGGTGGCCCTGTGCTGTGAAGAAGCAAGAGAGGGTATTAGCTAGATATCTTAAGTAACAGGCCTGCATGTCTCAAGGACTAAGATGAATGACACACTGTGGGGTTTGCCTGAGATGTCAACAAAGAGAAGGAGGTGGGGATTCCATGAGTGGAACAAGTGATTAGGAAGCACTCGTTTGATGTTCACATGGAATGCAGTTCAAGCTGTTCGGGAACCGTGGAACATTTCAGCAAGGACAGTTTGCTTCTAATTAAGCCTTAATAGGTGTCTGGTTCTAATTGGTTTTGATTCTTTTTAGAATGTACAGAAATAATTCCCCATGTTGTCATCTTTGAGTCTGACTTGCCAATTCTGGAACTAAAGGAAAATCATCTCTAGCATCTTGCTATGTGCATCATCTTGTTATGTGTGTCTTCCAAGGGATATTTTCTCTTCGCAGAAAGCCTTAGGCGAGTCTTTGTCCAGAATTCTGCTTTTCTTATAGGTAGACTTATGCCTGTTTGTGGTTGTTCTCATGTCTAGGGTCCATGAGACATTTGGCATAATTCTCAACTGCTGAACAAAAAATCTTAAAGTATCCTACATACACGTCGCTTGACAGAGAAATCAAGAAGATTTTAATTTTCAATTCCCTTTCTTCTTAAGAGCTGTCCTTTTAGTTTTATATTTACCCCATAACTCTTTGAGAGAGGTCATATACTGTAATGAGAAAACAAGCTACCCAGAATCTGGGGGAAATGCATAGAACTAGATCCTTCTATGATCAATGTCACAGGTCCCAGGCCCACAATAGGCTGTCTCCAGGCTACATGTCCAAGAGGGGCCCAGAACCCCTTTCTGATAGTGTATCCACAATAAGAAAGAAACTCCAGAAGGGACCAGTGAGCAGACCAGGAGAGGAAATGAAAATCCTTCAGTTGTAGTGTATTAAGTCATCGTAGCATTCAGAGGCAGCCATTCATATCATCCAGAACGTCCTGAATAAATGTTTCAGTAATGAGACATGCAGAAAGGAGCTTGTCATCCCGTGATAGCCTTTCTGCAAAGAGTTTGATTTAAGGTTGGTATCAAAGCATGAACCATGCTAAAATACAATTAGAAAAGAAACAGCAATTTCATTAGTGGGTTCCAAGGACCAGCTTAGGAGGCTGGTGAAAGCAGGGTAATGGCTGGTGAAAGCTGGGTAATGGCAGGAGGAAAAGAGGAGAGAAAGGGGCAATGTGATGACAGCTCACTGGTCTTTCTGCTGCTGCCCTGGGCAGGAGGATGGAGAATCTGACTTCAGAGAGAGGAAGAGAGGAGAGAAGTTCCTTTTTGTGTTGAAATTCATGACTTTGAATGAGAGATGGAGCTTCCACTTTCTGTGATGGCTGCCACCAAGATTAATTCAACCCTTTATCTCCCATCTTCCAGCATGCCTTGCCTCTCTCTATGTATTAGTGTTACCATGTGGGTACCAGTATTTTATCAAAAGCATTTTCATCTCTTGCTGTGCTTAGTTTCTGTGATACAGACATTGGCACTTACCAAGTTCTTAACAGACAATAATAACCATGTGGTTCCAAGTGGGATGGTTGAGTGAATGCTCCTAAAAGAAAGGAAATGCAACGCTAAGTGCTCAAGACACCTCAAGTCATGTGACAAGACAAGCTCAGAATTTGCTTTAACATTTATATTTTATGTGAAAAAGAAAAAAAACCAAGCATTGCTCATATTTATTTGAATATATTACTTAATTTGAATATATTACATTATGTAATTTGCCCAGTAAACAACATACAAAAGATTGTATAAATTATACAATTTGTATATGTGTTCATGAGGCAAGGGTTTACAATTACTTCTATTTATAGAGATAATCTGATGTGGGATTCCCCTCTGTATGCTGTGAATATGTTTTATTATCATTGGTTAATAAAGAAACCACTTTGATCTATGGCAGGGTAAAGTAGAGGTAGGTGGGGGAAACTAAACTGAATGCAGAGAGAAAGAAGGCAGAGTCAGGGACACTCCATGTAATTGCCAAAGGAGAAAGATGCTGGAACCTTACTGGTAGGCAACAGCTTTGTGGTGATATATAGATTAATAGAAATAGGTTAATTTAAGAGGTAAGAGCTATCTAGGAATATGCCTAAGCTATTGACCAAACAGTGTTATAATTAATATAGTTTCTGTGTGTATATTTGGGTCTGGATGGCTGGGAAACAAAGTGCAGTCTCCATTTACAATAATCAACTAAAAATTTTGAGATCATTTTATAAGCAATTAGTGATTTAGGGCTAAGGAGAAAGAAGAAGGGAAGAAGGTTTTTTTTTTTAAAAAAAAAAATGAAGAGTCAATATCCTAATTAGATCCAGATCTGCAGATGAACAATGTGATGAGTTATCTTTATTGTCAACATGGCTGGCTTAAGAAAGGCCCATGGTGATAGTACAATATAATTCTAGGTGTGAGTGATAATGTTTCCAAAGACCATTAGATGACAAAGTTTTAAAGTAACCAACAGGTAACTGAAGAATTGAAGAGAAAATAAATCACTAAGATCATGTTCTTGGAGACATACGTTGCCCTTGGTCACCTCCTACAGTCCTGTAGTCTTTCTGCTTTCCGTTCAATCAAAAGCTGAAGAGCAGCTTCTGACTCATGCTCTCACTGTCATGGGTTTCTTTCCAAGTGCACAGGTAAAACAACTTTGAACTGAACCCTCTGAAACTATGAGAAAAGATGAATCCTTCCTCTCTTTAGCTGTTTATATGGTGTATGGGGTCACACCAATAAGAAGAGTGCCCATGGTGAACAGGGTAACATCAATGAGAAGAGTGTCCATGGTGTATGGGGTCACACCAGTGAGAAGAGTGCCCACAGCTCACAGGTTCACACCAGTGAGAAGAGTGCCCATGGTGCACAGGTTCACACCAGTGAGAAGAGTGCCCATGGTTCACGGGTTCACACCAGTGAGAACCCACCACAGACAGTGTCCACTCAGGTTTTCTCTCACTCTTTTATCCTCACTGGGGAGAACTTCTCCCTCTATACAGACCTTGTCCATTTTGAAATCATTCTCCTATTCTGAAAGGGACCTGGAAATTGATATTCCCTTGAAAGCACAAGAGACTGTTACTCTACTTTAGGAGGAGAGCACATATTCTAAGTCTTTATTACTGGCTCCTCTTCCCAGGTGGAGGCGATGGGAACATCAAGGATCTTTGCCCAGTAAGATGAGTAAGCGTCAATACACACCCTACCAATCATCCGATACACTCTCAGAACAGGCTTTCTGTTTCTAACCATAATGGAGAGCGCCTTCTAATAACCATAGTGAGAAACTGCTTAACACATCACAAACAATTACCAGAGGATTCTGAAAAGTAGGCATTAACGTTCAGATTGAGTTGGAAAGTCAAAACAATCAGTACAGAACTTGGGGAAACCCATTAGATATTTGTCCCCTTTGGTCCCTTGATTTTGACTAGAGGGTTTTCTCCCTTATGGAAGTAGACAGTGTGGCTGAGCAACAGACTACCATCAGTCAAAATGTACACTGCAAAGGGCAGCAGTCCTTCAAAGGAAATAAAACAATGGTCTTCACATTTAAAGAATCTTCATCTGCGGAGGGGGTCAGTAGCTGAGTGCTTACCTGGCATGCAAAAGGTCCCAGGTTCAGTTCCCAGCACCGAGAGAGGAGAAGAGACAGAGAGACAGAGAGAGAATAAGAGAGTGAGCAGGTGGGAGCAGGGCTATGAATCTGATACAAACCTCCAGCTTAGGGAAACAAAACAAGCAGAAAAACTGAACCCAAAGCAAACAGAAGGCAATAATAAAGATAATGGAAAAATCAATGAAATTGAATGATTTGAAAAACAATAGAGTGAATCAGTGAAATTTTGAAAAGATCAATAAAATTGACAAACTTCTAGACACGTAGACCAAGAAAAACACAAATTACTGACATCAAGAGTGACATTGCCAATATCAGGATACCACCATACATCCCACTAAAAGGAATAAAAGAAAAGTCTATGACAAATGCATACTAATAATTCTGAAGCCTCAGGTGAAATGAATCAATTCTTTGATGTATACAAACTACCAAATCTTGTTCAACAGAAATAGATCGTCTAAATAATTAGATCTTTATGAAAGAAATTTAATCAGTAGTTCAATTCCCACCCCAAATAAACAAAGCTCCGGGCTCATGTGGCTTACTTTGCGAATTCCACCAAGTGTTTAGTGGAGAAATTACATCATTTTCATACAGCTTCTTCACAAAGCCCCTCCCAATTCACTTTCTGAGCCTAGCATTATACTGACATCAAAACCACAAAGTATTGCATGGAAAGAAACTGCAGACGAGTGTACTTCCGAACCTTATGTCAAAAGTCCTCAACAAAGCAAAAGTCATCTCCAGTGACATCTATAATAAAGATCTAGCGTGGCCAAGTGGAACTTACTCCAAGAATATAAATCAGCTGGTTTATAACAGTCCAACAATATGATCTCCACTTCTGTTGGGGAACTTTGTAATATAGATAATAATGAGGAGGAGAAGAAAATGAGAGGTAAAAGGAAATTTCCATCAGTGGCTGTTTATGCTAGACCAAGCTGAGCATCTTCCTACCCTTAACCAGAAAAAGCCTCCATGGTGAGGGAGGGGATGCACATGTTTCCCCTATGTATTAGTTAATTTTCTCCTTGTTGTGACCAAACACCTGGCAGGAACAAGTTAAATGAGGAAGGGCATCTTTGGCTCCCATCTAAGAAGGAATGCATTCTACCACAGAGGGCAGGTATAGCAGCAGAAGCGTGGGGCAGTTGCTCATGGTGTGTCTGAACCGGGAAGCAGAGGGATGATGGGAAATGGAGCTCGGTGATGAAGCTCAGGTCTGTCTCCAAGCCGGACTTCTTCTGGTGAGACTGCCTTCCCCAGGTTCCACAACCTTCCAAACTAGAGTCTCTGGTTTCGGGAAAAAGGATTGAAATACATGAACCCACAGCCCACGGAGATCTCACAGACTATTGGTGGCCTTTTCTGGTTGATGTTGGAACATAATCACACAAGCAATTCATATGAGATACCTATGGGGAACTGGTCAGGGCTGTGGGTGTGATGCTGGCTAGAGAAAAGAGACACAACAACGCCTCCCACAGCCTCCTGGGAAAGATCCAGTCTCAGGCCTCAATCCAAATCAACAAAACCAACACCAGCTCAGAAAAGGACAAGCAAAATATATTATTTTCTGAAGAAATTAGCCAACACAGAAGCTTTCTTTAGTAGATGATGTGCTTAGCAAAAATACTGGACAAAAAGGGGCTATCGGATGACTCCTTTCTTTGTAGAGTGACATTGAGACCTGGGGACTGGCTGTTCCTCCCTTGACAAAAGCCCACCAATCCAGGATTTCATTGGTCCATTACAACAAGCTCCACCCCCCAGTACGGAGACACAGACTGGTGCAGGCCTGCCAAGCATTCTGACTCACCAACCAAATGGTACTCCAAGGACACCCAAGGACATGGCTGGAGCTGCAGCCACCTGGGAAGCAAACTGAGAGCCAGGAGGCTGCCCAGACCCAAACTGAGTCTGTGAGATGTTTGATGGGAAGGTGAGCCAGATCTCAGCTCCACCCGTCCCATCTCCTATGTCTTCAGCTTCCCTTAAGCTCACTGGAACCCCAAATTTCTTTCTCTCAGATACAGACTTAAAAGAATGTAAAACAAAACACCTTCTTTTATAGGAATGTGGGAAAATTAAATGAGCTGAAAATCAGTCTGAGTTACAAAGCTGGTACTATATCTTTGGTAAGGGTTAACATTGCTCACGCTCTCTGCCTCTTATACATGAAGAGCTATCTAGATTCTCCTCCAAGACCAAAGAGAGAAAGCAGGCTTGAAACCTCCAAATATTTTCAACTATCAGACCAGGGTTTAAATGAAACCCTACAAATCTCATCTTAACCACGTGAAGGCCACACATGCCCATTGTCAACTCAAGTTAGTCCTCAGTAGCCTGCCCGCCTGGGAGCCCTGACCATGTAAGTCAGGCATTCAGCCCTGAACATCCTCAAGAGCCTGGGGACTGTGTACACTTAAGTCCCCTACCCATCTTGGGCTGGCTGGAGGCATGGAGTAGATTCAGTTTTTCAAGTTGTGTCATATCACATGGTCTCTGGTAAAAAACAAACAAAAAAACATTGCCAACGAAGTTCAGTTTGCGTAAGTGGCAGGAGGCAAGACGGGTTCGGCAAAGCTCTTGGCAATACTCCACGTTTGGTGCTGGATTAAATGATCCTGAAACCAATAAAGAGAAGACAGTCCCTGAATGGTTGTCTCCATCTTATAAACCTTCGCTAATTAAATTAATTCCACTTTTCTTGCTTTCTTCAAACTCCTTCTGCACTGACTCTTTCCCCCTAGCTCTTTCCTCACGCAAGTCTCTTGCAGCAGAACAAGAGCCCTCTTGTGGTCAGGATGGCACCTGGTTTGTCCTTGGGTGCCCAGATCCCAGCGTGGTGTATGCCACTTAGACTCAATAAAGGTTGAAGGAATGCGCAAAGTGCCACTGTATCAGTGAAAGGACCCCCCTGTAAGTGTGCCATCTAAACACTTCTCTCTGAGGGCATGGGCCTGCTATTTCCCCATGGTGCTATAACTGGAGGATGCTGCCTAAAGAACTCCACAGAAGCAGGAGAAACTGGCCTCCTTCTGAGCTTTTCCTGTTAACTCAGACCACTGCCAAGGCTGCTAATACCATTTCCCTAAGCGCACCATGGAGGAAGCCAGGCTTTATTACTCTAAGGTGTTTACTTCATGTAGCAACTTGCTTTTTAATGAGCTTGTTTATCTCACAATCTTGGATGTTAATATTGTCGAGAGGGAAGCGTGCTGATTGACTGTTACCGAGCAAAGAAGAAAGCCTCCAGGGAGAGCATCAGACACATGCTATGTGCTAACAATTATTCAATAACTAAGCTCTCTTTTCTTAAAAAAAAAGTAGGAATAAAGCAAAAGTGAGCAACAGAAAAATGATAAAAGAAAGTTGCTCACATTTCTACTTGTAAACTTCTAGCTGGAACCTGCTGGACACTAAGCTGGCTTCTGGGACATCCACTTTATGGAGAAAAGATAATTCTGGGCATGAAGGTAGGCTTAAGGTTGACTATCCCATATTTATCGGTGTTTCCTTTTCTGTTTGGTTTTCATGGTAGCAGTCTGTTTATTGAAACTTGGCGCTTTCTTAAAGGACGATTCTGGTACATTGCTCTGTAGTTGCTAACTGCCTTCTTTCTGGATGCATTCTCTACGCTTCTCTGCTGTATACTGTGACCACAGGCTGGTCCCATTGTCACCCTAGCCTAGTCTGGACTTGGCCTCCTCTGTCCTATTCCACTTCCATACCAATCCCCTTCCCTGGAGCATCAGGCTTTCAGGGTAACACTAACACCTGCTGCGGAGTTCCTGCCTCTGAGCTGCTCCTCGCTGAGTTCTATGAGTCCTTGAGGGGACAGCTGCCGCTCTCTATTTCTAAACTCTGGATGCCTCCACACGTCTTGTCTGTTGCTTCAACCTTGACCCCTCCTCTTCTACAGTTTTTTTTAGTTCACATTTCTTAATTTCCACTGTCTATGGTGAATACTTATATAACCTATAGCAAATCAGAGGAGGCGCCTAGTTGTCCCTTTCCATTTCCTGGTCCTTTTTAGTTCTTTCACGGTTTACTACATTCTCCCAATTTCAGCCACGTGTTTCGTTCCCACTGCAATCAAGTTGTTATCCACAGTGTGTAGTTATGGATGGCGGGACTCTGATGCTGAGCCACTTATGCAAAAGCATTCAGGCATCTAGTTACCTTTTCCAAGGGAAAAAAATAAATTCATACAAAACCAACACAAACATACTCTGAAATAAGAAAACTTAAATTCTTCTTAGGAAGATGAGACAGGAACAAAGCAAATAACGGTAGATCGACCTCAGAAGCAGGGCCCATTTTCCTGTGCCATCCGTCTAAGGGAGACAGCATGGCCTCCAGGTGCAGTCGTTCAAAGGAGCTGTCTCAGAGAATGACACATTTGTCCTGCTGGATCACTGACGCAGCCACAGCAACCGGAGGGTGGTAAGAGAGAACCTGGAGAGAAAGGAGGGAAGGAAGGCATTCAGATAGGGGGAGGTGAGGATGGGGGAAGTGAATTTCTGCGTGTAGAAAAACACAGTTCAATGGCGTGGCTAGTGGAGAGCCATCTTTCAAGGTTTGTGGTTAAAAAAAAAAAACCTACTGAAGATGTTCAGAAAGTCTCATTTGCAGACACAACCCTGTCTGTCAGCAGTGAGTAGTAAGCTTCTCTGTGCCAGTGGAACATGTGTTTAAATCTCATGACAGCTCTGCTGTTTACCATAGGGAATGAGGAGAGAAGTCAGGAATGCTTATGAAGGAATGTGGGCTCTAGGTGAAGGGGACGATGACAAATGAAGGGAGGGAGGGCAGGGAACTGGTAGGGTCAGTGGACTGTTGGTCTTAAGGAGGTAGAAGGTAATTCTCAAGTAAGTTACCAGAGAGGGTTGAACTTTGTGCCTGGAGTGGAAATTCTGGATGACCTTGCTCTCCCCAATATCTTGTTCTTGTTTTTGTCCTCAGCATTTAGTGCAACGTTTGACACAAAGCCAGCAGCACCAGATGACGCATGAAAAGGAGAATTGCCAGCCTCGGGGGAAGCTCAGATTCAGGAGAAAAGCGTTTTGTCCCTGCTCCCATCTATTTTATAAGCTCTTTGGAAACCTCCTTTCCTTCTCCTTCCCTGTATTCTTACATTCTCCCTCTCTGTGTCTGTCTGTCTGTTTGTCTTTGTCTTTTCCTCTCTCTGCCTCTGTCTTTCTGCTCAAACAACTCCTCATTTCCCCCAAATACTATTTCTCTCTCCTTATTCTGCTTCCTATGATCAAACTTTTCCGATAAATCTTAGCCAAATTAGAAGTTATCTTCTCTCGCAGTCACAGAGTGCCCCTGGTGCCACGGTTGCAGCTCCCTCTTCCTTTGGTTTTAATGACTGCTCTTAGCTGTCTTTGCTTGGCCATAAGCTGTATGGAGGGAGCTTTCCAGCACGATTCAGTTCTGTAGGTTCCACAGTGTCTACCACATCGCAGAAACACATCAACCTTTGTTGATTAAATATGTGATGTGACTAAATGGAGCTCTACACATGAGAGGCACTGCCTAATCAAAGGATAAACCAACCCAGTTAAACTTAGGAAGAAGGAAACAAGAGAACTAATGAACAGTGAGCTTCTCTTGAATACATAGAATCAAAGTCAGTTCTTATATTTAGCAACAGAGGTGGGAACTGAAATTACTGTCTCAAAAAAAAATCAGTCTATTAGGTTAGCTTTTACATAATGACAGAATCAAAGCAGTCCCAGCTCTATGCTCCTGGAGATTCTTTTCCCAAGCAGCTTTGAAATCTTCTGCCACAACTAAACTAGCAATGCCTGTTCAATATATTATAATGAATAATAATGACAGACAGTAACAGCAGCGAATGTTTAGACCTTTGTTAGTTATTAGTTATTTTGTACATTCGTGACACACTTTATTTCCATGAATAAAGTGGGGTTGAATGCAATACATGTTTCTATAAGCAAAATAAAAATTCCACAAAGAGATGATGTTATTTACCTAAAGTTATGTAACCAGTAAACACCAAATTAAAACCTCAGTTCCAAATAATTTTGGCCATCAGAGGATCTTTTGTTGACATATTCTCTCTTGTTGCTTCTTAGGCAGATGGGCATTCCACTTTAGCACAGTTGAAGTCTTCAATGATGTCCTGAGAGTGGCCACAGTACCCAGGGTCTCCTTAATAGTCCCAGAAAGTTCTCTGGATAAAGACTGGTGGCACCTGCTGGGCAATACTGACAATCTCATCCGAAGTGATGTTTCAACTGTGTTTAGTGTTCTGCTTCTTTCTGTCTCTCAGAGGCTCCTTGAGGGCTTGATGATCAGAGTAGAGGCAGAAAGAATTACCTCATCTGGTCCTGTCTGTTCTGATTGGTCAGTTTCACTGGTAACTCTGTCCTTTCCAGTAAGGCTGCCCTTGCGATGTCATCACCTACTTTTTTGAGAGGCAGACCCAGGGGACCCATCTTGAGAGCCAAGGTGGATGTGGTGGTGACTTTGCCTCTTGTGCACCTTAGGTACACCTAAGAGTGTCTGTCCACTGGCCCCATTTACACACTTGGGAGCTGAGGCCTAGCAGAGAACCATTATGGCCTTGAGCCTACTCTAGAAGAACACACCGGCAAAGACTCCACCCACAGTCAGGTCACCAGAAGGTGTGCACCTACTTCGATCTCATTGGGGTCAAACATTGGAAACACGGTGAAGAAGGCTGGTGTCAGATGAACCCAGACTCAGAATGACCAAAGAAAGATGCACATAGTCTTTTCTGAGTCAAAAGACAAAATATTTTTTAAGGTTTAAAAACTAAAAATAAATCTGCACTGTCCACTTGTCTTTCCTCTTTCAATGGATGGCAGTTCCTATCACCCAGTTTCCCAAGCCAAAGACATTGAAGGCAGGGTTAGTTCCCATTCCCACCTACTTGGCTCTATATTCATAGCATGCAGAAATTGAATAGTGGTTCTGTGTCTGTTGCCACCAACTTGGTATGAATCACCATCATAGTCCTTCTGCATCACTACAAGAAATATTTTAATCAAGCCTTATTACTCTACTATCTATCATCAATGTAACAGCCTTGCTGCTACTACTAAAATGTCACTCATACCCTGTCATGGCTCAGCTCCACATCCTCTAAGCAAATGCCACCTCTTTCAGAATAAATGCCAGCCCTTCTGAGGTTTGATCCTGCTCCCCTTGATCATTTTTCCTTCACTCATTCCCAGCTAGCTCCCTCAGCCTTGACCTCAGGAATCTATGGTCTGGTCACTGGCTCTTCTCTCTGACTACCACTTAATCCCTCACTTTCTTTTTTCTTTTGCTCAGTTGTAACCTTCTCGAGGACACCTGGTGTCATGCTGTTAAAAGTTGCAATATCTGTTCACTTTCCCCTTCATAACTCAAAAATTCTATCTTTCTTATTAGGTGACTTTTAACACTATATATATACTCTATGGATTCCATTTTTTAAAACTATTCTCTCCATCAAAGTATAAGCTCTCATTTTTTTTTTATTTCACTAGTGTGGTCCAAGCATCTAGAAGTGCTACCTAGAACATAGTAAGTTCTTAGTAAACAACTCTTGAATGAATTGAATTTTATACCAATAATACTGTTTATTTATGCTAAGAAGAAAATAACTTAGGATAAGGCTCTCTGTAGTGGTGTCTTATCAAGTGTAATAGGGCAAATGTTTCACAGTGATAGGATGAGCCATTGCTCCTGATTGACCACCAGACCAAGATCCTGTCACTGAAGATACCACATTTGGACAGAGAAATCAAGCTGGAACTGAGATAGAAGCTCTGTCCTTACTGGTATTTGGAATGCCAGATGGTGCTCTTGCAGCTGTTGAGAGAGAGAAGTCATCAATGACCTTGACAGATGTTGATCCTGAATGCTTCAATATCAACCTTCCAGGAAAGATGTGTCCACTTGTTGTAAGGAGGCTTCTTGTTCATTTCCCGGCTGCCCAGACTCCCAAAATAATCACACAGAAACTATATTATTTAAATAATTTCTTGGCCCATTAGCTATAACTTCTAATTGGCTAACTCTTACATCTTAATTTAACCCGTCTCCACTAATCTGTGCATCACAACGAGGTCGTGGCAAAGTTTTAGCATGACTGTCTCTGGCAGTGGCTCCATGGCTTCTTTTTTACTCTGCCTCCCTTCTCCCAGCATTCAGTTTAGTTTTTCCTGCCTAGCTAAGTTCTGCCCTGCAGAACTGTCCAAAGCAGTTTCTTTATTCATTAGTGGTAATCACAGCATACAGAGGGAAATACCACATCACCTCCCTTTTCTGTTTAAATAAAAAGAAAGGTTTTAACTTTAGCCTAGTAAAATTACATATAACAAAAGAGTTATCAAGCAAGAATTATAATTACAATATTTATATCTATTTTATCTTTTATCATGACTAAGGAAAATTATATCTATACTTCAACCCCATCAAAGACTCTAGAAGGATATAATATTACCTAAGCAAATAGGAAAAATATTGTAAGCAACTTCCAAAACTCTAGAGTTGACAGACATTTCACTGCCTAGACATTCACCCAGAGTTCTTCTGTACCATTGGGGCATCTATCTTCAGCCTACAGGCCCATAGTATCTGGCATAATTTTCCACGAAGCAGGAAGTTTCAAAGACAGGTCTGCCTATATTGGCAGTTTGTCAGTCACTTTCTTCTGTGTCCTGCAGAATGTCTAGCCGACTCTTTTATGAGGCAGGGACCCTGAAGAATCATGTCACCTTTAGGCAAGTTCAGCAGTCATTTCTCTTTGGGTCCCGCATGTCCAGGTTTTGCAGCATACCATAAAGCAGTCCAGGCAAGAGCAGTTTCTTATCCAAATGGCTAGCAAACTCCAGAAGGAGCCTCTTCAATGCGTGTCATCTTCTTGAAGTAGTTCAGTGCTTTCAGGAGCAGATGTGTCTCACTGTCATGAAAGGTCCTAAGTTTTTAAAACATTTTAAATGCCATTTTTTAAGTTCTCTGAATGATTTGAAGAGTACCTATCTAACTGAAATATATCTCTATACATCTAGATAACCTAACTAACATGAGTACAAGCTTGGCTATTATAGATGACTTTCTATTAAGCTATATTTCTTAATTATACATCACATTTTTAAATGAGCTGCACAAACACAATACCTTAATCAAGAGCAGAAACACAGAAATATATATATATATATAAAACAAAATTGACCTTAAATTTGGATCAATAAACCAAGATCCATATCCATGTAAATCTCTATAGCATATCCCCCTTTAAATGTAAAGAAACATTTACAAACAATATTTGGGAATATGGATGTTGTTCTCTCCAAATTGCTTCCTGCTGTTTATTGGGTGAAGTAATATTTTGAGGGGTGTTCAAGGCAACCTTTCAGGGGGTCTTGTTCCATCAAGCCACATTAGTCTGAAATAAATCCAAAGGTTCTCATCCTCATCTTCTGTGGAAATAAAAACAGAACCTCTTTTCTAAAGCAACATATCCTTACACCCAAATTCTGAAATCAAGATACCTTTAATATATATATATATATATATATATATATATATATATATATATATATATATATGCTGGTTTAGGTTAACAGCCCATACAATGAAATATTTCTCTATATTTAGCTTCTCCACAGTCAAAAACTTCAACGAAAACACAATAATATACATAATCCAGACTCTCTGTGTGTATTCCATCTTTACGTGTCTTATTTTTACTCTATTACTTTTTAATATTTTTTATTATCTTTACTCCTTTAATCCATGACTGTCTGTACTCTCTCTTTAAAGACTTTGTTTGATTTTTTAACAATTCATTTCTTTTTATAACTCTCTATACTCTTTTTCTTCTTTCTCCCAAAGCCTACATACATTTATCCAACACACTGTATCTCATTTAGAGGTCTTTTATGTCTTAATTTGTTCTATTGTTTATCTGTAGTTTTTTTTTTTCTGTCCAGGAGCATTTTTTAAAATGTTAAGCACTTCTTAAGAATTTAAGATGTGGCATTGCTAGGGTATATACAGCCCTGCCTGCTTGCTCCCCACAGTCCAACATAGTGGAAGTCCATTCATTGCCTCTGCAAGCCGTGCACATTTCCCCAGTTCCAAGTATGCAGCTGGTCTATGTTGAGCCATTAAGCAAGTTGTAGCACTCTGCTCACAAACCCCATTTAAATGTTCCTTAGCTGGACCTCCTGAAAGAGCCAGAGCCAGTTGTGCTGGTGAACCAGGAAGCCTCCACTTTTTTTTTTTTTAAAGAAGTCATGCAGTTTTTAATTGCACTTCTCTTAAAGTAGCTGCGGCACTCCTGTTCACCACTGATGGGGAAACGGCTTTAGCCTATCAGGCTAGTAGCCACGCCCCGCCATTAGCCATTGGCTGATTGTTTGGGGTTGGACCATCAGGTCCCAATTAGGTATAAAATGTTGAGTCCGTGTGAAAAAGCTCTCTGCGCGAATCTTGGGTCGGTCGGTAAGCGTCTTTGGAGAAGCATGGATCCAGGGTCTGGTATTGTAAATCTGCTTGTGTCCTTTATCCCTATTAAAGTGTATGTTTTAAAGATAGCTAGAGTGGGCAATAATTAACTGAATCAACACACCACAAGCCCATCCAGAAAAAAAAATTGTGGCTACCAAAAATCATGCTTAACTCTGTTTTATGTGTCTAGAATTCCTTTTTAAGCTTTCTCAGGTTTTTATGTGGATACAGTTACCCACATTGGAACACCAATGGGTTGTAAGGAGGCCGCTTATTTATTTCTTAGCTACCCAGACTCCCAAAATAATCACACAGAAACTCTATTATTTAAATCACTTCTTGGCCCATTAGCTATAACTTCTTATTAGCTAACTCTTACATCTTAATTTAACCCATCTCTATTAATCTGTGCATCACCACGAGGTCATGGCCTATCAGCAAAGTTTTAGCATGTCTGTCTCTGGAAGTGGCTCCATGGCTTCTCTTTTACTCTGCCTCCCTTCTCCCAGCATTCAGTTTAGTTTTCCCTGCCTAGCTAAGTTCTGCCCTGCTATAAATCCAAAGCAGTTTCTTTATTCATTAATAGTAATCACAGCATACAGAGGGGAATCCCACATCACTCACTGATACAAATAGTGGCATGACTGTCCTTGGGTAACCAACTGCTTTTTGGCCAGGTTTGAGGCCAACTCTACAGGGAATACATCACGCTTGGTACTGTAAACTTGGTCAAAAGCCTGGAAGGAAAAGCAGGGGAGAGAAGGGCAAAAGGAAGGGAGGGAAGACACAAGTTGCAGGGAGAACCTACTGCTGTTGTTTTGCTAAATTGGCCTATAGTCAAACTGACTTGCAAATGTTGATGTTTATACCCATAGACTAGTGCTACTCTCAGGCTTGTTCAGGATTTTTGCAGTAAGGTAGCAAGTCAAGCAGAGACCTGAAGTCTCTTAAGTGCTAAGAAATAAGTGACTAGTGACTTCCCAGCCTTAAATAGGACATCTGCATCTCTCCTTCAAGGCTTACAAAACACCATAGAAGAGGTGAGAAGACTGGCATCTTCATCTAGAGGATGAAGAGCAGTCCTATAAAAGTCTTCTGGACGTGATGTGGCTATCACAGTCGGGAGCAATGATTAATAAGCTATGATCACCCATACAGAGCTTTCACACACACACACACATGCACGTGCGCACGCGCGCGCACACACACACACACACACACACACACACAGGGTCAGAGCAAGAGACAGAGACGACAGACAGACACAGAGACAGAGAGATAGGTAGAGATACAGAGAGATGGAAGTAGGAGGGAGACTACTTGGGAAGAAAGGGGTCAACAGGCATAGGAGGGGGAGAAGAGATGGCAATGGGGGACATGAAGATAATCATAACAGATTGAATGCAACTGTGAATCTGCCAAAAAATCTTAAGCATTAGAAAAACTTAAATCAAAAAGTCATTCCACTGTCTCAGTACCTTATTCATATCTAGGCCAGTTACAGTCCATAAAACAACATCATACATCAGATTAAGTTAATGCTTATTTGAATTTTAATTTTAATTTGGTTTAATTTATAATGTATTTTATATAATTTAATCTAGTTTTGTTTTTGTAATTGTATGAAACTTATGACCACAATGAGTTTTTTATGTGATTTTATCTTATTAATCACTTCAGTTTAAATAAACACACAAATAACTTCAATGACTCCTAGGGATCCTCGGGAAATTCTCTTCCACTGTAGAAGACTTGGTGTTAGTTTAGAAATAGGGCCTATCTTGAGTATTTAGGGCTGCAGGGATGAGAATGCCCTTAACCTCTCACCTGTGCAGATGTGAGGTAAATTGGACTCATTGATAATTCTGTCTTCTAGGTCAGCCAAGCTCATTACCACTCGCGCCTCCTGCAGCTCAGTGATTTGTATCATTCATCCCCAAACATAATTAAGTGCTCATCCTATGCCAAGCCATGACCTAAGTGCTGGGCATGCAAGCAGGAATGTCTCCAAGTGTCTGCTGCCCCTGTAATCTTTAACATGAGTGCATTCTGTAGTCCACAAAGTACTTTGATGTACACTTGCCCTCTGTGGCAAGAATAGCCCATGAGGATGCTGACACTTTGAGGGACTGATTGACTGGCTCAAGGTCACATGCCTTATAATGTCAAAATTCAGGAGTCATAATTTTTAGCCCTTTGCTCTTTAAATGGCAGCTTTTGCCTTCTAAAACCACAGCACATTTGGTTCCATTCCAAAACTCACACTGACCTCCCTACTTTCTGCCAGCATTCCTGATTCCTTCCTACTTCTGAGTGGGAGGACCACAAAGCAAGAACAGTGCCCTTGTCCTTGGCAAGCTCCATCCTTTCCCATTTAGGTGTGAATACATAGGATCAAACATAAAGTCTATAGCACAGAACGCGTCCAGGGCCACTGCTAATGTGCTCAAGTCCAGAGGGCTCTGTGTTCACAAATCAGGAAAATACAGGCATGCTAATATGTTCAAGGAAAGTCAGATTATGGATTAGAAAGGATGACTCTTATGTCTGCTTGGCTTTTAATAGCATCACCTGGCAGATGGGACCAAGACTTCATTCTTGCTGCACTATCGAATCCACAGTACACGCTATGTTAAAAATGCCATCTGGCCATCTGGTCACATAGTGTCACTCAGCACCCTCAGGGCATTCCACCAGTTCAGAAACTTCCTAGCTTTGTCTAGTGCCAACCCTGGACTTCAGGAAACACTTATAAGGACCAGGAAACCTTATTTTATTTGAACCTAATGTTGCATGTCTACAGTCTTAAGCAGGCAGCTGGGGCCTTCCCCTGTTTCTACAGAGCAGACTGTTCAAAATGCCTGTTTTGGATTGTTCACCCCTTGCTGTATCTGTACATCTGCTAAAAAGAGCTAAAAACCAACACTTCAAGTGCATCAGCTTTGAATAGATATCTCCCCCACAAATAATCCTTTGTGTTAAAATAGTGCTTCTCTTCAGAGCTTTCAAGGGCAAGTTGTTATCTTCATTTTCATTTGCTAGATGAGAAAATGGATGAGGAAGAGAGAGCTTTGCTGTCATGGCTCTAAATTAGGAGCAGACTTTCCCAAGCATGATAGTCCAGGCAAAACACTTCCATCAGAAGGCTAACCCTGAAGATGGAGACCACAGGGGATGGGCTAATGAAATAATAGACAATGGTTGAGCAGTGCTGGCCCACATAGAGGAGGCCTGATGAAAAAGAAGATCGTCACATTCACCATCTGTTATGGTTAGATATGACTTCGGTATGTCCCCCACAGGCTCGAATGTTGGAAGTTGGGTCGTCACTGGAAGAAGAGGGTGTAGTGGGAACTAGAGAGGCCATCAAATTACTAGGGAAGCTGCCCTTAAAAGGGATTAACATAGTTTTCATGGGACCCCAGCTAATTCCTAAGAGACAAATTGTTATTGAAAGAAAAATATTGATGCCTCCCTGGGTCCTGGCTCAGTATCTCACTAAGTAATGATTTTCTCTCCCTGCACTTTTACCATTGGGAGGCAGCTAGCCATGATATCCTCAGCAGAGCTGACCTACTGTAATCATCACACTCTTGAACCTCCAAATCTGCAAGCTAGAGATCTTATTTCTTTAGAAATAAGTGCCAAAAACTTCACTGTTTCACTTTGTTTTACTTCATAATCACCTGCATTATAAAGTGGAAAAGGTGTGATTATATCCTGTATTCTTTATATCTTACTTATAGAAAAAATATTGGGAGGTCAGTGATGTCAATCTTATTTTGGAGGAGGCTGATTGTTGGTTCCCAGCTGCCCAGCTACCTTAGCCCTAAAATAATCACACAGAAACTGTATTAATTAAATCACTGCTTGGCCCATTAGCTCTAGCTTTTTATTGGCTAACCCTTACATTGATTTAACCCATTTCTATTAATCTGTATATTGCCATGTGGCTGTGGCTTATCGGGTAAAGCTCTGGCTTCCGGTCTCTGGCAGGGTTACCTGGCTTCTCTCTGACTTGGCCTCCTTTCTCCCAGCATTCAGCTTAGTTTTCCCTGCCTAGCTCTGTTCCCCTATAGCTTTGCTATAGGCCCAAAGCACTTTCTTTATTTATCAATGGTGTTCAAGCATACAGAAGGAAATCCCACATCAACCCTACACCACACAAGCAAGAACAAAGGTTTCTAGTTACAACACCAAGGACTTTGGCATGTGGAGCTGGTCGAGAATCTGGACTCCTTATCAGCTGTTTCACTGGCCAAGGAGCTTCCTCAGAAGCAAATGATAATAAAAATATCAACTCTGGAATCTGGGTGAAAACTAGAAACAATTTGTGTGAAAGAGCTAGCCTAGTTCTTGCCTTAGAATAGAGAATCAGTGAATAATTGTTATGATTCACATTTTATAGTAAATCCCATGCAGAGACAATCTTATTGTATTTTCAAACAAGGAAGATAAAGTATATAGAGACTTTTAAAAAATCCCAGAAATATTCCCAAGAAACATCCACATCCTACAGTAGGGGAGGGCAGAAGCAAGGTGAAGGTGGACAGGGACATGTAGGCACAGACACGCTAAAGCCAGTGGGACAGCCTCAGGCCACTCCTGTTGGTGCTTCTTCCAGCAGGCATTTATCTGCAGTATGGAGCCTTTCTTTATCTACAATTAATCTGACCTAGAATCACACCTTGCTTGGCCCCTCAACAAATTACCCCCCCTTTTCTGCCTTCTCATCTATAAGCTGATATCCTAGTGTGCTGACAAAGTTAGTGATTTCCCCAGCTCTAGCCTGCTGGGAATGGGTGCTGCAGTCATTGAACCTGCAGCAAGGGCTGTGCTATTGCTACGGCTGTGAGGTTCGAAGAGGAGATGCTAAGGCTGTGAGGTTTGAAGAGATGCTACAGCTGTGAGGTTTGAAGAGATGCTACAGCTGTGAGATTTGAAGAGATGCTACGGCTGTGAGGTTTGAAGAGATGCTACAGCTGTGAGGCTCGAAGAGCTGCTACGGCTGTGAGGTTTGAAGAAATGCTACAGCTGGCCTTGAAGCACTCACATCGCAGATGGGAGACAGATGAGCAAATCATTATTCAAGGATAACTGCTTACTGTAGATAATTGGAACTGATAACCTTTGTGAAAGAGACTATTTGGAGCCACTTTGCTGCTGTGAATAGCTTCAGATTCCATTCTGTAAATTTTATAAATGATATCTGATTTGACCCTGGTGACGATGACCCTGAATTATTATTTCCTATTTTATAGTTGAGAACATTTCAGCTTGGGGAGGCTAAGTGGCTGATCCAAAGTCGGACAGTTTGTTATCAGTAAGACAGTCGTTGGCCCAAATCTACCCATCTCTCTATAAAGCTACTCCCAGAAAGATTTTAAAATAAAAGGCAGAAGAAGGAAAAAATAGGTATTACCAATTTCAGGAAAATGAATACTTAAATATCTTAATAATGAACACAAAGGCTTCCTTGTACATGTTTTGTTCACTCACATGTTTTGTTCAGACTCTGGACACAAGCCTCAGCAACATACTAATCCTCTGTGCGTTAGCGTCCCCATCTGAGAAATGGACTAACAGTAGCACCTCCTTCTTGGGGTTACTGTGGAGGATGGAGATTTTCTCCTTGCAAAGCACTTAACACAATGCCTGGTAGGTGGTGAATGCTCAGCAAATGGCAGGTGAGATATGGACATGAATGTTACAACTCCCCATAGAATCCTCTGCTGCCAACCACGGCCTCACCACACTGTACTTTTTGTCTTCATGCTTTTGACCTGGTGCCTTTCAATTGAACTGCTATCTGCATCATCTTACAGTCTTGTTTCGTTTATCCCAGCTTTTCTTATCGTGTATCATAGCATACACACACAGCAAGAACTCCAAAACTCTCAACAATACTACTAACTGTATGATAATCTGGAGTTTATCCAAGATTCAACTAACCACATGAAAACAGAATTCCTTTAACATGTATGTTTTCCCATTGACTGCAAGATGCTAAAATACATTATGAATCATAGAAAACCTATGTCCCATGTAGTAAAAATGTGGCGTATCTTACACTGTTGTCTCTTTAAACACTAGTCATCAATTCACAGAATGCATAGCTCTCATCTCCTATCTCTTCCACTAAAGAGAAAGTTAACCAGGAAGTTTGAGGTTACAACCAGAAAGATAACATTTGCGTTCAAACTTGAGGTTTTCCACAAGCTTGCTTGCCATCAACTTTCATCCTTTCAGATTTCTCCACATTTATCAGCAGCAGGGCTCAAACTGTTTCAGGGCATAACCAGTCAAAGCCAGGGACAGCAGTTTAGAACATCACCCACAGCAAACACTAAGTCATCAGAAATGCAAAGCAGGGTTCTTGTGATAGAGCGGTTGCTTAGTAGACAGCAGACCCAGGGATTGAGTACCAGCATGAAGGAGGAGGACGAGGAGGAGCCGGAGGAGAGCATCTGACTGGATTCTGGGCTTTACATGCCCTTCGGAAACAGGTAAAGCCTAACCGCGGCTCCTCTGTCTGAGAGAGACAGGGCTCCGACGGGAAGAAAACATGTTCTTCTAGGCATCAACCTCTGTCCACTGAGAAGTTTCTGGTACAGCTGAATATAATTCAGCCATAAAAGGAAGGATGAAGTTCTGTCATTTGTGGCGACATGGATGAGTGTGAAGACTGTGTTAAGCGAAATAAGCCAGATACAGAGGAACTAATACCACATAGCCCCACTTAGATGTAGAATGTACAAATGCTAATTAATAGCATCCACTGAGGGTGAGCTACAGCCCTTGGGAAGGGATGAAGGGAGGAGGATCAAGTTCTGGTGTTCTGTAAGTTGTCAATTTCAAAATGACTAAGAGGATTTCAAATGTTCTCATCACAGAGAAATGTTGAATATTTAAGATGAATATGATGGCTACCTTGATTTGATCTTTGCACAATGCAGACATTCATGTAAACAAAACTTCAAAATTAACAAATAGAAACAATTTTAACACCAATGAAATTTCAAACAAATCAACTAAAAGCAAATGTGAAAATTTGTTATCAGTTGCCACACTACCATTGGTTAAGCCGTATTCCACCCCAAGACAGTGATGCCATGTGAAATCAATCCCACAGTCCCCTAGAACTCGAGAACCTGTAACGGGCTCATGCTGCTGTCCACTAGGAAAGAATGACTTGCTTCATTAGCTTAGTCTCAAATCCTTTAGTGAACCTCCAAAATGACAGGAGGCAGAGGATGTAACCCCAGCATGTCAAAGAAACAAATAAGAAAGCAAGACATGCCTCTTATGTTAGTAGGCACAGAGAGAACTACACGTCCAACGTTTTCAGGTAAATTTTTGTCCTCTTTCTTCCTGTCAGTAAAGGATTAAATATTCACAAACTTCCTGGATCAGTGCTTGCCTAAACTGACCACCTATTCATACCCCCTCTCTAACTGCAGAGAACATTTGGATTCTAAGTGAGCAGCTCCCACCACTCCTTGATGGCATCCTAGGAACATGGGAAAGGAAAGATGGCAACAGCCAAGTCAGTCACAGGCCCTTGCACAGCAGATAATTACACATCTGGCAGAACGCCTCCACCTGGCTGAGCACAGCACAACCATCCTGAGAGAAGCCTGGGGCAACTGTAAGACAGGGAAGAAGGATAAAGGCTGTTCCCCTGGAGACAGGGACAGCAGGTGGTCCAGAAAGGTCACTCATCTCCAAAGAGCTACACTGTCAGCTCTCAGCTCTGTTGTGAAAGGAATCCTCTGAAATGCAGGGTAAGGGCGATGCTGAATCTTGAGTCTGCAGGAAGTGTGCCACACGCATTTCTCTGAAACATGCATCCCTCCCCAGGGTCTGTTGTGGATCAAGGCATCAAGCACCATCCTGAGCTGTAAGCGATGGCCGAGGGGAAGAGAAGAGAATACTGTTTGAGGAATGCTTGTGTTTTCATGGAGCAAGTAATGCAAGGAGGAAATGAACTGAAACAGAACTGGGAAATGTGGGGGGGATGGTTCTGAGAGATACCAACGCAGGGCAAAGAGAATGGTTTTTTTTAAAAGGTATCTGGTTCCTTCAGCTTACCTAAATAAGTCAACCGTGTCCTATTCAGTTTGAGAGCAGGTTCTGGACACAGGAAGACACTGTGATCCACAGAGGAGCCCTTGGGAAGCCTCCAATCTTCTCTGAACAGAAGTGCTGCCATCATAACTAAACCCACTGAAGATGCATTTTGCTTTTAATTCAAGGGAAAATGTCTCTCTGGCTGCTGGTGTGAGAAGGAATGGAAGGTTCCGTGGTATTTTCCTTGTCCTCACTTCTGCCGTTAGGAATGGAAGATTTGGAAGGGAATGCTGCTGGAGTTCCTTTCCCTCTAAGACTGCCCACAGAGCCGACCCCAGCACACAGTAGGCTTGCAAGAATCACTGGTCGGCATTCCAATCCGTAGGTCAATGTTATTTATCTACTTCCTTCCTATACTAGAGTTCTCCCCCATGGAACATCTCTCAGAAGGCATGGCAGCTAGAAACGGGGCTCAAGAGGCAAAGGACGACAAGGAGAGTCAGGTACAGCCATCCCCAGAAGAGAAAAGGGAAGTCATACAACACCAAACAGTTCTGAGGAACAGGAACTGTCTGCAGCTTCCTGTGGGACAAAGGCTTCCCCAGAGATTCTAGCTCTAGATGGAACTCGCTGAGCTAAAAGGCATTCAGAACATCCAGTGTAGTCACCGTGTTCCAGGCACCTTGACTTGTGCCTGGTGCAAGTCCCTTAAAAAAGTACCTACGTAAATCATCGTGTTCAACATGCTGTGTGATTGCCAGTGACACCCAGCTAATAGAGTGATGCCCAGCTCCACAGGGCATAAAGCTTGCTGTTACTTAGCTGTGCAGTTACTGCTGCGGGCTGCGTGTTCTGGATAAAGGGAACGTATTTCCACTCACAATTCTGGGAGGAAGTTGCCTACAACTGTTACAACTGACTGGTGACAGTGTGTCCAGGTGGTGGCCATCCCTCCACAAACCCTTGGCAATTCTTTTACTCCATTTGAGGGCATCTAAATGTTTATTCCATTTGAGGGAATCCCAAGGTTGGATCTGGAGAAAGGAGGACTGAAGAGGGTTTGTTTGGGATTGGGGCTGTTTCTGACTTTTTATCTTTTGGCAGTCACTGAGTGTTTGTGCACTAGGGACTCTTCTAGACATGGGTGACACAAAAATGATAAGTTTCTTCTTATAACATAGGATCTTGTTGACTTAAGGGGGAAAATGCAGAGGCACATAAAGATAATAAATTTTAGGACTCACCTTCATACAAGGCTCTCTATGCTTTCTTCAGCTGATATTTATAGCAAATCTAAGTAGGTGAAAGTATGATCGTGTCCTGACCCAGTGGCCCAGTCCCTGGGAACATACCTATACTGAACACCACATAGGTTATCACTTGCTACAGCCAGAGAGTAGTGAGAGACCCCCAAAGTGAGGAGTGAGCCAAGAGGCGCACCTGGAGCTCACGAGTTGGGGTGAGCCACAGACAGACTGGGCAGCAACAACCTGTGGACTTGCCGAAAGCCTCTCAGGACTTGTGAGACTGTGGTCACTATGGGGTCTAGTCTATGTGTAGTCTCCTCTCGGAAACCAGGAGTCCGAGCTGACCGGCACAAAAGAGTCAAAGTTTAGCTTGTGAACATTCTGGTTTTCATCTGGTGCAGTTTATGCTGCCAAATTACAGTTCAGGCCATTGTGAAGGATGCTAATTTCCATTTCAGTTCTCAGTCCCTGCCTTCCAGTCCAACTGCCAGTGGAATTCCTTTTTATCTTTATCAATCACTCTTATTTCTGTTTTACAAGTGAAGAAATTCAGGAGCAGGAATGGCTGTCATCATGAGCCTGAGAAGCTGCAGCACTCGCCCTAAGCCCAGGACTACCAACTTCAAGGGGGATAAATACATCAGTGCTCTTGACCTGGACAGCCTCCTCACTGCGACCTGGCTTTTGCTTCATATCTCTTTGCCTGATTTTCCAGCTCCCTACTGTATGAGTGACAACCAAGACTTGTAAACTTGTATAGTCTCGTAAAGGACAGTGTGGCCTTCAGGGGTGGCCTGCCCTTTATTGTCCCCCAAATCTGCCCTACTTGTTTCAGGTTACCGACATGTCTTGATCTTGGTACCTCCTTAGCTTTAAAATGGGAATAGTATTAGTATCTTTCCTGTAAGATTGCTGGGAGGATAAAGTAAGTGCCTAAAATGATTCTGGGGAGTTTCTGCTATAATACAAAGTGCCAGGTAATAAAGTTAGCAAGACCATTCTCTCCCGTCTCTGTAGAGAGCTGTGGTGTGGAGCAGCCTCCTAAATTTTTAATTTGCATACAAATCATCTGGAGATCTTGTTAAAATGCAGATTCTACTCTGGCAGGCCTGAGTAGCTGCAGTCCTGGGAGCTCCTGGGTGATGCCTGCTAGGACCACACTGCGAACAGCAAGTAATCTCACAGCTTGTGGTCTTCAGACCAGCAGCTCCAGTGTTAGCAGGGAACGTGTTAAAATACGTGCAGATTTTTGCATGTATCCCCTTACCTTCTCCCCTGACCCAGTGCTCTGGAGTAGACCCTCTGGTCTGTGTTTTTATGAATGAGTCTCCAGGTAAGGATGCTGATGGACATGGGCCAGAGAAGAGACCTGAAAAGAATCTGTCCCCTAGGGTGGCATTCTGGATTTGCTGTGTGATGGTTGTGTGGTCTTGGAATAGTCTCTTAACATCTCTATTGTTCAGCCAAAAGCGTGGCTGCCAAGACCCCAGCTAAACTCAGGCCATCTTTCACATTCTTGAATCCCACCCAGCAGTGATCTTCCTCTGCAATATGGAGCCCATTATCAGTCTCTTCTCAGAAGACTCCTGCAAGGCTGTGGTGAGATCACTCAAAAGCATCTAAAAAATTTAGGAGATAAGACCTAATTGTGAAGTACTCAAAACATATTTGATCAGTATTCAAAGAGGTGAAGTGTCACAGCTTTGGAAAATAACACAGCTTTGGGAAGTCCAACCGTTACTAAACAAAATGTCAATTGTTACGAGAATGGCCTTTAAGCCCCCTTAGTAACTTGGCATTTTCCATCCGAGCAGATACCTGATCACAACCGCCTGAGAAGGAGCTAGAGTATTTGATTAGAGCACTATCCATAGGTCAAATGAGGAAGACAGCTGTTGACATGAATGATTCATAGCAGGACCCAAGTTCCTCGGTGTGAACAGTTCCTTTCATGGCTTTAAAACAAAAAAATCCACTTTGCTACAGCTTGCAGACCTCTGGGTTGATGCCAGCAGTCATGCCTTCCTCTGTGCTCTACACTCGTGGGAGAAGCTTTTTATCTGGCTCTGCCCACACACTCACCAGCCAGAACTGTCTATAATTAGGTAAATCTACCTACAAAGTTGACTCAGCCCCTTTCACCCCATCAAGAAGCACAAATCGAGAAGGATGATGGGAATTTAGTTTTGCATATGTGTTTAGTAAACGTTTTCTAAGTTTCAAATAACTAAGGTGGAGTAATAGTAGCCTAGATTTTCTGGGTACTTACCTGTTACCATAAAACTACCTATAGGAATTGAGAATATATGCCTTTCAGGCATACCACACTTCTCTCACATGAGAGAACCTCCATCTCAAATAACCATAACTAGCCAACCCCAATGTAATACTCTCAGCAGATACAGAACACAGCAATCAAAGGAGCAATGGAAGAATCAACAGGAAGCCAAGATCCTTTCCTCCCAGTCTGCTCAGAGCCACCTCCCTGACTGTCTCACTGTCATCTGGCCTCTAAACCAGTTCTCTTATCAGTACAGAGTGAAGTCTCAAGATGATCTTATCACGTCTCCTCCACTTCTAAGCCCATATTTGGTGCTCAGGCACGTGTCCCAGATGAGTGTGGGTCTGTATGGCTCCTCAGCTACATTTCTGTGTGTGGCTTACCTTTCCCCTTGTCAGGACAGCTTCTAGAGCTTCCCTTACATGCCATTGCCTCAGGAGTAGTCGCTTCCCATTGGCTGCAGCTGTCCAGCTGGCCTGCTCCTAGCACAAACAGGAAACTAAAATGTGTTCCTGCTAAACACATTCTCTCTTGCCTGGAGACTCACCCAACTAATTTAATGGGTTTATGTCATAGGCCCATCATGAGATGAGAAGGACTCTGAAGACGATCCTACTAACATTTTCAGAGGAAAGCTACGCAAACACCCCTGCCGAATGTGGGAGAGAAGAGAGAAGGTGTGCTCTCAACAGCACGCTGCTTGTTGGTAGAGTCTTTTCAAAAACTAGTGCCTGTCATCGGACCACAACACATCCACATTCTCACTGAGCATCTTTACTCTTGAGAGCAAAGGAAAGGCTTGGGAACGGAAGTGATACCTGTACCTCCTCCAGTCCCCACCAGGGCACTAGGGGTATAAATTCAAGTACAGAGAGGAAGTGTAGAGTATTAGACACTACAGGCAAGGAAGAGCGCTTAGGCCGCTTTATCTTAGCTATCCCTGATAGAAAGCTGGTGCATCATGCTAATTACAGGAATGACAGTGTAGAGGAAAAGATCATGTGAAGACAGAAGGGTCTGTGGTAGGGACAAGTGTTATGGTAGATACTCAGGGAAATCTGCCCAAATGTGACAAAAAAAAATTACAACAGAGGAATCTGACTCAGTTATACACACAGCAGAGAAATAGCATCGTCTTCTAGGTCCAGAGCCTGAACGTGAGTCAGCAGTCTGGCAGTATTGTTTACTAAAGCAAGAATGGAATTCAGAAGCAGGAAGAGGCACAGAACATTATGCTCAGCACATTTGAGGGCTCTTGCTCTTCCTTATTGTTCTCTAATTGCATCTTGTGTCTATGTCTTGTCTCCTCAATGAGATCAAAAGCTCCCAAAGGAGAGAGTCCAGGTTTGAGTCTTCCCTTGAATCTTTTTATCACTGGCAAGAAAGTGTATGTGTGTGTGTGTGTGTGTGTGAGAGAGAGAGAGAGAGAGAGAGAGAGAGACAGAGACAGAGACAGAGACAGAGACAGAGACAGAGAATATGAATATATTTGGAATCTTAGGAGAGCATAGGTAGAACTGTGGGGTTGGTTCTGGAATTCCCTTAAAAGACAAGTAGGATAGAACTCAAATTAAAGGCTGGCTTGACAGAAACCTGCAAAACCAATGACTAAAAGGACAATGACAGCTCATCAAGGGCCTGTTAATCTGCAGGCCATCTCCAGTCCTTATAGTGAGTCTGCAGGGTAGGCTTTAGTAGCCCCACCCTACAGCTAAGAAAACTGAGATTCAGAGAACTTGAGTAAGGTAATGATCGTGTTCGTAAAGCTACTAAGTGAATGAGTGAGAGGCGTCAGAGCCCAGGGCTGCCTGGCGCTGAAGCTCAAGTTCCTTGCGTTTGCCCACATGCAGGAAGAGAGAATATGTGTCATATATATGGTAGGCTAAGGAAACAGGCTGAGCCTGGAAGGGTGTTGTCCTTTCTGGCACAAGAGATGGTCACAGCAAACACCCCCAGCCCAGCCTCGCAGCTGTGTGAGCTGAGCTGTTGGCACCACAGGTCAATGCAGGTCTCTGGGTCTTGTGGGATTCGGGGCACTCTATGGTCTCAGAGTCAGGGGAGGAGGCAAGCTCCAGATGCTCTGGAGAGGGTCCAAGGCTGTCTCTATTTGTGTCCTTTTCGAATTGCTTCAGCTGACTCATCCCATTGAGCTGTGTGCACTGTCCGTCCTGTCATAATGAAATAAGACATCTTTAATGAGCCTCTCTACTGTAAGCTGCAAAGAGAAAGAAGCGAGATAATTTCAAAGGGAAAAGAAAGAGTGGAAAAAGACAAAATAAAATGCTACGAGTTAGACTTTATTATTTTTTTACTTCCCCTTAAACGTCTTTCAATTTCTCAGATTTAAAAAAAGCAAAATTCTCTCTTTTTAAAAAGATTACTCTTGGGGCCAGGTGGTGGTGGTAC
>JAQHUG010000258.1:2746530-2775493 GCA_028555095.1 Dicrostonyx torquatus | reverse complement strand
ACGCACTTATAAGTAATTAATTAATAGTACAATCATTTCATTTTGTGGACTGTCTGGAGAGACTATAAATAAAAAGCAGTTGACTCACTCAAATCTTTGTTAAGATTTTCACTCCAAATCTCACTCCAAATCTTTGTTAAGATTTTCAAAACAAATAATGTACTATGTTTACAATGGGGAATACAAATTTTAAATAATTAAATATTTATAAGAAAAAAACCCTCAAACTAGATTGCAAGAGGAAAGAAAAATTAATATAATATTCACATATGTAAATTAATAAGTGTTCTTTAATCATGAAATTTACATGTAGTAAAACTGTAGTTAAAAGTATACCTGAAAAACATTTTTTTTTTCTGAGACAGGGAACTCACTATGTAGACCAGGCTGGCCTCTAACTCACAGAGATCCGCCTGCCTCTGCCTCCTGAGTGCTAGAATTAAAGGCATGAGGCACCACCGTCCAGCCTGAACAACATTTTTATATTTTTATCATCATATATATTTTAATAATCTATAATTGAAGGAAACAATGAAGGGAGTGAGAGAGGAAGGAGAAAACTTTTGAGTTTAGCATTTGTGAAAAATAAAAAAATCCAACCAGAAAAAATATTACTGTAGATATTAAATTTCTGAATATTTGAGGGAAAAAAAATAAAGAGCAAGAAAGCATCTTGGAAGTAACCAACCACTTTCTGATTGTATTTAACTCATATTTCATAAGATGAAAGCTGTACCTGGCATCAATATCTGGTCAAGAACATGTGGCTAAGAGGTCATAGGCCCTAGTGGAGAACATATTTTCCTAGATAGACATGGTATTAAATCTGCCCCTAATAACTTGTAGTTATACCCATGAAGTAATGCATCTCTCTGCCCTCATCAGCAGGTGATAATTAGCTGAGACCCACAATTGGTCAGGGCACAGAAAATAAGAGACTGTGAATACTCAGCCCTAGACAGAACATGTATACTGCAGTCCTTACTCCTAACGCTCAGAGATCATGGCAGGAGAGGGGCCCAAAAGAGTGTAAGGACTGAAAGCAGCAGATGACACGGAAACCGTGTCTTCTGGACACAACAGTGAACTTAGAAAGACTGTGACAGGATGCACAGAGCTTGTGCAAGCTCGAGACACAGCAAACCCTAGCATGGAAAGGAGCGTTGGACAGGAACTCCCCCCCCCTTAGTCATGGAGGCATTGACAGCTGCTGGGAGGGGGAGAGTCAGTTTACCAGGAGTATAATCCCTGCTAAATTGACCGTTCCCCCAGGGAAACAGAATTCAAGAATATTCGAATAGCACAAATCGATCTTAATTGGTTTAAAAAAGAAAGGGACCCAAAGTTTGAAAAGGAGGTGTGGATCTGGGAAGAGTTAGGGGGAGGGGTGAATGTGACCAAAGATGTAAACACTCAAAGAGATAATACTTTATAAAAAGGAAGGTAAAACATTCAAAGAAGAGAGAGATGCGCAAGTGAGAGGGGCTTGGATACTTCTTTGATTTGGACCTGAAATTATTTAAAATCAAGTATAATACAAAACAGTGTTTAGTCAGACCAGAGGGACTTGCTAGTTCAGATTGAGTCAGACTCAGTGTGACTAAAATAGCGAACACTAGGAGTTTCTGTGATGGCAAGTGAAAATGCTGGATGGTGCAAGAGGCATTAATCTGTTCACCACGGTGAAACCACAAGGAAACTAAGGAGAAGTTTAGAGCTTATTATTACAGTCTAGATATGTAAAAGGTGTCATGCCAACCTAACTGACTCCACTTCTGCCTATCTCCATTCAGGGGAAAAGTTTTGAGGAAAATGATGACCTAATTTGTCTCGCCATATTATACCTGAGTAAATCATTTAGGAAAGGAGCAGAAAAATCTTGGGAAGAAATAGACTCTGCAGAGACTTTAAAAGGCTATTTAGCATAATGGTGCCTCAGAAGAAATCATTCCCACGAGGACCCTGAGTGGCGAATACTGCAGTGGATGGTTCTGCTTAGGGACAGTGTCACCAGACAATTCCTCTATCCCAGCAAAACGGGAACATTTCGTTTTGTTAATTATCAAGTCTGCCTAATGGTGTTGATAGTTGAGAGTCTGTTGGTGCTGGAGACAGTTAAGCAATTAAGAGCAGTGGCTGCTTTTGTAGAAGACATGGATTCAGTTCCCAACATGCACAAAGTGGCTTGTAGCCATCTGTAACTCCAGTTCCAGGAGGTCTGATGCCCTCTTTTGATCTCTATGGACACTATGGACACCAAGTACATGCATGGTGCACCTGCATGTGCACATAAAACATTAGCACACATTAAATCAATCAACCAATCAATCAGTGGTGTAAGGATGAGGTTCACACTCAAGCATACCCCTCACTGCACAGATGCCAGGAAACTACCAACTTCCCCGTTTCTTCATCTGTAACAACAGTGAATCATCATAGGGGTGGGCATAAGTTCCAAATGAACTAGTACAGTGAAGCACGGAGACAAGTTTGCACATTGTGGGAAGTCAATAATGCAAACTGTGATTTCTTCGAAAATAAAAATGCTAATAATGGTCATTACATATTTCTCACTGCTATGTGACAGGCATACTAGCAAACACTTAGCTTCTTATCTTTGTAATAGTTCACTAACATAACTGTAATGCCCAGTTTTAAGCAAGGAAAATGATCAAAAGAGTGAAGTCATTCATCATAGCCTATAAAGCAAGTAAACAGAAGGGCTCTCAACCTAGGATTGCCTTGTATCAAGTCACAGCATACATCTTAAAAATGAAATTACTCATGAAACCGACCACAGCTGATCTTGCAGAAACTTAGAGCGTGACTGTAATCCAGTAATGTGTGATAATGTGTGGAGGTCATTCTAGAAGTAAAGCATTGGAAGGCAGCAATGGACTACCATGAACCCACGACCTTGATTCTGAAGCATCCAAGAGGATGGCAGAAACAGAAATGTAAGCAGATTTTGTTTGGATGAAGCAGCATAGAAAAATGTGCTAAACAGAAGAATGAGGTGGGCTGTGTGAGCACAGAGGAGGAAGCAATTAATTCTGACAGAGCGATAAGGGAAGGCTTTGGGGATGCGCTGTAAATGAGCTGGGCCTTGAAGGTTGCATGGATTTTGATTAGTGAGGGAAGTAATGGTCGTTCTGGGGCTAGCAAAGGTGAGGAGGCGTGAACACTCTGCATGGCTGGGGATCAGGCAGGTGATCATGAAGACGACTGCAGCATGCACTAATGGATGCAAAGGAAAAGGAGGCTGTTAAAAAGTGGTAGGGGATAAGTGCAGATCATGAGGTCCCTGAACACTTGTTTAAAAGACTGAACTGTATGAAGAAGTCAGCAGGGAGTCATTGGAAATTTTATGAAGACAACTCTAGCAGCTGCCTCAGAAGACAGCTTGGGAAAGCAGACTGACAGAGATGTAAGGTGGGAGGGGGAAGGGCAGGGAAGTCCAAGCCAAGAGTCCACTTTGTCCTTCTGGATAGCTCCGTTCTAAACAATTCCCCAAACACAAACAGTTGAATACGTGTACAAAACATATGATCTTTGCATAAATTCTTCAAGAACAAGACGTAGCAATGGAGATTAAGGAAGATAGCTACATTCCCCAATTTCCTCTACATTCTAAAGAGCAGTCATCTTCCTGGTGTTCTGCAGGGTGTTGGTATAGCAATGAGAAGATTGGGGACACGGATAGGAGGAGGAAACCCGGCAGGGGCATCCTTGAGTTTCTTACTCTTGAGACCAGAGCAGATCCTAGGCTAGAATCCAAGGATGGGATTTGTGTCTGTTGTTCAACAGTATTTCCTCAGCCTGGCCCAGTGTCCAGCAAAGGTGCTGTTCAGCATTTGTGGATAAATGAGTGAGTGGAAGGGAAGAATTACTTTCCAGGGTTTATTTGGGAAAATAAAGATTCCGTATAAAGAGGAAAAGAAGGGAGAAAACGAGAATGTTTTAAACGATTCCTTTGAATAACAGTGTTTGGTAACTTCCTAGGGATCCCATGATAGCATTTAACAAACAGAAGCGTCTTTTTTTTTTTAATCAGACCTAAGTGTTTTAGCCAGTTGTTCAACCAACTTTTCTCTCTCTCTCTCTCTCTCTTTTTTTTTCTTTTTTTGGTTTTTCGAGACAGGGTTTCTCTGTGGCTTTGGAGCCTGTCCTGGAACTAGCTCTTGTAGACCAGGCTGGTCTCGAACTCACAAAGATCCGCCTGCCTCTGCCTCCCGAGTGCTGGGATTAAAGGCATGCGCCACCACCGCCCGGCAACTTTTTTCTCTCTTACCTCTGCTAAAGATGACACAAACTCGTTACAATCGCTATTTACTATTGAACCCAAATAAGAAAGCGGGTTTAGGACTTCATTCTGCTTTGCCTTTATCAACACTGTTTGTCACATGATGTATGCCATGAGTAAAATAACATCTCAGGGGAAGATGCTGCAAGGTCCCTGGATGGAGGATGAAGGGAACTCAGTGAAGAGGTAGAGGCAGAACAGCCTGTGGCACAGAGTGCAGCCTGGCGAGTTGAAATAATCCATCTATTTGCTAGTTGACTGGCTTAGTTCGTTAACCCTCCATCTCCTCCTCCACAATTAAACAAGAATATCAACTGAACATCTTACACAAGTGTTCTGGAAATAAAGTTAAGGTGTGTCAAATAGCTCAAAGAGTACATACACACTAATTTCTATTTTAATGGACAATGATATAATATACCACTGCAATACTTTTCCCATCAAAGTTAATGTAAAATATTAACAAATTTTTTGAAAAAAAATGATTTAAACCTAAGTCAATTACCTTCAGAGAGAGAGAAAGTGGAAGAGAGAGAGACATGATCAAAATTTAAAAGAAATAGACTGTTTTAAGTACTTACAGGCAACCAAAATTAAAAAAAAATAGTCTATGTAAATAAGCTCAAAGTTCTCAAAGGAAGAAACATAGTGACTAGTAAACACTTTAACAAATGTTCACCATCCATAGCCACCAAGAACTTGCAGAGTAAAATGACTTTCAGATTCCATCTCCCTCCAGCCAGAATGCTACCATCCAGGATACAAACAGCGAATGCTGGTGCTGGTGTGGGGACAGAGCTGTCTGTCGATGGGAGTACAGGCTAGGGCAGCTTCTTTGGAAATGAATCTAGACGTCTCTCAAGAAGCTAGAAACCATACGATTCTGCAACATTATTCCTGGGTGTGCACCCAAAGGATTCTCTCTCCTCCTGCAGAGATATTTACACAGCTATGCTCACTGTTGCTCTATTCATAGTCAGGAAATAAAATTAGCCTAAATGTCTATCAACTGATGAAGAGATAATGAAAATGTGGTACATATACACAATGGAATTTTATTCAGCTATAAAGAAAATGAAATTACAAAATTTGCAGGTAGATACATGGAACTGAAAAAATTAATGCTGATTGAGGTCACTTAGACCTAGAAAGGCAAATATCATGTGTTCTCTCACATGTGGGTCTTAGCTTTGTCTGTAGTTCACATGTTTAATTGGAGCACCTATGGGAGCCAGTAACTTAGAGACCACAATGGGGTAGAAGCTGCCTTCAGAGCAGGGTGAAAGCAGAACATAGATAAAATGAAAATATAGAAGGGAATAGTAAGGACATTAAAGTATAAGCAAGAGTTGGGGGTGGGAGGATGGAAGAGATGGGGGGACAGAGAAGAAGTTAATCAAAATAAATGGTGTATGAAAAAGCCACAAAGATACCTATTACCTTGTAATCCAACTTTAAAATAAAGTAATTTTAAAGTAACAGTTTGAAGGGAGATAGTCTTCATGGCTAGATAATGCTGCTTCTAGAAGCCATGGGTTACTAAACCAAACTCCCATAGTGGGACAAGGGATACTGCCATAGGAGTTGTTGGTGACGGAGGCTTCAGAGGCTCCTGAAACAACACAAACTCTTGTCATTCCTCTTGGCTGTCCACCAGAACTAGACGATGGGATTCTATTCCTGAAGACACCACACATCTTGGTTGTAAGACATAAAGAAATCAATTGAAACTGAGCAAGAAACTCTCTTCCTGATGGCTAGCTTTCATGAGACCAAAAGTCCTATGACAAGGAGAAGAAATGGCATCTATGGACATACCTATTTGTGGGTCTTATGTACTATATATAGTACTAACCTTCCAGGCAAAATAAGGCCACTAGTGCCATAGTGGCAGGACTATTCTGACGGCAAACAACTACTTTCTGTTTACTTTTGAAATACATTCCACGGTACCATAACTAGTATTGTAAACATTGTCAAAAGGGTATAGCAAGGAAAGTTACAGGCCCAGGGTGGTGGGTGGAGTGGGGTACTTTCTGTTGATTATCTAACTTGGCATACCATCAAACTGACTTCCAAATACCTATGTTTGTAACCCCAAACAAAGGTTACACTCATCATTAACCAGATCACCACTTTCCAGTCAACAGTGATGAATGCAGAGACAGAGCTCTATTATGTGCTTAGAATAAGTGACAGCTGAGTGTTCACCCCTAAACAAGACATTGATACTTATCTCCTCTAAGGTTCAGGGAACATTAAAGAATAGGAAACACAGAGCATATAAGAGTTGAAAGACAGGGAGGATGTCTGTGAAATGCCATCTTTGAGACATAGCATAGACACTAAAATCATACACTCTCACTAGCTGCAGTGCCTGCACTGGGCATGCACAAAATTAGCCTTGTCTATAATTAGTCATGTATGGAGGTAGGGGCAGACATGGGCTCTATCTTCCCCAGCTTAACTATTGACTACATATTCTGGGAGATGAGAAACCCTTGCCTTCTTTTGTATATATGCTGGCAAAGCCCACCAGGCTCCAATGGATAGTTCTAAAAGCATAATCACACACATATATGCACAGTTAAACTCAGTGACTCATACACACACACACACACACACACACAATGAATATGGGGAAGGACTTTTTAAGGACAAGGACTAGTGTAGATAGAGTAGGAGATAAGAAAGAATGTGGGTGAGAATAATTGGAATGCATTATATACATTTATGATATTGGCAAAGAACAAATTTAGTTAATAAAAGATCCATTATTTGGTAGTACCCAAGGATACTCATAACTTAGGAATTCAAAATGAAGATGGAGGGTTTCTAATTTTATCTTGTAAAGCTACAGCCTCAATATGACAGATTAAATCAGTGGCTCCAGTTCTTTAACCTTCCCTGTATTTTCTGTCACATTTTGCTGTTGCTTTCCAGTCTCATCCTCAACCAGACATGAACGGAAACATGAGAAGGCTTTCTGTCTCCTGTGCCAGGAGAAGAACCTGACCAGCTTGGTCCAATATTAACCTGTTGGTCCCAAGAAGATAAAATTTGATACAGTAAATTTGTCTTCAGTTGATCCCCAAACACATAAGTGAGGCTAACTCCAAATCAACATAGTTTCCACCACCTAAATATAGCCCAGACCAGCCAATATAAAGGTCCATGACGTCATTAGTCTTGTTCTAGGCTAAGTTTGAGGGTATCTGTTTACACATGGTGCCTATAGTCATAGCTAAAATCTACGTTTCTACTGCCATAGTTGTTTTACTGGAAATTCTACCATACAGAAAATAAATCTGAAAATCATTCAAAGTAAGGCTTAAAACATGTCTACTAAGGTTGAAGAAATGAAGCCATGTAACATAAGCACATCACCTGTAACATAAGCACATCACATGTAACATGAGCACATCACATGTAACATGAGCACATCACATGTAACATGAGCACATCACACTTAAATAGAGAACAAAAGCTTTAGCTTCCCCATGTGTGAGGGAAGATTTAAACAAATGACAGGAAGCGGTGAGCAGCATGCTATCCCTCACAAAGCGATCCTTTCCTAGAATTCAAGTATGCACATCTCATTTTCAAGTAGATGTTTAGCTTCCAGAGATGACTCCTGGCCATATGTGCAGAGGTGTCTTGTATGGAGGCTCAGGACCAAACGAAGCAAGAAAGGGATTCATGCTTAGGATTTATTATTTAATAGGAAATAAAGCATGGAGTGTCATATAATATGAATGCATAGTGAATGTATTAAAGAATGGTGAGGTGAACAGTGGTGAAGAAGCAGACCTAAGTAGTGTGGGGGTGAGAGGCAAGCCATTGTGGGAGGTCAGATTCCAAGCAAGAGTGTAGAGAAAAGTTGACCTCGGTTAGGGTGAGGAGGACTTCCCTGTGGGGTGTGAGAGGAAGGGTGACAGAATTCTACAGGGCGAAGAGCATTCGAAGGAGGAATAGGCTGGGACAGTGTGCGTGTGTGTGTGTGTGTGTGTGTGTGAGAGAGAGAGAGAGAGAGAGAGAGAGAGAGAGAGAGAGAGAGAGAGAGAGAGATGGGGGGCAGGGTATGGGCATCCTTGTGAGAAAGAGGTGACAGTAGACAAGGAAAACTGATATGAGGAAGGGGATTGATCAAATGCCTCCATAAAGACAATGTTCAATGGGTTTGCACTGGGAAGAAGAGTTATGAATTCTTAGAGGTAAACTATTAACACATTCAGGACTGACAAATTGATTTACAGTTATTCTTGTGGACTCAATAGTTTCACTATGTAAAAATGATCATATGAACAAACAGTAAACTAGATGTAAATATAAGTAAGCAGGTATAAATATAATAATATATTATAATTAATAATTTTATATAAATATAAAGTTATATCCCTATCTATCCTCTGAAAAGTTCTGGGTGTAGTGACAGCTCCATGGCCATGAACACACACCTATCACTCAGATAGAAAATTCTAGATCCCTCTTACAATTAAACATTAGAACCTTGCCTCTAGAGAAACAGCTTGCATGTGGCCATATTGCAAAAAAAAAAAAAAATTCAAGAATTATAAAGGTTTATAAAGATCACAGAAGTCCATCACTCAAAAGGATGAGAACAGTTTGCATATCAATGTAACAACTGATAATGATGGATTATAGCTGGTGTCACAAGTTACCATGAACCCCCACAGGTATCAGTGAATAATTAGGTGAGTTAATCATTTGATAAGAAATGGTATATTTATGCGGTTGTATAGGATCACCCACAAAATCATCATTGAGTAAAAGGGGAGAAAGAATAACCTCTCACTGAACAAGTTTTGTGGGCATTACCTTAATAAGTGGCCCAAAAATCTTGCTATGAACGAAATCAGCACAAATTGTGTGGTCCCTAATGATAATACATATGAGACCAGCTTTGTGACTCCTCCAAGATTCCTGCCAAAGATACACAACCCAAATCAAAGTGTGAGTAGCCATCAGCCAGACCTGAATCCAAAGTCATGCCACCACATAACCTATTTACGTCTTTAAAATTTAAGCAGATTAAAGTCTAGAAGGCTGAAGGACTGTTCTAGACAAAACATCCAAACCAGGGCAACCAAAAACCTTGGAAACTCTGAAGCTGATCCTTTTACTATCTCTAACACTGCTAGGCAACTGGAGACCAAGGTCAGAGAGTAATGTAGTAATGTATCGATGTTAATTTATTTTGATGCCAAGAGATATTTTTATGGGAATTCTCCTGTCTGAGAAACCCTCACCAGAGGCTGGGTGGATAGAGGGAGATTTTCAACCTCCTCGCGTGTGGCTCAGGTGGGAAGTGTCCTTTATGTTAGTTATAATTTGTAATTGTTTGGGAATAAGGAACACTAAGACAGAACTTAAGAATCACACAGCTCAGAGGCCCCCATTTCCATCCCACAGACGGTAAGAAGAGAAATAACTGTGACGGCAGAGCTCCATGAGCCCTTCTGCCCCTTGGCTTCTCCTCAGAACCGGTTCGTGCTTTCTGTTCTCTGCACTTCCATGTGCGCTGAAGTGTAAATAGTCTCCCCCTTGCCTCTCTCTGCATGTGGAGAAAGATATCAACCAGCCCTGCAGTTTCATTTTTTAAGTACTTATGCCAACAAGATTATTTTTTCTTTGCCTTCTCAGTAAATACAAGAGTGCAATGCAGTCCGAGGCTGAGTTGAATTCCTTGAGGCATATAATTTTGTTGCACGGGATGCATTTTGTAAAAGGATCCAGAATAGAAAGTTCTGGGACTGGATTCCACCTCAGGGGTGTCCTGTGAGATTATTTATAGCGACTGATGTTTTGAAAAGGGCAATGTCATTCCTGATAATACAAGAGAGTTTTGACTAATGAAGAGCAAAATTGCTACCCTGGAGACTGAAGAAAGCGGCATGATTAGAAGCACAAGACGGAGGCCAGGAGACAGGGCTAAGGGCTCTGACAGCTATCGAAGCATGTTTGACCTGTCTGCCCTTACTCCAACATGAGGTGCAAACTTAACTGAACTGCTTGAAGGAGCCAAGTGGGGCTGACAAGCCCATTGAGTTGAAAGTGTTTCTTTCTTTCTTTTTTTTTTTGACAAAGGGGCCACATCATTTGCTGTAGCCCAATTCAACCATAATATCCAGATATCCTGAAGTCAGTAATATAGCCAACAATTCCTTTATGAGCTACCCACACCCTTCTTCACAGAGAAGACAGGGGACAGCACCTCAGAATCTCCCTCACATGCCCTCTGCCTACTTCACAAACCACTAGATTTTTGTTTTCTGCATAGCCCCGTCGTCCTTTCTTCCTGCTATGCTGTCATATCTACTTTAACCCCCCCCCATTTTCTGCATCTTTATACATTTCTCTAGGGGTCCCAAGTCTTCTACATTTACAACTCTTTTGTGTTACACTGAATAGTCTTTAAAAGAAAAAAAAAAACCCTTTGCTCTTCTTTCCCTTTCTACAGATTTTATGGTGTTACTGCCTTTCAAATGCTCTCCCCTGATTTGTCTGCACACTACTGGGTGGTTTCTCCTCACACCATGCTCTTAGCATCTTTTTCAGGCTCATTTCTCCCCAGGTTTTATCCTCATCTCTTTCTCTCACTCTATCCAGGCTCCAGTCACACAATTTGATCCCTCAAATATATCCAGAATGGGCTCCAAGTGATCTGTGTATTATTTCCTGGGAGACAAGTGGAAATAGCTTTCCTCATATTCTCTGAGGGAACACATGAAAACATCAGGCTAAGGGCTCCCAAAACTGTTGATGTTTCACAATCTACATATTTAGGTCAAATTTCTCCCTGAACTCCAGATTTGTGTATCCAACACTGTTCCATGGATGTTTCAAAGCAGCACGTTCCAAATGAAATACATTCTTTTTCTCTCTAAACTTGTTGTGGGTTAATGCTCTTGTACCCTGTAAAGATTTGTCACTCATATTAGTTTAATAAAATGTAGACTGGCCAGTAGTCAGGCAGGAAGTATAGGTGGGACCACCAGACTAGGAGAATTCTGAGAAGAAGAAAGGCAGGCAGACAGTCACTAACCAGCCAGCCATCGAGGAAGCAAGATGAGAATGCCTCACTGATAAAAGATACCAAGCCATGTAGCTAAACATAGACAAGAATTATGGGTTAATTTAAGTTGTAAAAGCTAGTTAATAATAAGCCTGAGCTAATAGGCCAACCTGTGTTGTAACTAATATAGTTTCTGTGTGATTATTCTGGTCTGGGTGGCTGGGAAGCCAAAGCAGAGTCTCATGTCTACGTAAACTCTTCAGTTTTCCTATAACAATGGATACTACTGCTATTAACTCAAGGACCCCAATAAGACATCCTATAGTCAGTCACCTTGAGCTCTGTCTTACACAAGCTTCCACTTCTAATCCAGCAATATTGCCTGACATTTCTCTATCCTGGCACCTCTTCCATCCTTGCTCCTTTCCCATCAGACTCCTCTTCTCAGTCTGTTAGACATAATTCTGTGATGCTCTTAACTGTGGAGACTCTGCAGCACCTTCCTGTTGTCCCCACCACCAGGTTTGCTTCCACCTGCCTTTTCTCACACTGCAACCTGAGCACACTTTCTTTTCTTTCTCTGGCTTAAAAGTCTTCAACAGCAGTAATACCTTCCTCATAGGATAAAGCTTAAACTTTATATTTCAGGAACAAGTTAGTGTGGCTTCAACCAACACTCCATCTAACATCCTTCCCTCACCCTCGTCAGCTTTTCCACTTTGCTTCATATGGTTTAATGTTACAGAATTCAAGCTACAAAGAGATACTTGTGTAGATGCCTCATTGTACAGAGTCCCATCATTTCAGCTAAATAAGTGTGATGCCCTGCTTGCCTAATTGAACCCCTTGATGGTGGAATCTACCTATGTGCATCCTTCAGGAAGTTCCTTCTGAGGAAAGCCCCTTGCTCCCTTGACAAATGCAGAGATTCCCCATAGATGGTCATGGTGGCTTCCAGCATGCTCATCCTGATAGATGCACACATGCAGCCCCACCCATGTGAGGAAAGTCTGGTTCCCATTCCTGAGGTGCTGTTCTCAGTGGTGAATGTTTGCATGGGCACACAGACTCCTTACACTATTCTCTGGTTACCCTGGTTATTTACTGGGATTTTCCCCATCCCTTTATTTGCCAGCTCAAGAAAGAAGAGACATAGGCACCCCAGGGTGACTCACATACATTTCCATTGCACCACCACTGTCTTTGATGGGGCCTCTGGAGCATTGTGAGCTTCCAAGGACCAGAAGGTCCTGTCTGAAACCTTTTTGGTTCTGGGAAATGCCAAGGCCTAAGGAGGCCAGAAAGTAGGGAGAGTGCCAGATAATAAGAGCAAGCAACCTTCATGGTACCTAGCTGTCAACTGAGATGCTTAAGTAGGAATATAATAGATAAAGCAATGGGGAGCCCTCAAGCCATCAAATGACATCTGGAGAACAATGTATCACTTCCTGTAATAAAGCAGATGGCCTGAGAGATCTGAATACCCAGTGGGTGTTTTCTAAAACAAATAACTTTTAGAAGGATTGGATATATAGGCAGAAGAGATAGTAAAAAGCAGAGGGAAAAGTGTGAGGCCAAATAATTCAGGTTAATGAAAAATATGGCCATAGTTATATCTTTCTCTCCTACCTCATGTTGGGTATTTATGCAACCCTTTCCACAAAATCCTACCAGAAATGATGACCTAACAGATAAAGGACACAAATGTTGACATTTCAGGATGGGTAGAGCCAACATGAGCATTTTGGAGAACTCCTAGGGTCCTGCTGAGTTTCTGGGTTATCAGGCTTTCGATGTGTTCGACTCTAAGCAGTGTTATAGAGATAGGACAACGATAAACACCTCATTTTATTAATTTCCAAGGCTTTATGTTATCCTTTCAACTCTATTTAGAAAGATATTTTCACACCCATTGTACAGAAGAGTCAGCTAAGGCACAAAGAGATTTGTGTTTGGACCTTAAAGTGAACAAGAAAATACTGGTGTCGGGACTATTTTTCATAAACCAAACAAGTTAGCACTTGTATTAGTTACTGTTCTGCTGCAGAAAAAAAACTGACAGAAGCAACTTAAGGGAGAAAGGATTGATGTTGGTTTATACCTCCAGAGGACTACAGTCCGCCATGTCAGGAAAAATGACAGGAGGTAGGGAGGGCAAGATGGCAGGAATCAGAGATTGGTTGGTCACTTTGTATTCACACTTCGGAAGCAGAGAATGAATGGGAAGTGGGCCAGGTTATAAAGCCTCTAGGCCCACACACCAATGACCCACTTCCTCTAACAAGGCTTCAATTCCTAAAAGTTCCACAGCCCTCCTAACCAGCACCGCCAGCTGAGGGTCAAGCATTCAGAGACCTGAGCTTATGCGGGACATCTCACACTCAAACCACAGAGTGCTGACTTAAAACATGTATTGTACGTATTATTTATTTACTTATTTATTTGAACAGAGCAGTGGCTTTGGATAAGGCATAGAAGAGCAAGGATGCATTCTTGTGGGGGTGTCTCCTGAGCTTCAGCTGATCCATTTGGGATGAGCAGATGCCTGCACATCACAGACAGAAAGCCTCTTCCTCTGCGACCTCATCTTCCTGGCACTGGCTTTATCACCTCGAAGCTTGTCCTATACCTCATGGACTTCTCTTTTATATAGCACTTGCTGTACAATGCTGCCTATACCCGCAAGGACCTGGTTTCATGCTAATTATTCAAAACCGAATTCCCTGACCACAGATATTTTGCTGTCTGGTGGTCCCTGCCCAGTGAACCTGAACTCCTTAGGCCACAGGTGGAACTACATGGCTTACTTTTAGTGCCCGGTGTTATGCTCAATCCAACAAGAAGACCAAGTCCCATATGTAAAAACAGTGAGCCTTTATTTTATACAAGTTTGCAAACTCTCACTGTATGTCCAACGTATTGGAATAATTGGAGAGTCCCAAGCTCAGTTAGAGTTGGGTTTTTATAGTAGTAAAGGTGGGGGTGAGGGGTTTCTGAGGTTCAGGACCCCTGGTTGGCTGACATTTGTTTAGTTGTGTCCTGGTGAGTGTGCGCTGGCAGATGATCCTATCTACAGTGGTTGGAATGTTAGTCATTTCCTTTGGATGGTCTGTTCTTGGGTGGTGCTCAGGTAATCTCAGTTTGTGGTTCTTCCTGCAACCAGGTATTGCTTCAGGGTAAACTCCTGAGACTCAGGTCTCCATTAAACTTATCGATGTCTGAGTCCTACCCTGGCAGGTGATAATGGTTAGAAGTAAAGAACTTTCTTTAGGTGGTCTGCTTCTACTTAGCTTATCATGGCTGGCTCCTACACCCAGTATGGATCTTCTACTTATTGAACTGCAGGTAATGTAAGAATAGTAATGGATGTATCAGGCATATGTGGGTTTCTAAAGGCATAATGTGTCTGCCTATTCCTGACCCTCCTTATGTCAGACCTCAGTGTCAAAGTTGACCAGCTGTCCCAGAGAGTTCTTTGGCCTAGTGGACCTTGAAGAAACATTACTATCCTTTTCCTGGAGGAAATCTCACTGACAAAATGGTCTTTTGTCCAGAATTCTTCACCTCCTGAAGACTTTTCTTGCTTGGCTTGATATTTTTTTTTTGCTTTTCTTTTATGTTTCTGAAATCATCATTTGACTGGAGAAACTTTCCTATTGAAACCTTTGGTATCAGGTACTCCCCAAGCCAGGTAATGTGGTTATAAGTCTCCACTGCGTCATCTTTCCCATATATAAAATGGGTCACTATCCACTCCTAATCAATGCACAGAGACTATGAGCACCATTTAACATCTTCAGATGTGTTCCTTCACATGATAGAGGTCTGTTGATATAAACAAGACTCAGGACTTATCTATCATGTCGTTCACTCCTCATAATATTGCTTTGTGGTCCAGTGGTTCACTGGTAACAAGCCCATTATAGCTCAAGAATTTCAAAACAGGAGACAACGCGATATAAATGATCAGTTTTGAAATAAAACTGACCTGAGCTCAAATCTTAGATCTGCCACTTGGATGATATAACTCAGTCAATCCTTTAGGCATTCTCATTTGTAAGACGAGTCACATAACAAAAGACAAATATAATGGAGAGATCACACTCAATTGGATCTCGGCCTACAGCATATCCTACTACACTGTCTAGGAGTATTAATGAATTATTTTAAAAGCTATTGTCAGTATTTTGTTTACACCCCCAAAACAAGATAAGACTCTATTGATGAAGAACGACATGCTTGAATCAGAGAACATGAAGAAATCAAGTTCTCCATTAGAAGTTTACTCCTGTCTAGATTTCATAGTGCTGGAAGCTGCTACACACGTTACCAGAGGAGAAAAGCAATCACCAATCTTACCTGGCTGTGAATTCTGTGAACTAAAACAATCCCTGATCTGCAAAGACATGCCCACTGGTACAATAGGAGCATGAATATCAGTGGAATGACCAACCACTTTCTGATTGGATTTAAAGGATATAGGAAGTCTGTTGTGAGATTTTTGTCCTCTAAAAAATGACAGGGAAGTTTCACCCAAGATACCTCCACCATGTGACAGCCTAAACAAAGATAATATCTATAGGCGTGCTATCATAGAAAAAAAAATCTCAAGGGATCCCACTTCTAGACAAAGGACTGCAGACAACTAATGACTACTCACAGTGAATATAGAAAATGGTCAGCCTGAAATCATATGCTCACAAACCACAATGAATGAATGCAACAAAATGTATTTATTTACTTTTCTCTGCATATATGTGTAAATGTATAACAATAATAATCAAAGAGAAGCCACCAATTTGAAAGGGAGGGAGGGATGGAGGAATAGATAAGAAGTTGGAAGGAGAAGATGTAGGAAGGGCTAGAAGTCAGTAGGGGAAGTGGGAGAGGTTGGAGGGAGAACAGGGAAGGGGGCAGGTGGTACAATTATGTTTTAATTTTAAAACTATTTAATAAAAGCTGAAGAAAGAGGATACAATTGGGAGATGGATCTGGAAGAAGTAGGAGTATGAGGAGAATATGACAAAAATACACTGTATGAAATTCTTAAATCACTAATGAGAAAAAAAAGCTAAAAATTCAAAAGTTATAGCCAAAGGCTATTATTACAGCATTTTTTTTCCAGTTAAACACTGAGTATTTTCCTGTTTAAAAGATAATGGTTAGTTAGAACACTGAAATCCTTTGGGTCAGAAGTTGTACTTCTTAGGATGGCCTACAAAAATAATCTCATAATAATAATTTATGGATATGTGCAAAAGAACCTTCATTAAAGGAGTAGCTTCAATAGAAAAATCTGAAGACAACCTAGCGCTATGTCTGAAAATTGATAGTTAACAACATGAAAGAATGTTTACTGTATTTGTAAACTGAGGAAGAACAAAAACAATGAACACATGAAAAGTTTGAAGAGCGCTGTTCACACCAACATTCTCACCTTTGAAAAGACAGCAAAGACAATAACGCGTCATTTGAAAAGTTAGAAAGAATGGGGGGGGCAACTCTTAGACTCTATGGTTTTGCAATCTTTGAAGTTGGCAAGGTGTGCTTTTACCTTCTTATTTATTGCTGAATTAAAAATGAAAACAACAAATTGGAAAGTGTTGTATGAATCAATGAAAATCGTAATATTTCTCAAGTAGGAGAGCTCCGAAAAGATAAAGTGCTATTGTTACACTTGAAAGCCGAAAAGCTTCCATCAGAGAGAATGGCTTGCAGCTGATGACAGCCCCATAGAAAGTAACCACAGACCAAGACCTGGCTTCACGGGTTCAGTAATGCAATTCAGAAATGTGTTTTGAGTGCCTGTCACATGCTGGGCCCTGTGCTAAGTATCCTTTTTCAACCATTCTGGCAAGCCTGTGAAGCGTGAACCACAGTTGTACCTATTATAGATCAGAAAGCTGAAAGTCAGTTGTGGCTAATAAGCAATGGGCCCAAGAATAAAACCCAGGTCATTTTAAATATTGAGTAAAGCTCTCACCCACGGAGTTCTAGTGTTTCTATTACTCATTGTTTCAGTTCACCTAGACTCATGAGGATCATCTCTGGCTGAGCAGGTTAGCAGGAGATGACGATATAAGCCAAATTCAAGGAAGCATCTGTGATCATCATTCTCACCATCAGAATACCTTCCTTCCCTATACAAAATCTCTGGGGAAGATAATGCCATGCTATTCATGACCAGGAGTTGGATACTGTGGAACATATTTCATCTCAGCTAAGGAAAACTGGACAACAGAATCAAGATGCTGTGAAGTAGAGTAGCCAATACCATGAGTCCCTAGAGAGATACAGGTCTTTCTTTACAGCCAACTGGTTGGCTTAGAAGACTCTCTTGTCCCTGATTCCCTCATCAACAAGAAGGACAGATAATGAAGGTCCTATGTCATATTATCCTTACAAAGGTTTAAAGATACGACCTTTGCACTCTTGAATTCTGTGATTATCTGTTTAAGATCTGCAAAGAACTGGGACCATCAATATCCTATCTCGTGGATTCAGGGAAGGCTCAAGACATCCTGAGCACTTATACAGTTAATAGTTGTTAAAAGAGATGTTTTCTTCATTGTTTTGGCCACTGCTAAGGCATCTATGGTCCTGTAAACAACCTGTCAACTATGCTTCTGTAAGCAACTCTAAAGAGACTCACTGGGTCCTACAAAAAAGAGAGAAAGAGATGAAAATCAAAGGGAGACTCATTGAGAAGAGGAAGGCATCAGGTAAAGCGGGAAGACAAGATAGAGTAACAGGAGAGACCATGATTTAAACAGATTACATACAGACAGATGTACATACATACAGACAGACATATCTATAATTGTGATAGAATCTACTGTTACATATATAACTAAAATGCTAATAAAACAAATTTGAAGATTAAATGTAAAGTACCTAAGTAACGACAGAGTAGATATTCAGTAAATGTGGCGCAGACACATAATTTGTAATTTAACATACCAGAGTTTCACTCTGACACTGTCCCAGCAGGTCCCTATGTGACACATCATCTAAGGCTATCTGGCGTGCTTTCCATCCCACCGAGTAAGTGAATAAAGCCCTTCTGTCTGACTTTCATTATCACGTGTCACGCAGTCCACACCCTTCACTCGGGTAGGTCACCACACTGTTGATTTGATTGTGGGTCTCCGTGGAAACCTGCTGCCCAGGAAAATCCCTGGTCACTTCAATTGGAGATTTGCCAAGTCTTCATCAGAAACACACTCCTGGGTCAGCGGTAAGTTCATTTCTGACAAAGCCAGCTTTCTTTTCTATTGATTTGAACCGGGTTGTGCTTTCTAAGTGTGCCCTCTCCCTTGGCTAGCACAGTTTGCCTTAGAAACGGAACAGATCAGACTCGAGCTATGAACCAAGCTCAGGAGGAGATCATTTTTCTTTGATCATTTCTCTTTCCTTTCTTTCTTCCAGAAAGGACACAGAAAGGCTATCAGCCACCTGGTCTTCCTGGCCTGGCATGATGGCTCTTACTCTCCTGGATGGCTAGGAGAGTGCTGTGCTCAGCAGGAAGTTCTGGATTGTGTGATTCAGACACAAAGATGCTTCTAAATCCTTATTTGGTTTTTTTTTCCCTAGAATATCCAGCTCAGTATTACCGTGGGCTCTGTACTTCCTATAGTCATCCAGCCACACAGCAAGACATGCAGCTCCTGAGTCTGGTCCTATATGGAAATATGTGTGAGTACCAGAAAAGAGACTGTAAATTCTGTACAAAGACAGTGTGTTGTTCTGCAAAGCGCCTCCATTACTCAGCAATCTGCCAGTGGCAGTGATGAGCGATCTACAAAGGGCTCATTTGCCACTTAGCCAGCTAGTACCAAAGGAGTCACCAAACAGGGAGATGACAGGCATGTGGAAGAGGGGAATAGGGAGAGCTGGGTACGGACTAGTCACTGGACCTTGTGTCTATAGAATGAGAAGTCAAGAGGGCAGAGCACCATGCTAAGGAGAGGCATGCCTGCATGGAAACCACCAAAATGGTTTCTTGTGACTCACAGCAGAGTCGGGTGGGTCTCAGGAACCTTTGTTTATAACTTGATCCTTGAGCTGATGTAACGCCCACTCCCATTTTGGAAAACACTAATCTACTCTAAGTCACTTACGTTATAAGAAGCTGAAGCTGGGCAAAGAATGAAAGTGAATTTGAGCAACCTACAGCAGAAATCTCTGGGTTTCTTTGAACCAGAAAAACACCCACAGTCAAGGCATTAGCAGAAATGCTCTCTCATATCACTAGAAAAGAATGTTCATATCAAAGATGGGGGAAAGACAACTCAGAAAAGACAGTTGCCCTGAGCCCAGTGCCTGCCACAATACAAGGCTCACAGTACCAGAGGCAGAGGAGAGAAGCAAATTGTCAATTCACAGAGCAAGAAATATTCATCCTGCCATTTTCTTCAAAAGACTCTTCACACCAAACTGCAGACTCTTTCTCTTTGCCCTCCAAACACCTCTGGCTCCTACGTAGTGCAAATGGTGGATAGCCTCTTTTTGTTGCCATGGTACCCCCACAATAAGCTGTTTGAAATGTTAGATATTCTGAAATCACAGGCTCTGTTTCAAGAGATGAAAATGCTGCAGGGGTCAGTGAAAATTGCTGACCTTCAGTGCATCGTGGTTATCATCAATCAACGGAGCCGCACTATACCAGGAATGCATTTCCAAGACCACAGGTCCCTGGTTACCACAACCTACTCCAAGTCTGAGGCCTGAGTACGTGTGAAGACAGCTCACTTTTGACATGTACCTAATTAAGAGGCCTCAGCCACCCAATGGCCATTTCCAACTGTTTGCTACACAGCCCACAGTGAGCAGGGCCTGTGTGCACATACCCTTGGATGGAAGGCTAAGGTACATAGACCTGATTTGTGGAAGGAGGGCTTATCTGGCAGATCGTTATCAGGCACCGTATTCTTCTCCTTTGTTTCTGCTTAGCTGCCTCTTCCCCTTCACAAAAATGTAAAGATAAATTAACTGCAAGCTTGTCTATGAAGAGTCTTTCAATTAAGATCTGTTTCACGCACAGGCTTAAAGCAGCCATGGTTTATTCAAGACCTTGTCCTCTGTTCATGTGATGTATATGCATGTCTTCTACTCAATCTTGTCAATGGCCCTGTAATAGAGTCTCAGTTCTATCATATATACAACTGCAAAAGCCTAGCACGTGTCTAAGCACTCATTAATGTTTGTCAAGTACTCAAAACTCAAAAACATTACACACCCAAATCAAACAGACTCGAGGTCTATACGACTGAATGGACTTCTATATAGTTAGACTAGGCATTCAGAATGGAATTCGTGGAGCTTTACATTAAATTTTATAACTTAGAACTGAATATGTTTATGCATTTATTCAGTTTGTAAAGCTTATAAAATTAAGAAATTTAAAATATTCAAAACTTTAAAAAAAAACAAGAAGACTACATGTGCATTTGAGTGACGTGGTCATGGCTTAGTGAGGAAATAGCAAGAAAGAAAAATATGAAAGCTATCTTACAGGTATTCCCTATGAACAAATTTTAGTTGATGGTATACGCCCCCAAGAGTTCACTTAAACACAAGATTCCAGATCCCTTAAGACTCTTTTGAATTCAGGACCCCAAGGCATTCCTATTTGTACTAAGAATTTACTGGTATATTAAGACAAAAGGGTGAAAGATACCCAGACATCAGGAACCTTACTTACATTTAGGTAACATACAACATTTCCTACAGGTTGTACGTTGTACATATTAAACAGTTTGGCATGAAAACTAACACGCTGGCTAAGAACACACAACAAGTTACAAAACAATCCACTGTGACATGAAAACCTGCGAGGCAAACACCAAGGACCTTTTGGGACTCTCGGACATCATCAGAAAGACTCCACAGAGAGGTGAGACTTAAAATGAGAAATGACCCTTTAAGGAAAAGTAGATAATTTTGATAGCGATGGAGGAGAGATCGCAGAACAACTGACATCCTGAAAACTCTCTCATGAGCTGAAATCCTAGCCGTTCGTGAACAATCCAATATCCTGTTGGAGAACAAGCCAGAGAGGACCAGCTGGCTTCTGCTGCCACTTGGGGAGTGAAGGACTTCTGCTACAGGACCTGAATTTACGTCCTTTCCATCCCAATTTTGTGAATACTCACCATACCCAGTCTGCCCCCCAGGCTGCCATACTTAATATCAACTGAAGTTCACCATGGCTCTTGGTAGATCGAACTGTAAATACAGACCTCGCTATAGATGATATAGCAGATAGGGAATGAATAACAGAAGGGAAGAAAGAACATCAAATACTAGGTGAAGTAGCCACTGTGAGCTTGTCCTGTACTTTAAGGCATTCTCTCAGGGATGAAAAGGGACTTCTTCTAAAGACAGTGTCAGGAAAAGGGAAAAGAGCCTGAAAAGAATAGGCAAAGGCTTCATAAATAAAAACACCTGATCCTAAGGGGTTAAGCAACCATCTGTACTTTAAAAAAAAAAATCAAAGGAAGCAAGTTAAGAATCTGCTGTGTCAGTAAAAGCTCAGAGAGGAGGAGAAAGAGAAGGGGTGGAGGTGGGGGCAGCCACCGGAGAGATTAGGAGGATAATAAGGACCTTTTTATACACCTGCCCCAGAGTAAAAGAAAAGAACGAAAGAATGGCACAGACATAAACCCACCGACAAATGGAAGGCACATTAACTAAACAATTAGCAGAATATGGTCCTCATGCTGAGCTTCACTCACAGAGAAAAAGAAGGACAAGAAGCCAGGGACAATTAGGAGCTACTGCTACTCCTACAGGACCAGAAAGCCATCAGGGAGCAAACGCCAGAAACAGAGGCAGGCTCTGGCAGCTGGAATGCTGCAAATTAACAGGGTTCCTACTTCCTAGAACCTAGGGAACTGGTGACAAACCGGGACTTGCCATCTGACTTGTCAGATGGAGCAGCGGTGTGGGGTTTCAGGGGACTGCAAAGAACAAAAGCCTGGCTCCACATTTCTCAAGAGGTCCATGATATTGTGGGTAGTGCCAAGAAATGAAACTATTCAAGTGTGTCTGTGTAAATGCACAGTGCACAGAAATGCACGTGAACACACACTACCCACAGAGAGGCAAAGCTAGCACATCTGGGAGGGTTAATTATACCGCCTGCAAAATTGATGTGTCTGTACACTCTACTACGGCGACGACAAGTCAGTCTTGCTCCAGAATTTGCACAGCGTAAGTTCTATTTTGTGTCACTACTGCCGTTGCAGAAAACATTTACCTTTAATTCGCCAGCACCTCATGTCAAGTGCCACGTGGATGCTAAGCGTGCCACGTATGACCATCTCATTCGACTCAAACAACATCCTTATGTTTGTTCTCATTTGAAAGTTCAGAGATTTTAAATTTCCTAAACTACCGCTTCTGTGTGAATGACAAAGGTCTGCCCACCTCGATCTGCCTTTGAATACATTTCCGTTTTATCATTAGCTCACAGTAGGAACCGAAAGCTGTCCCTTTATCTCCCATGCCATGATTCACATCTGTGATGTGTGGTTACATGGAATGCTACTGTGGGTCAGCTAATGAATGCCACACAGGTCACATCTCTAATATAAAGAACAAAGGTTTAGACTTTTTTGACTAAGTTTAAGTTCCTTGAATGTCACAATGCTTGGCAATCCAGTTGGTCCTCAATTTCCTCAAGCACGAATAAGAAAATCATACCTGGCATACATGGCTATTGTAGATTTCACCAAGCCAGATCAGTAGGTAGCTAGCAGCATTATTAATCCAGGATTTTATTCTAGGTATAAATTTACCTTACTACAACTACATGAAAACAAAAATATAAAATGGTAATTAAACCATGTGCTGGAAAGGTGGCCCAGTGGCTGAAATATATGTTGTACAAGCACAAGGACCTGGGTTCGGATTTCTAGCACCCACGTGTGGTTGTATGCTGTGTAACCTCGTGACTGGAGGCGAGACGGGGATCCTGGGAACGTGCTGACCAGCTAGGCTGCCAGAAACAGTTAGCTCCAGGCTCAGTGAGAGACTTTGTCTCAAAAAGATAAGGTGGACACAAAGTTGGTACAAGTAGGGGAAGAAGGAGTGTGAGGAGGGGGTGGACCTTGGAAGAGTTTAGGGAGGGGGTTGTGGGTGAATAGTCTCAAAATATATCATTGCATGGAATTCTTAAATAATTAATTTTTAATAAGGTTAAAGTTAAGGTGGAGAGAAACTCAGTGTTGACCTCTGACCTCTGCATGTACACTCATGGGTACATGCACATACACACGTGCACACACACACACACACACATGCACACACATATACACACAAACACACAAAGCACAATTTTTCAATCCTAGTGGTCATCCCTAAAACCATATATACATAAGCAACACTAAATGAGCTCAAGTCTGGAAGGGAGAGAGGGAGGAGTAGAAATGATGTAAATATATGAAATTCTCAAAATTTTTAAAAAATAGTGGTTAGGAAATAAAAAAAATCTTTTAACATTAATATGGCGTGTTAAATTTATTGAAAAATTATTAGCTTGTTTCATTGTTAGTTTAATGAAAATAGGTTTTTTAATACATATTTTGATTATAGTTCCCCCTCCCCCAGCTTCTCCCAGATCCTCCTCAGCTCCCCACACCCAAAAATGTCCTATGACATGCTATGATAACAAGCCATTTCAAGGGGACATTCAAACTCTTCCATATTTAGAGAGGAAGTTACAAAGGTGACAAGGGTTCCCTCTAAGTCATTCAGCACTGAACTACAGCTCAAAGAGCCAACTCCAAAGCCTCTGAAGATAATAAAATTACCTTTCCAAGAGGAAGCTGGTCTTAGTTAAGAAAAGTATCATGTGCTCACCGATTACTTCCAATAAAGGAGATCCATTCATGCCCTAGAAATATTTTGGGAAATCTGTGCCACTTTGTCTTAAGATAATGAGTATTTATATTTGTGGACTCAGACTCAGCAAATGTTTATCTTGCCAGATTTTTCTCCTCGTCACATTTAAATCTCTTATTTGCTTCATCATTCGCTTCAAGAGTGAAGATTAAATGGAATTTAAGTTGTTCCATGATATCTTTTTACTTCTGTATTTCGTTGGGTCAAAATCATTCCTCCTTTAATTCACTATTATTGAGTTCTCACAGGTAAGAAACTCAGAAAGAGCTGGATGGCTGAACTGGAGGCTGCTAAGAAAATAATGTAGAAATACAGAAAATGGGATAACAAAGAAACTAGTGTATTCTGGTTCTGAGAACAGGAAGCCCAGCTGGTCTTCACTGAGCATTGCTAAGTGGTTTTCTACGTTTTAAAGTCCAGAGTGCTCAATGCTCATCATACTCAAAACTACAGTAAGAATTACGTGGTAATGTAACATCATTGTACAGCTAAGGTGACTAGAGCCAAAATTAGACAGGTAACTTCCCAGGTCTCACAGTCAATGGGCAGAAGGGTTGTCCTAATCCAATCAGCCTTGTTCTGAGCCTGAGTTTTTAACCTGTTTGCTTCATAAGTAATCAATGCTTTTCCTGTCGTGTCTGGGTCTTAGATTTCAAGGGTGTTCATTGTAAAGACTGCCCTCTAAGGTTTTAATTAGCCTCTTACAGTGAAACCTTTCCATTAGCAATAGTAATGTTTGCATCTGTATAGTCTGTTGTTACTCGCAAATCATGCGATGCGTGTCTATTCTTGACCTTTAGAGCACAGACAGGGACCGATACCATTCATTTCCATTTCTGCGTCTGAGAAGCACAGCACCTTGTCACTCATCTCATCTCATCTTTGTCATTCAGAGGGTTTCAATTCAGTATTGGGGATCTTTTCACTGGAATCTGCTGGGACTTTTACAGACCTCAGCAGCCTGCACCACACAGAACTCTCTGGACAGCAAGACTGATAATCATTGTGCATTTCTTCTTCCGAGTGCTATGTAAAACATTCTATTGATCCCGTTCAAGACATTCCTACCCCTGGAATGTGAGTTCAGTTACGCACATTTTAGATAGGAAGATTTCGAAGGTTGGGTAGATTAAGTAGCTCACCCCAGGCCAAATGGCTGCAAACTGACCTGAGAACCACTTACCCCAAGCTGGGCCTGATATGTGAACATCTACTTATTGAGTTACAAAATCAATGTACTGCGAGAGTATTGCTTAATGTTGAAGAACATTGATTTTGTAAGATATATGTAACCATGAACCACTATATAAACGAAACTTCATAAATTAAAGATCTCACAAGAATGCCAACAGCCAAGAAAAGATACTCATGGCTTTAGAATTGATGCAAAGTTGGAGTTCCCAAAAATGAGTACATCTTACAGGGCAAAGCCAGAGTCTGAAAGAAGTTTTTATAGGCACTTTCTGATCCAAAGCCTTGAGAAATGACCGATTTGGTAAGGGATAACTGAATGAGGAATCATATAAACAAGCTGCTTGCAAGAACCAATCAAGCAGAATGGCAGTGGGAAGGAGAAACTCTATCATTGGAGTACATTCCTAGCTGGTTTAGCTGGGAAGAGTGGAAAGCTGGAGGAAGACTCTTCCAGAGTCTTGTCGTAATGAAGATTCCCGAAAGTCTGAACTCATCTCCAACACGCAGAGGTCTCTGGCATGTAGCTCACCCAGAAAAGACAGACTAGTTCTCAATGAGTGCTGACTGTAAGGAATAAGTGGATACAAAACCAGAAGGAACAGGGAAAGAGGAAGCACTGGAGAGAACATGCATAAGGAAGCTGTTGAAACAGAATGGGTAGCATTTTGAACGACTATTACAATTTTAAAAAATTAATAATGGCCTCCTTAGAGAAAGATTTAGAGAAGAGATTTAAAATTTCAAAGGAGACAGAAAGATACAGCAAGAGGGTAGATTGTATTCAAATACAATCACAAGTTAAAATAAAACAAATGAAAGCACCATACAAGCGAAGAAATCCTGTAGAAAAACATAGCAAAGAACGTGAGCATCAGGACTGAGCAAAGGTGAATAAAATGAGATGGAAATTTTAAAACATTAAATCAGAGTGGATGAGTAGGTTCCAGGACCAACACGGCAGGGGAAAAGTAAGAACATAGTGCGTCTGTGCCTCCCGCAGGGACAGAGAGGCTCAAAACGAAGGAAAACTAACTGTACTTTCAATGAGTGCTTTGGCTGCACTGGAAAAGAGAGGGAACATGGCGGAGATTTTAAAGGCCACAAAGCTACATGGTGACTACAAAAAGAAAACTAAGCACATGGCATCTGCCATTACCTCTCTCATGAAGAGGGACTCAACAGGTCAGCAGAAGGTTAAGCAGATGGTCCCTAGAAGTCTTACTCATGCCATGGACCATGGACTCATGCTGGAGAACTCTGTGGCCCTTGCGAGTCCAGTGAGGGGAGCTGATGTGTTACTGCAATATTGCACCTCATGCAGAGAAAAGTCCAGCCAAATACAACATTCTCCAATGGCCTCCAAATCCTACACACCAATGTGAGGCTCAGCCTACCCCCTCCCAGCCTCACAAAAACCCAGGTGACCCACATTGTGTGCTTGCTTCATCTTACAGAGGCCCCAAGAAAATAGCTGGATAGTTTTCCCCTCCTCCTGCTACTCTGGAAGCGTCTACACAGCTCCACTGCTGTCCGAGCAGCAGCCACGTGACCCCATACAAATACTGTCAGCTTTGGGAAGCAGCCAGGCAACTATCCTTGAAAAACTTAGGCCAAAAAGTCCCCAAAGGCCCCAAAACATAAGCCCTGCACATCCACATACAGACCTGTGAAATAGTCCTACCTTTTCAGAATGGTTTGATTCACTTAGGCCCAGGAAAGCAAATAGATGGCATGGTCTACCCTTCTGTGGCCCCAGTGAGCAATTGTGGGAGTGCTGGGCCACAATCATATGACTCCATTGGAAGGACCTTCACTGAGCATATAAAAGTTGATGGACAGTACATACCCACAACCAGGGGCACTGTGCTTAGAACTGCTAGCAGGCACACAGCAACTTAGGGTACTTCGGCCAAGCAAGCAATATAATCCTATAATCCCTGGATCCTAGGCCACCTAGACACTCATTGATAATGCCAATACTGACTGCAGCTGAAGAAGCTAGATGGGCATCGAGACCCACTAAAACCAAATCCAAACAGTATACCAACAATACCCTAGGACACATTGCAAACAGAAAGGCTTTTGCTGTTAAGGTCAAATTGGTATAGGCAACTGCTACTCCAGATGCACATACAAATCCGAATGGCAGTGACACAGATGTGGACAATACCAAACCAGCATGATTCTTGCAAAGGAATTGACCAGATGCTGGTTTTAAAAGGGAAATCAACAAAATAGCTAACCAATAACTCAGAAGAAAAATTTCAAGGGAAAAGATTCAGGAAACATAGACTTCAACAAAACTAGTTAGAAAATGCATAATGCTAGTGAGAAACTCAGCAAAGAGAGATTTACAAGAAGCAATCAATCAGAAATCTTGGCGCTAAAGAACTCGGCAAGTTAAATAAAAAGTACAGCTAAGAGCTGCAGCAGCAGCTGTAATAAAGAGTAAACTGCAATAACTAATAAAGAATGAGGGACTATAAAAACAGATGAGGTCACTATGGCATGATAAATGGCATAATAATTCAATTCAACAGGAAGAAATAACACTTGTACACACTACACATCAAACGCTGAAGTGTCCAAATACATAAAATAAGCATTAGACCTAAAGAGAAAGAAAACTGAAGAATAGTTGAGGACCTCAACACCTAATTTTACCAATGGATAGATCATTGAGATCCATAAAATGTCAATAGTGTGCTGGTCTTCTCATCTCAATTAATTTAATAAAAGCAATTTCCCACAGAATACTCACAGACCAACCTAATCTAGACAACCCCTCACCAAAACTCCATTCCCATGGTTCTGGATTGTGTCAGGTTCACAATTACATCTAAGCATCAAATAAGTTGTCCTGTTTTAATCAACTACATAATAGAAGATTAAAACATTGGAAATCTGTTAGCAATGATGTAGCAAGACACATTCCCCTCACAAAGCTGATAGTAGCATAAATTAATCAATCAGTAACATAAATTGACCTTTGGTCAAATAAATTTGGCATTACCTATCAAAAGTCTCTCTCTCTCTCCCTGCCCCCAGTGTGCATGTGTATATATGTGCATGTGTCAGTGTATATGTGTGTGTGTAAGTACATCTTCTGAGCAAATACAATAGGACTTTACACACATGCATGGCAGACATGTGACTAGCATGCCTGTTGTAAGTAGTTAAGCTTTGTTTACAGAAGCATTCAGTTGGAAACGAAATATCAGTAAAGAACATTTTTAAAAATCTGATGTGGTATAATAATTGAATGCTATGCAGCTATCAAAAATAACGGCTCAGGTTAACATGAATTGACATGGTTTAATCACCAAGGCAGTATATTGTCAAGGAAAAAGATCAGACTACAAATGCCAACATTCATATTTTTTAAGGACTAAGAAACATACACATATTTCTGTGTAGGCATAGAATATGGTTGGCGGGATGTAGAAGAATTTGTTAGAGCCAGGCAGTAGTGGCACATGCCTTTAATCCCAGCACTTCGGAGGCAGGGGCAGGCAGATCTCAGT
>JAQHUG010000258.1:2710973-2729498 GCA_028555095.1 Dicrostonyx torquatus | reverse complement strand
TTGCCTGAGGATCAGAGTGTGGAGTGAGGCACTAGTTAGCCATAGAGGCTGGGTGGTGGTGGTACACACTTTTAATCCCAGTACTCAAGAGACAGAGGCAGGTGGATCTGATCCCTGTGAATTCAAGGCCACCCTGGACTACACTAGGTTGATTCAGTCTCAGAAAGAAACAAAACCAGGCAGTGATGACTCACACCTTTAATCCCAGTACTTGGGAGTCACATGCCTTTAATCCCAACACTAGGAGGTGGAGACATGAAGGGATGTGACTGGGCAGAGAGAGGAATAAAAGGCAGGAGGAGACAGGCACTCAAGGCATTCACTCTGAGAACTTGTAGAGACAGGATTTTGCTCTTTTGGGTCTGAGAAGTTCATAGAGGTAAGAACTAGTAACTGGCTCCTTTGTTTCTCTGATCATTCAGCTTTCCGCCTCTAATATCTGACTCTGTTTTTTTATTATTAAGAGAAACTAGAAATCACACTAAGGGTACAAGTGAATGTTACCCCTCCAAAAAACAAAAAAAAATTAAACAAAATGCCTATAAATGTAATGTATTTTTCAAAAAATAAATTTTAAAAATAGGTCAACTGATGCTTACCTAAAAGTCCTCAAATTTAATATATTATATTAAATGTATTATATTAATACAATATATAAAATACATTAATATATTATATTAAGTATATAACATATTATAAACTTGATACATAATATACCACAAAGATACCAAACATATGTTATGAAATACCCAAAATACAGCAGAAATACTAAATAAAAAGGTTCAATAATCCAGGAACAGGTCCTAAATACTCATATGTTAAATAAAATTCCAAAATAATAAAATCCCATAAGCTGAAAAATAGATCTACTTGAAAATTCTTCCGCCTAGAAGATGCCAGGTTTAAACTAAAGAAGCACATCTCAGGGCTAGTGGGATGTCTAACAGCTAGGCGCACATGCTGCTCTTTCAGTGAACCAGACACATGTACATATAAATAAAAATAAGTTTTAAAAAGTAAGAAATTAAAGCAAATAATTTATTTTTTAAATCTGGAGTTTGTTATGTACACTACCATTTTAACATACTTTGAATCTAAAGTTTGGATTTTATACTCTCCCTAGAAGCTAATGTGTTAAAGACTCCATCCCCAGGCTGTACTCCTATAGGGAGCGGCAGAACCTTGAGGACAAGGACCTAATGGGGAGAAGCTAGGTCTTTGAAGGGAATGTGACCCGAGCCCCTCCTCTTCTCTCCTTTTGTTTCCCGCCACTGCGGTGTGGGAGCCTCTTTGCCAGGTGTTCTTGTCATGCTGTACTGTGCCATCATAGTCCCCAAAGCATCTGGACCAAGTAAACATGAACTGAAAGCTCAGACACTGTGAGCCAACTTAGCCTTTCTTCCTTATAAGTTATTAGCCATGGGTGTTATATCACCATTGCAGAAAGTTGACCAATGTGTTTAAAATCAGGCAAAGAACTGCCAAGGCTCTCATAAAGACAAGTATGGTACTGATAGCAAGGACATTGACAAATCCATGGGGATCACGATTAGCGCATGAATGTCGCACATTCATGTTATGTTGCTAATGTCAGTCGTGCAAACCTGGTCTCAGAAGGTTAAGTATCCATCTGTTTGACAACTCTGAAATGCCTCAACCTAACACGTCTAATGACTTTATTTCTCCCCACCGACTCTCGTTCATGAAGAAAATAAACCTTTGTGTGTTCTTCTAGAGCCTCCCAAGCAAATATAATTTTAGGTGCAAAAGATATCATTCAAGATTTGATTTTAGAAAGGAAAAAAATCAAAGTTGTTAGGAGATTTGAACACCTAAAAGAAAAATTGGATTTGGGTGCCTGAGGGGCAGTATCTTACTTCTTGTTTCAATAATTTTTTTTTAAAAAAAAAAGCTTAGAAAACAACATTATTGCATAGATTTTTACATCTTTCCTAAGTGAGAAAATGTATTTGCTTAAATCAACAGAAATATATTAAAAGTGACATAACCCACTGGTTATTCCCTTCAGAGACAAAGTTTTGGTTACCTAAGCAGATTACAAAACAGCAGATTCACTATTAAACAGATGACGGTAAGGAAACACATTGTCTAACTTTGTATTATGAAGAAACCAATAATCCAAGAAAATTTTGTCATTTTAGTAAAAGTGGGACCTGCTTAATATTTGATAGTAAAGCTCTTTCTGAAATCTTAAAAGCAAACCCATCAAAGCTTAGCTTTGACAACAGTAAATAATACGATATTTATTTATAATTATTCTCCAAATCTTCATAAGTGTTTCTATTCATTCAGTCGTGTTCTTACTCTACCCCCCACATTCTACAGCAACAGTCATTTTAGTGGAGGGTAAACTGTGCTGTTTTCACTGAAGAAAACCCACTCTGCCTGCTGTGCATAGAGCGCTGTTTCTCTGCCAACAGTGCTCCTACTGGAAGCTCATTCCCATATATTGATTGTAGCTTTTAACCACAGAAACTTCTTTTCCTTAGAGAACTCTGGGAATCAGATCACTGAGAATTGTCTCTCACACATGAGTGCTTTGCAGATCAACCAAGCTCCCAGTTTTCTACAACCACGCACCTCTAAGAATACAGCACTCCAAATTGGCCAAAAGAAAAAAAAAAGAACACATTCATTATCACATCTGAAATACATAACTACTCTGCAGCTTGGATAAATAATAGACAAATTAAGATTAAGATTAATAATGTTTCCACATTCTACCTTCCATGGAAATGCTGTGAGGATATAACAGATATCTCTGAATTAACTTCCTAGCAGTGTAGGGCTCTCAGTTATTTAAAGGTCCTAAAACTACCTTCAAGCTCGCATAGTATAAAACCTAGGGAGGAAATAGTTTTTTCAGACTATTTAATTTGCTTAAATGCAAACATATTTTTCATGATCTTAAACATTTAAGTAGCAATAAGGCCAGTTTATCTGGACAGCAATCCTATAGAAGCTTAAAGACTAAATTCAAGTAGAATAAAAATGTGAATTTCTATTATATTTAACGCTGATAACTTAAAATTTTATTAGTCCAAAATTATTTAAACTAGTCTTATTTGTCGAAGACTTACTTGAACTCTCAGTACTAACCCAGCAGTAGTTTTCCCACAGTGAAGCTATTTGAGGTTAAAATCCTTAATTTCTAGAATATTTTTATTTAAATAGGGACCAAATTATTCAGTCTAGAGATCCATCAAGGTTTTAAAATCTAATATGGCAATCCCCAAAAGAAGTGGGAAAATATTACACACTCAGACAATAAGAGGTAAAGGTCTCCCTAAATTATAGATAGTGAACACAGGTACACAAACAACCTATGATTTAAATTTTTTCCCGGTAGTCAAGCACAGTATAAAAAACAAAACTCTAAACTTTACATTAAAAGATATACTATTATCACAGTGGGTACGATTTCTTAATTGTTCTGACTTCAAATTGGACACACAGAGAACCTAAAAAGACTGATAGACTTATTTGTCTCCTTTCATCCAACAGGGAAAATATCTGTTTATATCGCATCTGTTACATTTACATTAACTTGCTTTGCTGAAGAAATTGATTTGTCAGACCACAAAAGCCAAGCAAGGGAAGTCAGTACCAGATATCGAGTGCATATTCCAAACGGAGTGAAGTCAACTATTCAGTACCTAGCAACCGACAGGAGCCCAGGAAGAGCTGAACTGGGTCCACTGTTGATTCCATGAAGCACAGCTGACGAAGGGGCCACACATTGCTCTGAGAAGTCACGCTGCCTTCCTTGGAGTGTGTGAGAACTCAAAGGTGAGAGGGTCACCTGTTTGGTTATCCAATGCCAAGTAGTCAGTCCTGAAGTCATACATACAAGTAACATTAAACAGACTGAGCAGATTGTATTTTTATGTTTGGGCATAATACGTATACATAGATATGTAACAATGGTAACTAGGCATAATATGTATACATAGATATGTAACAATATTAACTAAAGAAAAAGAGGCCATGGTTTCAAGATAGAGCAGGATGGGGAGATACATGGGAGGAATTAGAGAAAGGAAAGGGGAACAAATAATTTAATCACATTTTAATGTTTTTTTTTTTAAAGTAAGAGGTAATCTTGCTTGAGTCTGCACCAAACATGCTAAAGACAGGAAACAGAAGGGAAAGAGGGAGCTAGCTGTGCTCTGGTGCTCAGGCTGTTCAGACAGGAAACAAAAGAGAAAGATGGAGCTATCTGCGCTCCGGTGCTCAGGCTGTTCAGACAGAAAGTGTTCATGATTGTCAAGGAAGGAGGAAGAGGACTAAAAGTTCTATAGCAGCAGATAAATGAGGGAGTCTCTACAAGTCTCATGGGCACCCTGAAAAAGGATGGAGACAGGTTTTCCCCTAGAATATGGAAGCACAGAGTGACATTTTCTGATTGGCTGCCACAAACACAGGAGAGTTGGCAGAATCCCACACTCTGTCATCAAAAGCTTTGTGTTTTAAAGGTCAGTTCCTTTCCCTCGTTCCTCTAGCTTCCCTGGTCCTGGTTTTGCTTCTACGCAGGTAGACAGAGCTGCTTAATAAGCTACTATTGAGTTTTCTCTAGGAACTTGCTGACAGGGAGGGAGGAACAGGCCAGGCTGTTCTCCAGAGAGGGGAGCCGCAGGTCAGTCTCTGAACGGGAACCATGAATAAAACCATTATTGGAGTGCATAGTTTTCCAGGTTCAAATTTAGCTATGCCCCTGGGAAAGTTAAACAATTTTTCAGGGACTTGGTTATTTTCTTTCATTCCTAAAATTGAAATATAACGTTTCGTAGACTTTTCTGGACCTTCGGAGACATAATAACACTAAAGTCCCATGTGTTATAAACTCGTTTCCTCCCTCTTCTCCATTCTCATCCTCATGCCATTTTCAAAATATTGTCTTTATAATTTGGCTACAGGCCCATTTCTGTGCTCTGGGATCTCCCTGTCATAGCATTTCAAGCTCTGTCTGGCAAGGAGTACGTGTAAATTACTGCTAAATTATCTTTGTGCAATTAATACAGTATGTGCCCAGTGGATGATGATGAGATGGTTCAGTGAAGGATATTCTAAAATAGGGTGGTTTTTAAAAAGCAGAAATCTGTTTTGTTTTTATTAATTAGTTTGAAGGGTAGCCATCCAGCTGAACCTAATGGCTCTGCTTACTGTTCCATTCTGGAATCCAGATCCTGACAGTTTGTGGCTTTGCTTTTGGGGTCAGCAAACTATACTCCCTGAGATGACCACTTTTGTAAATAGATTTCTATTTATACATGCAAGCCTATTTCTTAGTATGTTGCCCATGCTTGCTACCATACTACAATGACAGGGCTGAAAATTTTCCAAAGAAGTCATGAGACCCACAATCATTAAGTGTTTGCTAACTTGTCTCTTAACAGTTTGCCCCCACCCTATGGCATCATCCTCATCTGCATGATTGATGCTGGGTTACTGCATTTCAAGTCCCAGGAGAAAAGAGGGTAGATACTCAGAACAAGTAACCTTATTGGTACTTTATGACTTCGTATCATTTCCACTCTCCCATGGTTGGCCTGAAACTTGCTATGTAACCACAGCTAACTGCAAGAAAAGTAGGCCCTAATTTAATAACCATGCACTTACTTTAAATTCAAAGAATCCAGCCATTAAAGGAAAAGGGTACTGGAAATCGCCTATCTGACAAAGGGTCCATACCTAGCATACATAAAAAACTCATGAAATTAAGAAAAAAAAACTTAACTCCAGAACAAGCAATATAATTAGAAAATGTGTAAATAATACACAGAAAACCACAACTAATCCAAGTGCAGAGTTGTGGAGCCCAGTCTCAATGGCTACATCTACAAAACATGCCCGTATTTGAGGCTGAATGAACACTGTGAAAGAGGGGGCCGAAAGAGCTTAAGAGCTAAAGGACAAGAAAATTTGCTGTAAAAGTGTGCCTTCTAGTAACAACAGAAACTAGACCCATAAAATCTCATCAACATGTCTGTCCAAATATGAGCCGAACAAGGAAGATGCCAATGAATGTGCCAAGCTGGATGGGGAAAAGCCATGAGGCATTTACCCTACACAAAGAATTATTGGCAGTTTAGGAAAGCTGGGAGCCAGAAAGGTGATCTTCTCCCCGAAAAGAGCAAATCAATTGGTTTTCCAGTGCCAAATGGTCAGCCCTGAAGCATTATACAAACTCAACAAGTTATTATTAGGAATGTATATGTGTATATACAAATACATATATGCATGCAATAACAATTAGTAAAATAAAGAGCCTATAAACTTGAAGGAGAGTGGGTAGGGGGATATGTGAGGGTTTGGAGGGAGGGAAAAAAGGGGAGAAATGTTGTAATTAAATTATAATCTCAAAATTAAATATATATGTATGTCTAGATATTTTACTGAAACGTTTGTACAGAAGTCAAATACATTTGTATAAAAAAGCTCCATGTCATTAGTCATTGGGAAAATAACAATTAAAATTATGAAGTGCTGCCAGTACATGCTTGTTAAATGATTTAAAAAAAAATAGTGACAGGGCTACCGAGATGACTTAGTCAAATTCTTGTGTTGTGAGCATGTGAGACCAGTCCCCAGCACCCACATAAGAAGCCATGCTCAGCAATGATCTGTTGTTTTTTTAATAGCACAGCAGCTACACCTGAATCTACTGCTATTTCAGTCAATAATTGCAGCTCTGTAGTTACTGGCCAACTTCTTTGGAAGTGGCTCTGCAGGACTTCTACATTCTGTAGCTGCAAAATGTAGTTTTTAAGTAAATCTCTATCATTCTATTTACCAATAAAGACTTGGGAGTCAGAGGCTGGGATGAAAACCTGCTAGCTCAAGGAGGTTTGGAGCAACTAACTGACCTTCCTTCTTCACCTGAGTCTCAGAAAGACAGTGTCACTTCTGTCACTCAAAATCAAAAAGACTGCCACACTCAAAATCCCTCCCTACTATTTCCTGTGCATCTCTCTTTTTCCTGGACTTCCTCTAACTCTCTATGATTATTTCCTGTCAACTAATTGCCGACTCCACCTCCTGACCCAAGATTGATTGTATTTAATTTATGTAAATGCAAACTCAAGGTTCACAGTGTGATCATGAGTCCTGCAACAGTGCATCCTGTAAGTCCAGTGCTGGAGAAGCAAAAACAAAAAACAGTGGCCTGTTGGCCAGCAATTCTAACAACTTAGTGAGTTCCAGATTCAGAGAGAGGCTGTCTCAAAAAATAAAGGAAAGAGCAATTGAGGAAGATATTAAACATAGACCTCTGGTCTTTACATGTGCATATGCAAGTCTGTGTTCTCTCTCTCTCTCTCTCTCTCTCTCTCTCTCTCACACACACACACACACACACACACACATACACATGACTTTAGACATACATATACATATATATGTATATATATACACTAAATAGTGACAACACAAAGTTATATGAGGATGTGAAGAAACTGGATCTCTTGTGAACTGTTAAAGAGAATATAATATGGCAAAACTATTCTGAAAAAATATTGGTTAGATCTTAGAGAATTAAGAATTTATCATTCAAGGCGAACTATTATGCATTTGGACCTCCCAAATAAATGCATATGTGCTTAAAAACAGCAACCTGTAGGAGCCAGCCATGACAAGCTCAACAGAGGCCTGAGTCTCAGTGGTTTACACTTAGGCGATACCTGGTTCCAATAAAGAGCACAAACTGAGACCACCCAGGCACCACCCGGGAACAGACCATCCAAAGCAAGCTCCTAACATTCCAACCATTGTAGATAGGATCTCCTGCCAGCACACACAACATCACTTTCCACCAGGACACTCCTAGACAAATGTCAGCCAATCAAGGTTTCTGAGCCTTAGAAATTCTGCACCTCCACTTTGCTACTATAAAAATCCAACCCCCAACTGAGCTCGGGGCTCTCAGATCACTCTAATGTTGGACACATGGAGAGTCCAAGTTTGCAAACTTGTGTAAGAATAAAAGCTCTCCTGCCCTTCAATTGCCTTGAAGTCTCTGCTCTTTGTCAGAGATTCGCGAAGACTCGCGGTTTTTTGTTCATTTTCTCATCATTCCATTGTGATACTAAGCTTAATGGATAAATAAAATGCTTAAGTTGTTGTTATATATATATAAAAAAAGAATAAAAGCTCTTTGCTTTTACATACAGGGCTCAGTCTCCTACTTGTTTTGGGGGCGGGGGGAGCAGGAACTCTGTGATCTGGGCATAACACAACCCAAATTTAGAAACAGTCAGATCTTCTTTAACAAATAAATGGTTATGTAAACTGGAACCTACCTCACTATAAAACTCTAATCAAATCATTGGTGCATAGAACAACTTGGATGGATCCCAAGGGAATTACACTGATTCTTAAGGCAATCATTGAAAGCTCCATACTGTGCGGTTCCCTTTAAGTAACATTGTAGGCAAACTTTTCTGTTCCACCAGTCAAATCCCAAATAACCACACAGAGATTTAACATTAATTATAAATATTTGGCCAATAGCTTAGGCTCATTTTATAGCTAGCTCTTGTAACTTAAATTAACCCATTTCTGCTGATCTATGTGCTGCCTTGAGGCTCATTTACCTCATATTTGTACTTCCCATCCTGCTCTCTCTGTGTCTCATGGCATCTCCTTAGACTCCACCCTTCTTCTCCCCAGCATTCTCTCAGTCTGGAAAACTCCGGCCTAGCCATCGGCCAATTAGCTTTTTATTAACAAAGAGAGCAACATGTCTTCTCAGTGACGTATATTCACACAGTGTAAAGGAATATTATATTCCACATAACATTCTTGAGATGTCAAAACTTCAGAAACAAGAAAGGGCTTGGTGGTTTGCAGGGCTTAGGAACAGAAGGCATGTTGGTATGATGGGGAGCATCCTCATAGTTTCTGCTGCTGGTGGAATTGCTCTGGAAGTAAACAGAAGCATGCAACTGAGAAACAGATAAAACGAGGGGTAAATAAGATCAGTGAAGTAAAGAAGCTAGGATGTCACAGTCTACATCACCTCTGAGCCCTCTTCTGGTCTCCTCTTCTAGTTCTCCTAAAATTGCCTCCATGACATAAGAGAATTAGCATGCGACAGCAGGTATCTCCCTCGCCCTTCCTCCCCAAAAAGGGAGGCACGATGAAAAGAGCAGCTGTTTCTTTGCTTGTTAAATAAGGAATTTGTGTTATCCCATAAGAATTCCCCATGGAAGAGATTAGAGAATTAGACATAAACTCATTTTTACCAGATAGCAAAATAATAAGCTGAGCACTTGAGAGCTCGAAGAGAGCAAACAACAATGAGGTTATTTTCTTCTTTAAACCCTGGGTGTATGAATCATTAAATCGCAAGAGGGATTCTTGGAAATGGCAAATCATAAACTGTTTTAATTATTTGAGCTTTCTGAGGTAACAAGAATCACATAATAGTGCATGGTACAGAAGGGACTGAGGTCTGGTTGACCAGAGCAAGAAAATGCCTTGTACTGTCGGAATGCAGGCAGCTTTCACTGCCTACAAAGTCCTTAGAGCCCACATCAGGGCTCTTCACTGCTGACTATTTTCTCTTTAATGTCCCCATTCTGTAACGGAGTACTAGAGTTTCTGTCCTAGGCAGTCTTCAAGGGACAGTCTGATTTTACCTGAGAGCACCTGGAGAAAGGATTTCAACCCAAGGATCTAAACAAGGGATATGATCTTTGGTCCCAGTTTATTGATACAACCCACAATTATTTATTGAATATCAATTAGTGGCAGCTTTATCCCAGAGTAACCCTGATACTTTGTAGCAGAGTATCTGACCTTCAAGTCAGTGGGATCTGTAGTAGCCTAAGGGTGGCTTTATGGCAGGATTGCAGACGTTTTGAGCAGGTCTGAGCTGTGGGTATGACTTGCATCCTTTGTCATTGAGCCATTTTTTAAAAGATGGCTTCCCATAGAAAACTCTGCTATCTACTTATTTGTATAACCAATGACGATTTGTCAATGTCAACGGTTTCAAAGTGACTGTACAATAGAATCTCCCTCAAGGCTGTTTAAAACACAATTTCTGAGTCAGTAGTTCTAGGATTGGGCCCAAGAATCGACATTCCTAAAAAGTTCTCAGATGTCGATGCTGCTGTGTAGAAACATGTTTTGCAAACTGCAATTATCTTTCCCGAAGTGTTTCCTTCTCCTCCCTGTCTCAGCCTTTGCGGTGCATGGTGCAGTGTTTGGTAGGCAGAACCCAGTTCCTTCCTTCCTTAGCCTTTCAGCACTGCTTCTGTGTAGGTGGGCTCAGTAAGTTCTTTTCAAACAGAATTTTATTAAAGAGCAGTCTCTTCTAGAATGATCACTTTTGGTTATGTAACTCGAAATCAAATGGTATTCAGTAGAATAAGATGAAAACGACTTTGAGGCTTGATGTCTCTCTCTGGTCCTCTAGGTGTCCAGAGCTGAGGCAAGACTGGGTTTGCATAAAGATCACAGAGGTCTATTGGTGGTAAGAGACAATGTGTCCACTTATGGTGTTTTTCTATTATTAATGAACAAAGTGTCCAAAATTTGGCCCCTTCAAATACATCCATTGATTGATTTTTGTTTGTTTGGGTTTTGTTTGTTTCTTTTTCTTTTTCTTTCTTTTTTTTATTTTTTTATTTTTTGGTCCGTTAGAAGTCCAGACACTAACAAGAGAAGTTTTCTACTCAGCCTAAAAGGAGGCATTTTTTCTGTAGTTCTGTGTTATCTTTTAAGTTCCTGTCTTGGTGACTAGGATTCAGCTTCTTAAGACTGTTTGATTGATGTCTCTACTCCCTTCCAGGATGACTGCCAGGGACCTGTCCTCAGCTTCTAGAAGCCACTTGCAGTTCCTTGATGACTACCCTGTCTCCCTCCCAGAGCATCTCACATCCAGATTCCATTCTTTATTAAGGCCAGTAAAAACGTGTCTCAATTTTTTTTAAAGGCTCCTTTAATGAGGACAGACCCATTCATTTCCAAGTTATGGAAGTAATATCCTATCTTATTCATGGATCCCACACCCACTCAAGAGGGAAGGATAACAAAACATCAATCTAAGTTTGGAGGTCAGGGAGGATAAACAGGAGAAGTAAAGTTTGAGGACTGACAGATCTCACCCAGCACCTCTCCCCAGCATTCACTCTCATACTAGGAACTGCTGAATCGTTGGATGATGTGGTTGAGGTCAAACTGACAAGCCCAAATGCCAGTGGACCTATGAGGTACTCCCAAAAGTAGAAAAAGATGGGAATGGTGACCTGGGCTCCTAGGAAAGTTTGAAGACTTCTGGGAAAGGAGACATTTATGGTTCAGTAGTTGGCTGAGCTGTATGTAATATGATTCCACTGGGAATAATGAACAAGTGAAATATAACAGGGAGACCAAAGAAGGGATCGCATTCTAGGTGGTAGAGGCCTCTCTGCATCTTGAAGGTATTTGAGAGTCCTTCACAGGGAAACAGACTTGTCTAGCCTTGTTTTAGAGACTCAATCCAACAGCAGTGTTGGGAAGACATTAGATAGTGGAAAACTGGAGGCTTAAGGGAGCTTAGTCATGAGCTAAGTAAGATGGCTTAAAATAGGACAGAGAAGTTAAGCCAGAGGTTATGAACATACCACATGGATTGGTGTTCCCTAACATCAACAACTTTTCCTGACTGATGAATGGCAGTGTCTCTACCACCATTAAGACCTCTCCATCCCTCCACCAGACCAAGTCAACAGCCTGCTGCATTCCTGTGAAATGAGAATTTTGCTAATAAAAGATTCAAACTTCTTGGTCTACTATACAAGGTTCTTTGTGGCCTGGCCTTGCTTGCCCTTACCAGTTTTAATTCTGCCTTTATCAACCACAAAATTACTAAGTCTTACTAATCCTTGAACAGAAGAAGGCATTGAACATATCCTCTCAGCATAAAAATTTGCCAGAACTCGAGACCCCCAACTCAAGTGCCTCTACCTTCATTCTCTAACACTGTAGAAAGCAGAATGGCTAGAACCAAAGACATCCTAGAAACTGTGAATGCTGCCTGTGATGGGTAAAGGGAATTCTGAGTTCCCTTTGCTGGGTTACAGATCTAGGTGTCTCATTTTATTTGACTGATGATACAAATGTAAGAAAGTGGTTGTTTGTTATCTGAGAAAACTGAGGTTTGTTTGCAGATAAAGGGCAAACCAGGACTCAGATCTAACACTAGCTTAAGGCTTTAAGTCCATTTCTTTTTGCTTTGCCAAAACTAATGGGAATTACGTGTATGCTCACAGCTACATTTTGTTTCCTTATTTTGAACTGTGCCATTCTAAATCATTTTGTTGACACTGATAATACCTAAAAACGCAAGCATCTCTTACTCTTCATTCTGTTTTCTTTCCCTAAGGAATAGCAAAAGTCACGTGTCAGAAAGGAATGAGATGAAAGTTTACTGAGTGACCAAGACTGAGCTTTCTAGGCAACCTACTAATTGAGAAAACCAGGTCAAAACACCTTTTAGCTTTAATTTAAAGAGCTTCAAATTATACACTAGTACAAATCCGATCAAATCAACCAGAAGCCAGTGGTGGATTCACCGTACAAGCAGGAGCATCTGGTGTGGTGCTGTCCTTTGGGATGCCGGACAAATCTGATCTCATTTCTTCCTACTCCAAGCCAAATGGCCTTGAACGCATCCCTTACCTGTCACAGCCTAGTTTCTTATTTTTGAAACCACGAACAGCATTCACCTCAAGGGCTGTAGTGAGAATTACATAAGTAATGGGTTCTTTTGTTTCTGGCCTGGCATGGAAGGGCTTAGAAACCACCACTCAATATTAACAACAAGGGAAAAAAACTGAACAAGCTTTAAAAACTGATGATTCTTAGATTTATCAGAGAAATGAGCTCATGAGGCAAACGACTGTTCTTAAAATTAGAAAGACAAGCAAATTCAGGAAATTGCAATTTAGGAGAACAGACACACACCAACAGAAGCCTCCCTGGAAACAGTAATGGGGGAGGAGAGTCAGAATTACAGCTCAGTTTCTAGGGGCACAGCATAGGAAAGTCTCAGAGATAACACCCCAGGGATGGAGGGGTGAATTCATGGAGAACCCTGCCTTTAGTGCACTTTTCTCTGTGAAGTTGACCAGACTACCATACTGAAGATTAGAGGAAAAGTAAATCTCCTCATACTAATGTCACAGACAGGGAAAAAGCAGACCATTTGAAATGTTCCAGAACACTGTCTTACAGGGGCCTGTTCTCAAAAGAAGCTCTTTCACCAGGCCTAACCTGTTAGGGTTTGAGAAGTGCTTTCAAACTGAGGAGATGGGAATACCAAGCTCTATCCTAGCCCCACACTCCTGAATCATTTAAGGAGAGTGAAACTTGAGAAGCATCATGTGATTCACAGTCCCAGGGTTTGGGTCACTAAAAGGCAGTCATAGTCTGTAGAATGCTTCCTTTCCTCCACAGCTTTAACTAATACTCAATACTAAGGCTTACTGTGGGAGTGAGTGTGTGTGTGTGTGTGTGTGTGTGTGTGTGTGTGTGTGTGTGTGGTCGAGCACACACACTTCATGGTGTACCTACAGGGGCCAGAGAAAAACATCGAATGTTGGTCTTCATCTTCCACCTTGTCTGAGACAGGGTCTCTGCTGTTCACAGTGTGAGTCTCTAAGGATTCCTCTGCCTCCCCTCCTGTCCCACAGTTAGGAGCACAGACATGGATGACTATGCCCCGATTTACACGCTTTATACAGCAAATGCTTTACCCACTGAGCCATCTCCCTAGCACTAAGTGGCGTATTAACCATAGTTTTTCTTACCATTATGTTCATACATCATAGAAAAGGTATCAGTTGTATTAAAATGAAAACAACAACAACAAAATGCCCATGCAATGTAAAGAGGCTTAGCAAGCTTCAGAGCTAGAGCTACATATGGCAAGAATGTTGGAATTATTAGAAATAATTGTAATAGTTTAATAAATTGTGATAGATATACTATGGGTTATAATGGGAATATTATAAGGGATATAATAACAAAAGGATAATGTGAGCAGAGAGGTGGAAGTTCTAACTGGTAATAAAGAAATGCTAGAGACCCATGACCTTATAATACAAATTAAAAATGCATTTGAAGGACTTATTATTAAACTAGACAGGACTGAGAAGTGAATCTCACCTTGCAAAAATATACAATAGATATGCCTTTGAAACATAAAGGGGGAAGACTGCAAAAACATGGAACAGAATATTCCAGAACGGTCAGACAAATACAATTTGCCCCCATACAGTGAAGACAGACAGCATGGGCAATATAACAGAAGAATCAGAAGCAGGAAGGAAGGAACAGATACAAGATTTGAAGCAAAAAAGACCCAAATTAATGTAAGACAGAAAAACCACAGACCCAGGAAGTTCAGAGAACACCCAGAGAGATAAATGCCCCAAATCTGCACCTTTCAGTGCATTTTGTCAACCTAAGAAAACCAAAGACAGTAAGAGCATCTTAAAATTAAAATGTTGAGAGCCAAATGCCACCAATCTAGAACTCTAGATCATGTGAAGTTAATTCTTTTAAAGTAAAGAAGAAATACATTCTCTGAAAAATGTAAATTGAGGAATTTATGACAAACAAGAAATGTCAAAAGATACCTTTCAAAGAGAATAAAAATAAAACAGGTTAGAAATTTGCATGTATTTGAAGAAAGTACTGGAGAAGGAATAAATGAAGAGAAAATGAAAAAGCATTTTTCTTTAATTAATCTAACATATGTTTATGCAAAACAATAACAACAATATATTTCATGAGTATAACATATATATATATAATAAATGGCATCAATTGTTACTATAACAGCCTTGTTCAAACTAAGGTATCCTTTTATTTGAAAGTGTGAGTGGATTAGTTATAAATGTTAGTTGCAAACTCTAGGGCAGTAAAATAAAATTATAAAGGAAATATGACTAATATATTAAAAAGGGAAGAAATAGAATCATGTAAACTAAAACAACAAAAAAATCAGAAAAAGTAAAACATTTTTAAAATGTGAATAAGAACAAGGGCAACAAGCAGAAATTATTAGTGATTATGATAAATATTATTCTACCAATGATAATTTTATATGCATGAATGTTTTGCCTGCATGTATGTAAGTGTTCTATATACGTGCCTTGGTGCCCAAAGAGGCCCAAAGGGGGCGTCAAATCCCCTAGCAGTGGCGTTACAGAGTGCTGTGAACTGCCATGTGGGTGCAGGGAACACAATCCAGATCTTCCAAGAGAGCAGCAAGTGCTCTTAACTGCTGAATCATCGCTCCAGGCCCCATCGAGCGTCACTTAAACTTCAATGTTTTAAACATACCATTGAAAAGACACAGATTGACAGAGAAAAATTTTTAAAAGGACCCAATATTGTGCTGCATTTATTCTGGCTCATAATTAGAACACAAAGCTATGAAATCCTTGGAAGATAATGTGAGAGAGAAGCCTAGATGATCTGAGGTATGATTTAAAAAAAAAAAAAAAAACTTTTAAAATATATCACTAAAGGCATTGTTCCTAGAAGAAATGATTAATAGCCTGGACTCATTAGAAGTATAAGCTCTTTATCTGCAAAAGACACTATAAGAGAATGAAAAGTCACAGAATCAGAGGAGATATTTGCATAAGATAGATGTGATATGCCGTTCAGCGGAGGGGTGTTAACTGTGGGAGAGGCCTGCACATGTGGAGACAGGAGGTCCATAAGCTTTGCATCTTCCACTCAGCTTTGTAGTGAGCCTAAAGCTGCAATAAAAACAAACTCTATTTGAAATAATAATAATTCCAATACTCAACACTCATGGAATTTCCTCATGTAAGCATTTCCTCAGGGATTTAATTATAATCATCACCAACATTTATTGAATTTATTAAATTATAGACTATACTAAATATGTATATATCCTTTACTTTTTTTCCAGTTTTCTGGAAAGTAAGTCTTCCCTGTGATTGTATGTTTGAGATTGAACCAGGATCTTACACATGCCAGACAAGTAATCTACCCCAGCCCTTTTTGTTTATGCTTCTATTTTGAGACAGACTCTCACTAAATTTGCCAGACTGAACTTAAACTCATTCTGTAGACCAACCAAACCTTGAACTTGTGATCCTTCTCCCTTGGTCTCCCCAACAGCTAGGTCTGATAGGCCTGTGATACCAGGTTCAATGTCGGCGCTCTTTATTTTTCCAATTAAAAGCACACTTGAAGAGGTTAAGTGATTTGTCCGAGGTCACTATGCTAACAAGTGCCTGGGCTGAGATTCAAACCCATGCTTTTAACCTTGACCCGGAATACTTCCAGAAGCTCAACCCGTGGAGAGAAGCCAGTACACAACAAAACAGTATTCTCTCCCTTGCCTTCCCTTCCCCCTTCTTCCCTTCCCTTTCCCTTTCCTTCTTTGTACAGCAAGTTGAAGCATCAAGTCTTAGAACGGTGAATCAAGATGAGGGTCTTTGAGCCACTGAGATCTTAGAAAGTTTAAATTAGAAAAAACCTCCAGAGCCTGACAAAACCCTCAAAGCAACGACAGCCTGGTTGTAGACACCATTTCTCTGTCATGAGAACAGCTAAGCCTTCAAATAGGAATGGACTTCAGTAATAAGTGGTAGAGTATCAGAAATACTTGACGACAGTCAAGACTACTTGATTGCTGACGTTAGCTGTCGCATTCGACCACATCAGCTTATACTAACTGGGTCAGGGAAGCTATGGCTGACCCACACCTGCCTCGTTCACTCACAGTGGTGTCAGGGGCAGCTTTGCCTGAGAAGTTCTCACCTCAGGCTTGTTGCTTCTCTGAGACACATTAAGTCTCAATTATAATAATAATCATCAAATTCTTGACAGGAACTAGAGCATATGAAAATATCACACACACACAGGATTTCCAAAAATCAGTCTGTCCCCTAGAGTTGTGAAGGTGCAGGAGAAGTTACCAGCCATCCTCAGATATCATAGGCACTGCACAGTAAGGGAGAGATGACTATAACCCAACAGAAGTCTGTATGGCATTAGGAAAGGAAAGGGTATTGCAGAGTAGCTAGTAGCCAGGAAATGCCTACCCTGGGGGTTTCTCAAGATCCACTGGACTTCTCCTTCAGCTAGGTCACTGAGGAATAGAGGATCACAGCTGTGCAGAGAATGTGTGTATGTCAATTATGGTGGTGTAGATAATCTCATTTCATTCTCTACAACCTTGTAAATTGAGTCTAATTTCACTATTCAGTAGACAACATAAGGCCAGAAGATTTAAGTAACTACTCAAATTTATTGAAGCAGTAGGTTATAAAGCCTGGATCTGGAGCCAAGGCTATCTGCCTGCAACATTCTTTCTCATCTTTCCATGCTTGCAAGGCAATAAAATATCTCTCGGATCTCTGGGACTTGGCAGTTAGTGAACAGGATTAAGGATCAAATTCTAAAACACAAAATACTGTGAATTAGAGAGAGGGAAGAATGCAAAACAGTACGTACAGTGACAATGACCAGAAATCCAGAAGCCCCCATGCAGAATCTTCTATTGGCACATAGTTGAGGCCTACCTGGGACTGTGTCATCCAAAATAAAATTTCTTCACTATTTGTAGACAAATGATGTCTTGTAATTTCAGACCAATGAAATATAAGCAGAAATATATAGCTACATTAAAAAGAAAAAGAAATATACACCTACAGGAAACTTTCAAAAAACCTTCCAAAAAGACACCTGACCTGTACCTTTCCCCCTCCTCATCTCCTCAAACGCTTTCTTGCAGAGGGGTTAGAAGATGTATTAGTTACTTACCTTGTTTGGCAACAAAATACCTGGGCAAATTGGCTTAAGGAAGGGTTTATTTTGGCACACGGCTCAAGAGTACAGCCCATTGTGGCAGATGTTTGTCCTCAGCTCACTTTCTCCTGTTCATGCAATCCAGGACTCTAGACTGTGGAATGCTGTTGCCTGTGCTTAGAATGGGTCTTTATACCTCAATTAAACTCATCTAAACGAACCCTCCTAGACAGACACAGAGATCCATTTCCACAGTGGTTCTAGTTCCAGTCAAACTGACAGTCAAGACTAAATACCACAACTCTTCCTCCTTGTCAGCCCGACACCCAAACACATCACTTTCAAAGCATGACTTTCCACTCCTTGCCCCCATAGGCTCATGGTCATCTTGTAATGCAAGATGCACTCATTTTAACTTCAAAAGTTCCCACAGTCTTTAATGTGGCAACACTCTAATAGCCCGGAGTCCAGATTTCTTCTGAAACTCAAGGCAAGCTCGTAACCATAAGCTCCCATAAAATCAAGCACACAGAACAGGCATTCTCATTCCAATGTGATTAATGGGTGAATAGGAAAAACACCAAATCCTGAGCTCCGTTGCCCTCACTGAAAGAGACAACCATTCCTTCTCTTGCTTCTGTCTCCTCCCTCTGTATCTTACTGTCATCAGCACACAAACATGCCATCCATTCACCTGTGTTTAGCAGGCTTCTTCTTTTG
>JAQHUG010000258.1:2678509-2709133 GCA_028555095.1 Dicrostonyx torquatus | reverse complement strand
CTGATCTACGAGAGCTAGTTCCAGGACTGTCTCCAAAGCCACAGAGAAACCCTGTCTTGAAAAACCAAACCCCCCCACCCCCAAAAAAAAAACCCTCAAATCTGAGTAATAGATTCAATCATCCTGAGGCTTCCAGAAGCAGAGTGAAGCCGGCAGGTGAGGGAAGCAGAAGCAGGAGCAGTGCACAAATGTGGAGCCAGGCTATTGTAGATGCAGATACTGGTCCCACCACTTACAAAGTCTGTATCCTTGGGTGTACTTTTAGCCTCTCTGGGCCTTGGTGTGCTCATTCATTTAGTGAGGATGATGTTACAATACATAAATTGATAATCACTGCTAGCTCGATATAGTCTATCAACTTTCTGTGGTTTGTTTTTACTCCCTGACACTCACTAACATCTGACATCTGCATGTTTATCCATTTTTACTGTATTTACTGATGGATATCTGTTTCTATCTCCTCTATCCCACATGTCGTGCTAGAAAGTTTGAGAGAGAAGGAAAGTAAGGACGTTCCCTCCTCATTGCCCTCTCCAATGTGAAAGATTGCATCCAAACTACAAGCTAAAATAAAACCTTCTTTCCTTCAATTGCTTTGTCATATCAAGAAAAAAGTAACTGAAACAGAAAATTGGTTCTGAGAAGAGGCGCTGTATTGCAGTAAATCCAACCATGTGGTTATAGGCCTGTAGAGCTGGTTTTCAGGAGAACTGTGGGAGAGCCTGAAGCTCAGGGAGAGAAGCCCTAGAATAGTGTTAAAAGACTTTAATGACCATTCTAATGGGTGTGTAGACTGTTGTCTGACGTTTTCTGTCCTGCCAGGTTCCCACAATTGTTAAGTCCTAAAGAAAGAGGTCTACATTAGTTATAAACTTGTTGGCCCATTAGCTCAGGCTTCTTATTAAATCTTATAACTTATATTAGCCCATTATTCTTGTCTATGTTAGCCACGTGGCTCAGTACCTTATTCAGCGGGGCAGTCACATCTTGCTTCTTCTGTGGTGGGGTCACAATTGCGGGCCAAGCTTTTCTCTTCCCAGAATTCTCCTGTTCTTGTTGCCTTGCCTCTACTTCCTGCCTGGTTGTCCCACCTATACTTCCTGCCTGGATACTGGCCAATCACCATTTATTTAAAATATAATAGACAGAATACAGACCATTGTCCCACACCAGTAGACGATCAGAATGACAAGACAGATGAGGACAAAGAAGTCCTAATGAGATTTCAGAGGGGGAATAAGGACTCTAGTAGGAATTTGATTACAGAAAATTCATAATGTTCTGACAAAAAAAAATCTGGCTCTTTTCTGCCTGTCTCCTAAAAGCTTGATGAGGCTTAATTCAAAAATAATGTACGATCTTTTTTTAAACAAAAGAAAAATTTTGAGACAATGTAACAGGCCCCACACCTTGGCACAACTGACACCATGATGGAAATACCACTCAGGCATGGGCAACACTCCAAAAAAAAAAAAAAAAAAAAAAGACCTAATCCATCGAAGTCCATTGTTCTGGGAAAGCCCCTGAATACACTAACCTTGCTTTTTGGCTTCTTTAGTTCCTCTTGTGGATAACTGTACTTGTTACCTGAGGTGTGTCAACCCAGGATATGTATCTCTAATTAAAAGCTCACCTGAGTGTAGCTCGGGTCTGCACTGGGGTCCTGCACATTAGTTGGCCAACTAATAAAGACTTCCTAGTGGCCCAAACCTGAGACTGAGTTGACTTCTTTGGCGGCGACGGCACAATAGCAGCATATTACTTACTGTTCTTACTCAAATTTTCAATGATGTAAAAAGCAGGAAAACACGAGAAATGTACAATTTAATGAGGAAAATGGCAGATAAGGCACAGGCAGGAGATAAAAGGCATAATGGTTAAAGACATAAGTATCACTAAATAGAAACCTCACAACAGACAACAGGAAAGATACCCTGAGGTCAAGATCCTACTCATTAAAAGCCCCATATTATAGGAACACAAAATATTTGAAAAGAGAGAGCTTAAATTAAGAATGCCACCATCGGGGCTCTCTGCTCCACCTAGATAAGTGGTTTACTGGGTTCAGCTGCCGAGGCACATTAAGGCCACCATCATGATGGTGGCAAGACAGATTACATCTTGAACTAGCAATAAAACTGATCAGCATCATCCATGTGGTGCTGTTTATTCAGAGATCCAGAGTGAGAGGGTCACTGAGACTTGCACCAAGACTCAAGAACGTCACAGAAGCCAGGTAAGTTGTAGGAAGATCAGAGAGCTCTCTTCAGAGAAACTCCAAGAAACCATTGCGTGAGGCTGAAAAAGGTGAAGTTGCCATGGAGACCACAGAATGTTGGAAATGCTAGAACTGGGTACTGCCCAGGGAAGAAAGCTACAGATACAGAGAAGAGCTGGCACAAGAGTGGGCACAGTCACAAGTGCTGTAGGCAGCAAAGCTGGATAAATGGGGTTATCTGGGGACATTGGAGCCAAAACGATTCTACCATCACCAGCCCTAGATGCCAGGCATAAAATTGCAAGATTTGGTGTTTGTCCTACTGGATTTCAGTCTTTCTTCCTTCATTCCTTTCTTCCTTCCTTCCTTTCTTTTTCTTTCTTTCTTTCTTTCTTTCTTTCTTTCCTTCCTTCCTTCTCTCTCTTTCTTTCTTTCTTTCTTTCCTTCTTTATTTCTTTCTTTCTTGGCTCAATTTTTTCTTACTATGCCTCTGTTCTTCCCTTCGGAATGGGGATGTTTATTCTGTGTTTATATTGTATGATTATATACTGGAATAACAAAGCCTTTAACAAGGTTTCACAAATGTGACAGTACATGAATCCTCTTAGAGAGACTACATTTTGACTTTTGAAATTTTTAAAATTACAAAACCTTTTACAGTTCGAATGGCTAGTGTTTTCATCATGAGATGGTCCTGGGCCTTAGAGGGTCCTAGGCTGAATGTTGTGATTTAAAAGTGATGTGTTGGGTCTCTAGTTGACAAGAGGTAGACTCATGAGGAACATGTCCTTGAGAAATCTTCCAGAGATGTTTCATAAAGGAGAGAAAATTAACCCCGGACGTGGGCAGCGCCTTCACTAACTAGAGCCGAGCACTGAATAAGAAGCAAATTGAGCAGGACACAAAGATTCACCTCTTCCATCTGCTTCCTAACAATGGAGATGCCTTGTGCTCCTGCCACAGCAGTCGGAGCCATTTTTCCTGTCATACCTCTGCCAGGATGGGCTGTAGCCTTACACTGTGAACCAAGCTAAACCCTTTCTCCCTTAAGTCTCAGCAGCAAGGGAAGTAGCACAGTCACTTCTCTCCCTTGGAAACTGAGGATAATAACAGAATCTCCCTGAAAGAGATAAGGCAAGAATTCAGCAGCTACATACATAAAGTACCTTTCAGAAGGCCAGATGCACAATGAGTTCACAACCAATGTCAGCTAATATAAGCCATATGTGGACCATTGAGTGTGAAGCAGTGTTGGCTGACTGAATGAAACACAAGCATATGAACCTCTTTATTCTGCGTCTATCTAGTTTTCCAATAAACTTTACTTTGGTTTACTTTCTTTTTTATTCAAAATAGTCCAGGACACTGGCCCAGAGAATGCTACCCCACACAGTGCACAGACCTTCCCACCTCAATTAACCTGTATAGATAATCCCTCACAGGCACTTTTAGAGGCTTGTCTCTCTTTTTTTTTTTTTTTTTTTTTTGGTTTTTCAAGACAGGGTTTCCCTGTGGCTTTGGAGCCTGTCCTCTTGTAGACCAGGCTGGTCTCGAACTCACAGAGATCCGCCTGCCTCTGCCTCCCGAGTGCTGGGATTAAAGGCGTGCGCCACCACCGCCCGGCCTAGAGGCTTGTCTCTTAAGTGATTCTAAATCCCAGCAAGTTTACAATCAAGATTATTCATTATAAAAGCTTCTTAGATAATTAATTATAGTGATGAATAGCTGATATAGAAACAATAACTATGTATAACTTGGAAATCATAGGTAGTAAGATAATTATGAAGTGATGTCTTATTACCTTTTAAAATATAACTTTAAAATATAAGTTAATTATAAGTATATATTACATATTTTAATAATTGCTTAGCTTAATTTTTAAAAGAAAGCTCTCTTTTTTTTTTTTTTGGAAATTTAGCCAGTGGTTCTCATGAGCCAGCCCAATCTATTAGCATATCACTGCTCGTATAAATGTTATTTTCCTTACCACTCACAAATGCCTTTTACTTGATCCAGACAAATAAATAAAAGCCCAAATGCCTGTACTGAAAACTAGTGCAGATTCTTCCCCATACAAGACACGGAATCAGATTGTAAAGGGGAAGCTGGTAGGATCCCCTACCAAACACTCAGCCTGATGGCGAAGTGCAGCAAACCTTAAGCCACTCCCCTCCAAAGCCTGGCCTACAATCTGCGACCGTACTGGTTTTTCACTGGGTCACTAGAAATCGATAGGCAATTCACTTAGACTTCAGTGGTCGTTTATGAAGCTAGAATGTAGAAATCTGTCTCGACTCTAGAGGGATGAATACAAAGGGTGGTCATTACAAGGGTCCCAGTTGTGCTATGTACAGGCTCACGCTGATCTGCTTTTATTCTGTCAACTCCATATTCAGGACAAGAAAACCCTGGTAACCAGAGACCATCAGCCAGAACTACTAATATGCCTTTTCTCTGGTGACCACCATCTAAACTAAGTTGCTCTGTTACCATGGGTTATTTCTTGGAGCAAGTACGGTATGATCCGACGCAGGTTCCCTCTGGAGGCTGACCAAGTAGCCTGGTTTTCTTGTGAGTGTTCTGGATTTCACGAAGAAAATTCAGGGTTTCAGGAAGTTCTTCAGTCCTAAGTAAACAACATAGTCATCATCTTTGGCTCCTGAGGCCAGTTACCCTGTAAGTTTCATCTTCCAGGAGAGGCTCAGAGAATGATTATATGCTATTCTTCAGACCAAGCGTATGAAGAAGACACACAAATAGACCCAAGAGGGGAAGAATAGAGGTGAGCCATCATCGCAAGTCTCATTTCAAGAAGACATTCTACATTGGCCCATAAAAGCTGGCAGAGACACACAGCAGCAGAAAGTGGCCTCTCTCTTTCTCTCTCTCTCTCTCTCCTCTCCTCTCGTGTGTGTGTGGGGGGGGGCGGTTAGAGGATAACTTGGGGATTGGATTTCTCCTTCCCCCTTGTGAGCCCACAGGCTCAAATTCAGGTCCTAGACTTGCCAACAAATGCCTTCTCTGTGGCAGCTGCACTTTTCATTTTCTCTTCTCAGCGCTGCTTGAAAGAATGGCAGCCCCCCACCACCACCACCATCACCACCACAGTGGGCAGATAGAAATGCCCTTGTGATTTCCTCAGGGTGCTGCTCTAGACTCTCCAGCCAGACCATCAAGAGGAAGGAGAACGGTGCATCGGAATCAGCAGAGCTTGGAGGAACTCCGCTATCCACCAGCAGGCAGAATTACCCCATCCCTCAACACAGGCCAAATCAACACTGACCTCCAGAACAGCCTACTTTCTGGAAACATCCTGAATCAGAGCAGCCCCGCTCCTCACCCTCTGTGCTACATGAGTCCCTCCACTTCTTCTCCCAGTCTCATTGCAAGAGCAACTCCTTCCCTTTGTCTCTGACTCTGAAAGAAATCTGTTTATTCCACCAGTGCCTCAGAGGCAAATTCCTCCTTCAAAAACTTCCAGTCCGACAATTTGTCACAACACATTCCATTTCTAAAAACTCAATTCGGTTCTTTTTAAAGTCCATCTCCTCTTTGTCATCCTGACCCACTTTTGCCGTATGTTTCCTGTCCTTTGATCAGCAGTATTTATAGTCTGCATTCAGGGCGTGCTATAGATTATGGACACTTGCCAAGCAATTGATTACTGGCTAACCCCATCAGCTTTCAAGGAGCACCGGAGTGTTTACAGCAATTCTGAAGCTTAAAGGAGGTGGAAGGGCATTGCTCTTCAAGCAACGTTAGGCAGGAGGTGGTGGTGCCATTATTGGAGGCATAATATACATCTTTGAAGTTATATTGCTACTCCAACTAAGCTGTGGCTAACTCAGAAAAGAATGTGTTCTTAGAGAAGAAACTCTACTTCCAAATCCATGTGGGAAGAGTCATGTCTTTCATCAGAGAGAACTAGGTCATGTGGCCCTACCTAAAGGCAACAGAGGCTGAGAAAGGTAGAATAATCAGGTAGTCATCTATGTAAATTAGGGAAGAACAATGGAGGCGGCCCCTTTAACAGTGGCTAAGAGGCAAACCATGCAATGGGACAATTGTCAAATCCCGCTTCACCATTTGCTAACTGTGGTTGTATTTGCCAAGATCCACCTAAGTTTTCTCACCTACAAAATGTAGTCACAGACAGTGGTGATCTGAATGAAAAGTCCCTCATAGACTCTGGAATTTGAACAGTTGATCCTTGGTTGGTGGCACAGTTTGGGAAGGTTTGGGAGGTGTGGCTTTGCTGGAGGGAGCTCATCTCTGAGAGTGGGCTTTGAAGTTAAAGCCATGCATCATCCTAAGTAGCTACCTCTATCTTGTGCTTGAGATTCAAGATATGAGCCCTCAGCAGTTGCTGTAGTCACCATGTCTTAACTCACGCTCCCTCGCCCCATCATGGATTCTTATCCCTCTGCAACTTTAAGTACAAATAAACCCTTTCGTTGGTAAGTTGCCTTGGTCATAGTGTTCCAGCACAGGAACAGAAAAGCAACTAATACATAAAAGTAATGCCTGTGCAGGGCTCTCCTAGAACAGCGGGTGGCATATAGTAAATAGTATCACTGCTCTTATGGATATTTATTTTGTAGTCCTTTTTCAGTCGTTTGGATTTTTATATAATTTATAGAGTACTCACTTTGTTGTTTCTTTCCTTGAACACCTTTCCCACGTGGAATATTTCCTAGGGTAATTTACGAATTTTTATATTAAGTTTACCAAGAGCCAGAGCCCTGTAGATTCATCCCTAGGGGATTTCCGCGGCAGCCTTTGCCACAACCCCAGGATTTTTCCTGGTTAGAGCAATTTTCATTTCCACTTCTCAAGGTGTCATTCTGCAGAATCAAGGCAAGGTAGAATTTTGACTGAATATCCAAGCTTGGTTCGTATTTAGAGTTTTGATTTTTCTGAGGTGACATTATGGCTATGCCATCTGAAACAGATGACAACCCCACCCCCACCCCAGACCAGTAAGTAGCCTCTGTAGTCTTCTCTTCAAGGAAAAGCCAACCCTTTAGCTCAATGCGGGGTGGGGGAGGTACTCCCTTTGAACTCTCTGTCTTACAGAGACTTGAGGTCTCAGCCCCAGTTCCTAGCTGGTCATAGAAGCATCTACCCCTGCATCCCTCTCAATCTGCACCCACTTGCCTATTCTAAGGTCAGCTCCTGCCTGCCAATCAAGCCTTCGGCTCCTTCTCCTTTCTAGGACCTGAGTTTCCTTCACTGTTTTCCATCTTAGCTATGGATCTCAATTAAAATTTTAAAATGTTTTCCTGACTGCTCTTCTGGGGGTGGGACAGTCCATGTCTGTTCTGTCTGCTATTCTCTTCACAAGTTTGTTCTATGCCCAATGAGACACAGAAAGGATTCCTTTGAGAAAAGTATGAGGAATTCTATATATTTTGAAAGGAATGTGTTCATAAACTGCATAGGATGACATGCGAGGAAGAATGGCAATGCATTGGTGAGCCAGCATTGGGGTCCCACGGTCTGCACCTTTAACCCACAGGGCAAACAGGCACTGTCACCTTTCTTTCCATAGTCTGTGTCCCCAACATGGATAATGGGAATTTAATAAACTCATCTGTACCAGAAGAATTGTGATCAGGAGAGAAACAAAGGAAGATGGAGAAACGACCTTGGTGTCTAATGACCAGATGTTGTACTGGACCCTAAGTTCGTCTGTGACCCAGGGAACGTCAGAGTCAAAGGACGGAGGTGCACTGTGTGAGCCACGCTGCCGCTGGAGCTGCAGACAACAGCTAGTCACACAGCAGTGAGCAGGCAAATTCCTGGCCCTGATTGCTCGTTTAGGCTTTACCCTCTCATTTGTCACACCCCATTTCACCACATGGTCCTGGACTTTAGGAGTCCCCTGTATGGCATAGGAACTTCCTGGAGGGAGGCAGTTGAGAGTATGTACACCCTTGCTAGACTAGTTAGTTACCAGAAATTTCTCAGTACTTTGTGAACCATAAAACGTTTTGTCTAATAAGGATTTTACAACATCCCAATGGGATAGGTGCTCTCAAATACATTCTACTAGCTATTCCAAGTCTAAGCATCCTTACGTGGGAGGAAAGCGGGATGTAGCAAAGACGTGGCCACCTGCTATAGAACAATGGGATCAAGGATGGGTGGCATACGTGACAATGTTCATAAGATTATAATGAAACTGAAAGATTCCCATGTCCTAAATGACAATATAACTATCACAGTATAGTGAGGGTTGTGCAAACAAACCTGCTACACTGCCCATCACATAAAAGTATAGCACATACAATTATAGTTAGTGCATGATACTTGGTAATGGCAGTAACCACCATGCCATTGGCTTATGTATTTACCATACTATACTGTACTGTGCTGTCATTCTTTATTCCTTCCCTCATTAAAAAGTTTGCTTGCAATGAATGTGCATATTAAAGTAGCAGTAGCCTCACATGCCTTGTGTTTATTATATATCTTGATTGTATCAGGGCCACATGAAGTGATTGATATAACCTGTACAGGATAATTATGTGCACTTAGTGATGCTCACACAATTAAAAAATACATTTCCAGGATACATCCCTTATTTAAAGGTGTGTATAATATAAATATAAATATATATACATATATATTGACAAAGTTTTAAATCTCTGTAGCTAATCCCTATAATGCTGCATGATCAAAAATATTAAACCTCAAGCTAATATTTTTGCATCTAGGTTCACAAATGTCAGAATAAGTCTTTGTAAAAATAAAATTCTTACTTAGCTTATATCCGCCTAAGTTAAAGAGAATTCACTAAGGTTTTTTTTTTCTTCCAGAAATGAGATTGCCCAAAAGCATTGATGACTCTAGTTGGTGCCTCTGAGTTTGCATCTCTGAATTCACAGTTTAGGCTTAAAGCTGTGGGCCCATATTCTGGCAGGCTGTGTGACCAGTAGGCCTTCATCAAACCAAAGTAACCTGTGATACACTCTATGGTAGATAGAAAATATGAAATCCTAGCTCATCTCCCAGTCCTCCAATGAAATAACCAGCCCATCATCCAATGTTTATTGAGCCTGCATCCTGCCCAGCCCTGGGCTAGACTCTGGGGGATCGGGGTTCCAAGAGTGAGGCAATAAAAAGAAGATTAAGCAAGAGACTGTACCTTTGAGTATTTTACTTGTTTCTAAAGGCCTCCTATTTAGTTGGGGGAAGACAGTGGCTACATAAAAATGTTTAACAAAGCATATATAGGGAAGAAAAGCACAAAAGCACGTTCAAGGGGAAAGGCAGTTGTTGGGGCAGTCAAGGATGATAGCCAGGGGTGGGAAGGATGCTAGAGAGGCTGCCTCTGAGAGCAACAACTTGCTGTGATTTTGCTCTGGTGAACAAAGCCAGCAAGAAACCAATCCAAAGATTCCCTTTTGGTGGGCAAATTGTACATGAAAATATAATGTTCTGATAACCATTGCCAGACTAGACACTAAACGAACCTAGGTTGTTGACAGGTGCATTCCCTAAACCACTCAATTCTATCAGTTTCCAGAAGCTAGGTTGAACGTTTTATTAAGAACAACTAATTTTTCCCAGAACTGGGTTCTGAGCTTCATCTTAAAAAATAATTCTGGGGCTGAAGAGATGGCTCAGTGGTTAAGAGCATTGCCTGCTCTTCCAAAGGTCCTGAGTTCAATTCCCGGCAACCACATGGTGGCTCACAGCCATCAGTAATGAGGTCTGGTGCCCTCAGACATACACAGACATAATAAATAAATAAAGAAAGAACAAAATGCAAAAAAATAATAATTCTGTCCCAGTATATATTTGGGACCTTTTTGCCTTCCACGAGCTTGCCTGACTCTACAAGGCAAGACAGGCTATAAAACTCATATTATCTGGTATAAACTTTTGATCAAAGGCCATATCTGAACTCCCACATTCTTTCTCTAAAGAGGACAACTCTTGTCTCCTTATTTCTGTGTAACAGACATGCTGAGAGCAGGGTCATATAGAGGGGCCAGTGGTCTAAAGCTTAAAAATTTAGACAGCACTGTTTGAGGAGAAACTACAAAATTTGGGGGCTGGAGAGATGACTCAAGGGCGAAGAGTGGTAGCAGCTCTTCCAGAGGACTCTGATTTAATTCCCAGAATGCATATAGTGGCTCACAGCCATCTGTAACTGCAGTTCAAGAGGATCTGATTCGCTCTCCTGATCTCTACTAGCACCAGGCATGGACATGGAACACAGACGTACATGCAGGCAAATCACTTATACAAATAAAATATTAAAATAACATTCTAAAAACTATACAAAAGTTTAATGAAAGGTAGGTATAACAAGGCTATTTACTTAAGATGAGGAAAATAACAGAGGAAATCCATGGGTCTAAGGTGTTAAGTAACTATTGCCTCCTAATTAGAATATTCCCTACAGGAAGAATGAGAAAGGTTCCTAAGAGTCATTAAGCTAAGAAAAAAATGTTATGATTCAGAAAGTTACAAACTGTGCAAGTTAAGGTTACAAAAGCAGTAATCCTTGGCTGCAAAGAGACCATGCTGGTCAGCTGAGCTGTCCAGAACTTAGACAGGCAGCTTCAGGGATGCAGTTTTCACAATTTGTCTCCCATGCTGGGGTGGGACTTTCCAACGATGTAGCTGCCCCTGAGTCACCCACGTTCCTGCAAATTATCCTTCACCCAGGCTTCTGGAAGTAGTCCCTGTGAAATCCCTGGCTCACCATGCTCGACTCAGGTGGAACCTTTTTGTGGTCTGTTTCCAGTGCCCTGTGTGAGTGAATAAACATTTGCTCCCATCTCCCTAGGAAAAGCCACACCATGCTAGGAGATGCAGCCTTGTTTTACAGAAACCTCTTACCTATAAGATGGGTTTGCATCAATGTTCTCAACTGCATCCTGGCCTGCCCTCCCCATCAATGACACAGTAGCTCCCTGCATCTCTGGGCTACCCCTCAGATGCCGAATGCTGCTTACCATCCAATTGGTCAGCCTCTGACCATACTCCTCCTGTGGGCAGACTCATTATGCCCCTCGCACCACTCCTACTCTGGGAAGTTAGTATCCAACCACCTTGCCCTGGTTTAACACATTAACCAGAAATGGCAACTTGCTTTGTCTGTGGATAGATTCATCAATCATCTGCTGCCCAATGGGTACCAAGTACTGTGTGGAGGTAGAGATGAAATAAAATGTAATTTCTAGTAAATGAAGATAATATCTAAATATTGTGAGAAAGTGTGTCCTCATTCCTTAAGTTTATTTTCACATTGTTTACTCTGAGGATTGCCTGCATGCTGGGACTTGAGCCACAGAACCACTTCAAGGAAACAAAACTGTTTCTCCCACTTTTCAGGCAAGGACCTGGGGTTCTCAGACCTGCTCAGCATCTGCCAGTAGCAGAGCCAGGGTCAGAGAGGTGAACCTAAATTTTTACAGTCGGAGCTCTTACCTACTCCATATTAACCATCTAGCCAAAACCTTTTATTTATGATGCATACACACACATGCACACTCGCAGAGATAATAGAGGCTTATTTGGTACAATTTATAGAGTATTTCCTTAGAAATTGCATCATCCATCTTCTAGTAACTGTGAAACACCGGGGAGACGGGGGAGGAAAAAGCCAGGCCTTATACTGTCAGCCAGCTGTGGGCCTGGAGGAAACTCCTTCCGGCAGAACCAGAGGGTGCTGATTAAATCATTTCTAAGGCTTCACAGCTCTGCTGTCCTTTGATCATCTCTCTGCCATCTCTAACCATAGATCCCTTCCCACGGGCCCCTTTGTCATGTGAGTGGAATCAGAGGAGGCAGCTGAGTAGGAAGAAAAGGAGGGAGAGATCGGTGGCGGGGTTTGAGTCTATTCAGAGTCAGAAGCAAATGTGCAGTCACCAGGAAAGCTAAAGCTTTTTGGCCAAAAGCCCTGAAGCTGAGGAGTTCACTAGATGCTGGGATTCATTTCTGCTCACCTGGCTGCCAACAAGCAAGCTCCCTGAGCTCTGTGCATGTTGACTAGGGTTTGTGAAATTACTCCATTCTTAGTTCTCCCTCCAGCCTTTTCTTCCTCTTTCCAGGAAATGAAGACACACTAGCGATGGCACTAAGCTTCTTCTATAAACGCCAGATTCCAGACATTGCCCTTCAAGAGACGAGGGATGCAGGTGGAGTAGGGACCTACAGACCAAGGCCAGGCTGCCCAGACAACAACAGCATTTTAAGGAACAGGGAAAGTGATTGCTAAAATACTTGGTGTTTCTCTTTAGAGAGTTGCCATGTCTCCATTTGATTTTTATTGTTATGGAGTAAGGTCATAACTTGTTTCATTTTGTGGAAATAATTTCTGCTCAATCTCTATTTGCAAATCCTTCAGGTTTCTAATCTGGGCTAATAGTGAACTCCAGAAAAATGTGCAGACCCCTAAAATTTAAAGCCGATTGTCAAAGGGAATTGCAGTTCCGCAGAAGGATGCAGAATGCCGGCCCTCGGCCCCAGGGTTCTTGAGTTAAAAGCAGAGAGTTCTGAAAGCCTGGGTTGAGTGATGTGGATAAGTGGCAGGTGTGTGTGCATCATCAAGAGGTTTCCTTCAGTGATCATAAGCAGCTCCTTCAATTAAAGGACGCCCACTTATAAAAATGGGCTTACACCACTGTGGGGCCAAAAAAAAGTACTTATTTGAAACCCATAAAATTAATTAGACTGGGAAAAATGAATATAAGTAAATTAATTAGTTGTAAATTTCCTATGCACAAAACCCCAAACAAAAACCATCTGTGGCTTTTTCAGATACTGCCCCTAATTGGAAGCAATGCAGCTCCATCACTCTGCCGTAACACCGCAGGCGCTGGGACACCCGGTCTCCACATTGTTCATTCAGTCAACTCTCCTGTGATTCAGAACAGCTCCACGGCCTGGAGTTTACAACATTCTCCCAGGCTTGCAACATTCCAGGGGTCTCACTGGCACGTGGTTGCCCAGAACACTACTAACACTGGAAAGCTCCTTTATTCTTGTTTCCAACAACCCACCAAACAAAACCAAAATTCTTAGTTCTTCTTTCCCTAGCCTTTTGTGTTGTAAAATCCAAAATTCTTCCCCGTTTCCCCTGTGAAGTTTTCTTCATTTGACCTTAACTGCTCACTGTTATCCAACCCCAACATGGGCATCAGCGTGTACACCTTTCAACTACCCCCCTCCCTGGATCACCCAGTCATTTCCCTAACCTTGGCCCCACCTGAGCTCTCCACGGTCTAACCACCTCTGCTCCGTGGGGCTCTTCAGGACCACCTAATTTTCCAACACTCTTCTCTGTCACTTCCTAATTACTCGCCACTGTTTCATCCCTTACCTTTCTGTATCCTGGTCTAATTCCAGTTGTCTTCTAATTCGTCCCCTCCCTCCTCTCTCCGAACTATAGTCTTTTGAGGATACGGCTTTGTGTGTAATTACATTGATCCCTACTGTGTGAACACAGTGCTTTCTTTGAACATGGGAAGAGTTCCACTGAGAAGGCAGCATGGGCTTTGTCAGGTCCACCTGCATCGACATTTTGTCCACTGTCTACAAGCCTATGTCCTTGAGGTGTTTATCACTGTAAAGCTTCCTTTTTCCCATCTGTCAGTGGGAACAGTTGTTCTACCAATCTTAAAAGGGGCATTGGAAGGGTTGGGTGAAGCACATTCAATGTTCAGGAAGGTCTTGAGTGTGGTGCTTAACACTGATGAGACAATGTTATCAGCACCAGTTGTTACTGGCATCTAAAATATGAGAATGGAGCTGGGTAGATGGCTCGACCAGTAAAGGCACAAGCCATGCAAGGCTGGTGACCAGAGTTCTAGCCTTGGAATACATGTAAATGTGGAAGAAGAGAACCAACCCCACAAAGTTGTCCTCTGATAGCCACATAAGCACATGTATGCACACACACACACACACACACACACACACACACCATGTACATACACACATTGGCAACATCATCACAATAAAATAGTAATAGTAATAATAATAATAATAGTAATAATAATGTTTTTTTAAAAATAATAAAGCTTGGGTTATCCTGAGAAGAGAGTCAAGCCTTAACTAAAAATGGTCCCTGAAGTGAAGATAGACTTAGCAGTGAGGCAGCCCTTCCTAACAAATGTGCAGAATTCCAGATAAAACAAAACTGGATAAACACGAACTTGAAAAAAGTGCTTCTCAACAGTGCTGGGCACCCAGCAAATCCTCACATCTAAGTAGACAAACACCTCCACTGCTAGCTCTCTCGCCACCTCAGGGTACCCTCCCACCACATGGTCTCTACATCCCTCCCACCCGCCAGTGACTCAGCCTCTCAGCCTCCCCACAAGCCAGGCTGCCATGTCACCTGCCTGGAACCACCATCCCTAATGGTAAATAGGAAACAACTCTGAGGAGAAGAAAATTTCCTTCTCACTCTGTACGAGACTCCAGAGGGGCCAGTCCATGCCTGGTGTCTTGTGGCCTCCACTCGGCATCTTCCTGTTTCCACATACTGTTCTTAGCTTTGCCTATGACCACAGATGGAAAAAGTGCCAGCACAGCTGTTGGCAATGTAATTAAGTTTCCCTATGGAATCTGCCTATATTAACCCCTGATGCCACTACTGAGCAATCTGAGTTCTGCACTCACCTTTCAATGTGCTGTCAAGGCTCCATATTCTGTAATGAGAAAGAGGCAGTACCAAGATGGGTGTTAAGTGTGCTAAGAAAGTAATTACACAAAATTACTTCTGCATAGGTAGAAGATCACAGTACACATCGTAGGATGAGTTGCTGGTCAAAGAGGCCCCAGAAGTCTGCAAAACAACTTCGGCTATTCCATTGTCCTTGGCTACCCACCATAACTGCATGGTAAGAGCTTATTGCTGAAGGCATCCTACACTTTACCTACAGGATGTGGAGAAATCAATTTCAACTAGCCAGAGGATGTCCTCCCTTCTATACAGCTCCCATGGTGCCAGAAGGTGCTACATAGGCTGCTGGAGGGGAAGATGCATCATGATTTTATCCAGTGCTGAATCCTGCAAACTACAATACTAATGTGCCCATCAAGACGTGCCTACTAGTGCAGTAGTGGCATGACTGTCACAGGGTAGCTAACTGCTTTGAGGTCCACTCTACAGGAGGTGGTTTCATGTCTACTGCTATAATTTGAGTCAAAAGCTGGGGCTGGGGAAGTCACTGATCATACGCCAGAACCTGCTATTGTTATTTTGCTAACTGATCAAGCTGGTAAATTGCCCTCTAAATGTTTATACCCATTGACCCAGACTGCTCTCAACCTTGATCAGAGAAGGGATGTGTGTGTGTGTGTGTGTGTGTGCGTGCGTGCGTGCGTGAGAGAGAGAGAGAGAGAGAGAGAGAGAGAGAGAGAGAGAGAGAGAGAGAAGGAGAGAGAGAAAAACAGTCAACAGAGAGATGCATAACTGGTCAAAGGGCTGAGAAAGAGAGACTGGGTTATCAGCCCTAAACAGAACATCATTATTAACCCGACAACCACCAAGGCCCAGGGAGCATTGTGGAAGAGGAGGTGGAGAGAATGTAAGAGCTGGGAAGACTCCTGTGAAAGGTTGACTTCTGGAAGGGGCATGGCTGTCACATCGTTACTTCACAGCAGCTTTGGTCACCTGCACAAGACCTGCCTCAGACAAAGCCAGCAAAAATTCTCTACTTCGGTGGGGTAGGTAGGTGATGCCCAGGCCCTACCCCAGTGAGAAGCTGTTGGCAAGGGACATTTGCTAGGGAAGGGAGGATTATCCTTTTTTCAGGATGTGGCCATTGGTAGGTTTCCCATGCTTCAAGGGATGGCCTACACCCATGCACATATGGGAAGCCCTAACTAGAGGAGGCATATTGGGGGGATATAAAAGTGTAGGAAAGGGGAAACAGATATGATCATATTTAATCATATACATATATGAAATTCTCAAAAATAAAGAAAAAATAAAAACAAAACAGAAATTAGTAATACAAACTCCTGCCTGGAACCACCTATGTACAAGAAGAGAATGATAAATAAGATTTTTCTGTCTACTATTATCCATTTTCAATCCATATAGTGGCCTGTTTTTTTTCTGAAATAGAAACTAGTTCTTATCATTCTCCATCTTTTAACAACCCCCCCTATTCAGCCAGCTCATCACTTCATCTCCATCTTATTTATAAACGAAGAAGACAATTGGGAACCCTTTCTATGTGCTGTTTCAAGACACTGTCTTTTGGGGATGTGTAGCTCTGCAGTAGAGCATTTTCCTCAAATGCATGAGGCTCTGGAGGAGAGAAAGGGGGAAGGAAATGGAAGGGGAGGAGAGGAAGGGGAAAAGGGAAAGGAAGGGAGTAAGAAGTATATCTTGCCATAAGCCCAGTTCTTAGAGACTTTTGTTTTTTTGTTATCTTCAAAAGTTGTCTGAGAAGGACTGGGAGTGTGTGATAGGTCCTGGACCTAGAGAAAGGGAATGACCCAGTTTGATTCTTCTCCATGTACACACCAAGTTGTTCTATGTACCTCTTGAAAGGTGATCTCTCCCAAAGGTAGTCATTCTTTCTCCCAGATACTCACAGACCAAAGAGAAGTTGGCTGACTAGAGGTAATCTTTTGCAGTTTCCTACAATATTCTGTCTCCTTTCTTAAAAGTATAGCATATTCATTTATCTGATATCAGGTTTCCTCACTGCCATGACTCTTGGAAGCCCTTCAAACTTCATGCATCAGCCTCAGACACCTACCCACTCTGGTCATGTGTTTTATGTCCATTTCTGATAGTACCAACTCTTACTTGTTCATACGTTATGCTCATTAAAGATTCTTGATTCTCCATACAAAATCTGTGGACTTGAATGAACTTTAGAGTTCAGATGTTACAAAAAACAAGCATACAAAAATGAACAAACAAATCCCAGACATTTGGGTTGGCAACCAAAGTCAAACACAAAATGCTCTCCAGTGAAAGTAAAGAATATCCACACTAAGTGGGATTCACGAAGATTAGCCCCAGCCTAATCAGTTCAGAGTAGGTTTTGCCACAAGCAAGTGAATGGATCAGAAGGTGGATCTGAGCAGTTAACGACATCCATCCCTACTGAGCCTCCCTCCCTTCCAGCCCTCTACTCTGCAAACATCATCTCATTTAACTACACAATAGTGCTACATGAGGGATACCTTCTCCACATACTATAAAAGAGGAAAGTAAGGCTCAAAGAGATCAAATATGTCACCAATGTCAAATCTAAAAAAGAGGCACCTGGCTTCATATGCTTTGTTCAATGGTAGTACTACTTCTGTATTGAATGGACTGTGTTCTAGGTACAGGATGGGACACACAAATGCTTGCCGCGTATGAGAAACAATCAGAAGAGCACTTCAGCTTTTAACTATGATTTTCAAGTCATGCTTGTCTTCTTGACAAAGCTGCCTGAAGTAGGGGTGGCTTCTGGGAACCAGGATATGAATGCAACAGAACTCATCAATCACTATGTCAGGTGACAGTGATGGTCACATGTTCTCGTGGGGTCTTACAGAACCGATGATCAACATTCAAAGCTCAGATTGCATTTGAATTAAATAATTTCTCTAAATATTAAAAAAATTCAATCTCCCAGTGTAATCAGGTTGGCCTAGAACTTACTATGGATCCCAGGGTGACCTGGGCCTTGGTATATAACGCAGATGGCTCCAGTTTTCAGTGACGCTCTTCCCTTAGCCTCCCCAAACACTTGGATTACACGTGTGAGCCACTACACCTGGCTTTAAAACACATCTTTAATTGTTCTTTTTGTTAATTTCTCGTCACTGTGAGAAAACATACTGTGACATAAGCAACCGGTGAGGGAAGGAAGATTTGCTAGGCCTCACAATCTCAGAGCTTCCGGTCATCGTCAGAGCGTGAAGACACAGTAAAGGGCATCGCTGCAGCCAAAAAAGAGAAAGAGGAACGTTGTGTCTACACTAGTGTCTTCCTTACCTTCCCACACTACCCTGTCTGGGTGGCACTCTATTGGATGGTGCTGCCCACAGTCCCTCCCCTCTGGAGACACTCAGCACTCCCAGTGCTTTTCTTAATCTGGTGACTTGATAGTAGATCACCACTCTGTCGTAGCACTTTATCTGTGAACAGCAGGGTGTTCCCACAGCCCTGAGTCTTCATTCCTTCTTGGCAATAACAGGACGCTGCTGGAAGGTTAGTGTTCTCTAGTCAGCCCCAGGGGACTGGAAGTCTGATCTGCACTCTAGGAAGGATAGGATAGGAGGCATAGAAAATGAAGGAGGCCAGGAGGCTGTAACCACAGAAAAAGTGGTGTCTTCTGTAAGGACACCTTCTATAAGGTGTCTTCTACAGGTAGGAAAGAAAGACATTCCAGAGCCCATGAGGAAAATTCACAGGCAAGGGAGCCTGCAATGTTGGCAAAGAGAAGATAAACTTACTTCCTAAGATGGATTCTTGTTCAGAAAAATAGTGGAAGTGACAGATAACTAAAGTTTTCCCCTTTAGTAGACACTAAGTAGACACTTTAAGTATTTTTAATAATTCCTGAGAAGACAAGATATAATCCCTAAATTACAACAAGCAACAATAAGTAGAGGAAGATCGTCACAACAGCAAGTAAGAAAATGGAGGGGGGATTAACTTATATATACTAAACAAAGAAAACCCATTTCCTGGGCTTTCCCAGTTTCCAAGGTGATCACCCCAAATCCAAGTTTATCAAGTTACTGACCTTTCTCAAGGTCAGTAAAATCCCCTTTCTAGGGAGAAGAGCCAAATAAGTTTACAATACAATGTACAATCTGTGGAGAAAGGCAAGACTTCCTTCTTCTCCCATGCTGGGAAGCAGGGCATTTGCCAGTTATCCTCTGAAATTGAACAGGAAGCATCTGCCTTGGGCTATTGTTTCTGAGAACTGAACCCCTCACTGGGGTTTTTTCCTTGCATATAAACTCTCAGGGAGTCAGGTCTGAACGAACCATCTTGCCAAGGCTCATCAAGGTAGTCATCGGCATAAAGGATCTTCCCCAGACTGACTCGCGAAACTGTTTCTCTTGGAACGAGCCTGACTTCCTGTCGAGATCATCCATGACTCTGAATCTGGAGTCCAAGAGAATGCACACACCCATCAATGTCCTAACGTGAATAGCAATGAGGAGATTTTGTTTGTCTTTTAACAGTTTCCAAAATTTCCAGATCAGCTCTGCTTTCTGGACTTGGGAGAGAAAGCTCGCTGGGCTGCAGGTCCTGGTGTCCTGAGGGAGAAGGTGCTTGCCAAGTCTCCTCTCTGGGATCCAGAAATGTAAAGCAGATAAGGTAAATTGCATTGTTGTTTTGGTCTGGGCCTGAGAGGCAAACATCCAATTTGAGATCAAATAAATGGATTCTGGGCCTGAGTAAGCTGATTAAACAGGACTCGCTCTCCAGGGCAGTCTGAAAATTAGAAATAAGAACCAGAGAAATTCTGCCTGTACATTCCTAGCTAAAACCAAGATGCCTCCTGTGGAGGAGACCCAGCTGTGCCAGGTTCTGTGCCTTACACTTAGAAAGGGGCAGCTACCAGCCTATGGAGTACACAGCTCAGACTTAAATGAAGATAAACAGAACTTAATTTTACAACACCCGTGGTCCCAGAATCCCAGCAGCTGGCATTTGTTGAGGGCTTACTGTGTACTTCACACTGATTCAAATACTTGATAATCACACTGTGCTTCCTAACTGGTTGCAAAAAAACAAATAGACAAACTATGAGAGAAACACTATTGTCATTTCTTCCTTACAGGAAAGAAAACTGAAGAATGGGTGATAGCAGGAGCTGGTGCAAAGACTCAAAACTAAGCTGTCTTAAGTTCACTTGCTTTTGCTATTGACCAACCTGTCTGGAAAGCAAATAGGTTTCATTTTCAATATACATAGCGATATTTATTGAAGAGCACATTGCCGCAAGATGTTGGCTTTGTAATGTGACACACACAATGTTTCCCTTCCTGTCTTAGTTAAGGTTTCTATTGCAGTGAGGAGACACCATGACCTTGGCAACTCTTACAAAGGAAAACATTCCATTGAGGAGCTGCCTTAAAGTTTCAGAGGTTTTGTTCATTATCGTCATTGCAGGGACCATGATGGTGTGCAGGGAGACAAGGTGGAGAGGTAGCTGAGAGTTATTACATCTTGACTCACAGGCAATAGGAAGTAGTCTAAGATATTGGGTGTGGCTTGAGCATATATGAGACCTCAAAGCCCACGCACATAGTGACACACTTCCTCCAACAAGGTCACACCCACTTCAACAAAGCCACACCTTCTGATAGTGCAACTCCCTTTGGAAGACATTTTCTTTCAAATTGCCACACTTCCCAAATAGCTACTGTTGACTTTTCCTTTACAAAATTTAAATTGTTAAACCAGCATCTCTAAGAAAAAGAGTTCTCCTTTAGACCTATGAGATGAACTAGGATGAGTCTGGGCCATTTGTCTTTGCTGGGCATTCGTAACTACCTGACACAAAGATATATATAACCAATGAGAACTAGGAAATCCAAGAGGCCATGTCTAGGAGGAACTTGCTCCATCATACTGAAGACACATTGAGGTTGTCCATTATATTTTTCTTTTATTTTTCTTCTTAAATGTTTTTTGAATATCAATACATAAATAAAGCACAGTGTGTGTGAACTGTAAAGCTTAGAATTGCGCACGTTGAGCATCTCAGCCTAAGGACATAAAGCAATGTGTAATGGTTGATACTGATGGTCAACCTGACAAGTTCAAGATCCAAGATAAACCCCTGGGCATATCTGCTAAGGAATTTCTCTATTAGATTAACTGAAGTGGGAAGACTCGCCCTAGATTTGGGTGGCATCCTTCCACGCACTGGTCTCAGTCTGAATAAAAAGGAGTGGACAAGCTGAGTGCAGACATTTGCAGCTGTCAGCTTCCTGACTGAGGACAAAAGATAACTACCTGCCTCATGCTCCTGCCACCAGGTATTGCCCACCACTATGATGACTGTACCCTCAAAGTGCACCAAAATAAATCCTTTCATGAAGTTGCTTTTGCTAGATATTTTGTCACACTATAATAACTAAGTTTGTAACATAGCTGAGACTGTGGGGAAGACTTCTTTTTTCTTTCTTTCTTTTTTTTTTTTGGTTTTTCGAGACAGGGTTTCTCTGTAGCTTTGGAGACTGTCCTCTTGTAGACCAGGCTGGTCTCAAACTCACAGAGATCCACCTGCCTCTGCCTCCCAAGTGCTGGGATTAAAGGCATGCGCCACCACCACCCCGCTGGAAGACTTTTCTTTAATTCTGGGTCTTTAATGGAAGAACTACTATACCACCTACTCCCATAATCCCCAGGCTTCACGTCTTGCTATAGAGCAGAAATTCTCAACCTATGGGTCACGACCTGTTTGGCAAACTTCTATCTCTGAATATTTGCATTACAATTCATAACAGTAGCGAAACAACACTTATAAAGTAGCAATGAAAATGAAAATAATTTCATGGCTGGGGGGTCACCACAACAAGAACTAAAGGGCAGTAGCATTAGGAAGGTTGAGTACCACTGGTGCAGAGGATAATTCTGTGTGTTGCTTCTTCTTTTAGGCAGTCCAATTCTTTGTATCCATCATCTGTGTCGGATGTTTGTCCACACATGACAGGTGTCTGCTCGCTGTTCACCTTCCTAAATTCCAATTAACTTGTGACTGTTTGCCCAAATAAAACCAATTAATCAAGAAAGGAAAGGACATATATTGAAGCAGCAATTGATCAATACTGTTCTGGAAAACGAAAAGGATGTTAAAGGCTGGTGCCCTGTTATTTTCCAACTCCCTATCCCAATACTGCAGTTGTCTGTAAGCGATGAGTCAGTAAAATAAAATGCAGCTCCAGGTATCTCATTAGTAGATTCAGCAATTTGAGCCAGATGATGCTTATATAAACTTCAGCACTCTAATCTTAGGCTTGTCTACTAAAAAGTTTATGTTGTAGTTCTTAGTGATGATTCCCTATAAATAATGAATACTTAATAGAGTAGTAAAAACTTATTGACAGTCCTAAATTCTTCCCCTCTGCAGACCACAGTTCCTCATCAGTAAAGTGTGGGATATTGAATCAATGTCCTCTGAAGACCTTTTCCAGTGTGGACACCCCTGAATCTGATCAGATTCTTAAATACATGTACTGATCCTTATATACATCTATGGAAAATTTATACAGTACCTGACAATTTCTGATCCTTATATATTTATATGCAAAATGACAATTTCCAATTTATATATGGATTGTATGCATTAACAGACTTGTTTCTTTGCTTTTATTTTGGTTTTTTGTTTGTTTGTTTGTTTGTTTGTTCGTTTTTCGAGATAGGGTTTCTCTGCAGCTTTGGAGTCAGTCCTGAAACTAGCTCTTGTAGACCAGGCTGGTCTCGAACTCACAGAGATCCTCCTGCCTCTGTCTCCCGAGTGCTGGGATTAAAGGCATGCGCCACCACCACCCGGCTTTATTTTGGTTTTTGAGACAGATGATCATGTCACTCATCTAAACTCCAACTTTCTGTGTAGCCACAGATGACCTGGGGCTCCTGATCCTCCTGCCTCCACCTCCTGAGTTCTGGGACTACAGGTGTGTGACAAATGCTCAGATTCTTTGATGAGACCTTTTGTGGTGAGTCATTGTGGGCCTCGTACACTCCTTTTGTACTCTCAGATGCCTGGGCCAGTGTGTGGCCCATAGAAGGTACTCAGTAATTATGGCTAATCGTAGAATGGCTGTCTGTTTGGCAGCAGCTCCTCTTACAAAGATATTCCGAAACAAGGGTTCCCAAATTCCTCACAATAATCTGTGAGGACATGATTTTTTTTTTTATTCATAGTAAAACAAGACTGCTTTTAAGGCCAATTTTCACATGGGGCCATATCAAAACTAAAAAAAAAAAAACCAAGGCTGAGTGAGCAGACAATGTGTGGGTTAAAGTCCTTGTAGTACAATTACGAGGATCTAAGTTCAGAAGTTGAGATCCCCAGCGCTCACATCAACAGCCAGCACACACTTGGGACTTCAGCACCAGGAGGCAGAGACAGGAAGGTTCAGGGACTCAGTGGCCAGCCAGTCTAGCCAATCAGTACAACTGAGATTCTTTTATTTCTCTCTCTCCTAAAGTCTTTCTGTAGTACCAGCTTCAGAGACCCTTGATTTCCTCTGATCCCAAATTCCTAAAGGAATCCCTGCCAAGCTCCCATTCTAGTTTACCCCAGGCTTTCGTCTTCCCTCTGGGGGTGACCTCACACCCCATGTAACCTAAATTAGTTGAAAAATTTAACCTCTCCAAGAGCTCCGGTTCCCCCCAATGCCCACTGACCAGCCTGCCCGAGTATAGTATATACTCTACAGGGATAGACTGCACAAAGACTTGGACGTAGTCCTCTGGCTCGAAGCCAGCACTGTCCCACAACACCACGCAGTGACAAACACACTCTGTTTGCACGAAGTTCTTCTCTTCACATATTGAAGTCTATTAACCAGCAGCTGTTCCAAAGAGCGCCTCAAAATCACAGATGTCTGATGTCCACTCCAGTCTCTCCAAATCAGAGACTCCTCGGATAAGACCCAAGAGTCTACATTCTTAACAAGCCTTCCGTGGAAATCCCAGGCAGAGTCAGGTTGTGAGGCTCCTCTTTATATGACAGAGGCCTTAGAACTGAGGTGCAGGGCTGTCTTGTCCACCTGAACCTTCCATTCTTCAGCTGAGCGCTTGATCTTCCTTACAGCATGGTGCTCCAGACAGACAGAGCCAAAGAGCGGAGATCCCAGAAGGCCTAACACAGAGGGCAGGAGTCTCGTGGTCTTTCTCAGATCTCTGCATGCTGGAGATGTGAAATGGTTTCTCTGTTACTCTCAGGTCAGAAGCTAGTGACAGGAGGGATCACGTGGCAATACAGAAATAAAGTAGAAAGTGGGGGGTGAAGGCAGAAAAAAAAATGTGTTCCAAAAATTTTCTAGGGAGAGATGCTAAGTACAGAACACAAACAAGAACTAAGGGCTAGCCTTGCAATGGCGTCTGTTACAGGAGCCAGATGTTCCGAAGGTATGCTCAGTGAGTAGTAAGAGGACTCGAGGACACTCACACCACTGTGACACAATTTCAAACAGAACAAATTATGGATGAATTACATATTTTAGCTCACAGTTTAAGAGAGTTTCAGCCCACTGAGGTGTGGAAGACATGGAAGAGCATCTCAGTTTATGGAAGCAGGATTGGTCTGCTCACATTAACGGAGATCTGGAAACAGAAAACGAAGCAGAAACTAGGAGACAGGGCATAACCTTCAAAGGTCTCCTTTGGTGACCTATTCATTTTTTGTTGCTTTTTGTTTTTTATTGTTTTGTTTTCTTTTCTTTTGTTTGAGGCCGGGTTTCTCTGTAGCTTTGGGACCTGTCCTGGAACTAGCTCTTGTAGACCATGTTGGCCTCGAACTCACAGAGATCCGCCTGCCTTTGCCTCCCGACTGCTGGGATTAAAGGCGTGTGCCACCACCGCCCAGCACTGTGACCTATTCTTATCAGCTAAGTCTCACTCCTAAAAGTTCCATAGCCCTCCAAGTCAGAACCAACAACTGAGGAATAGTGTCCAAAACATGATTCTGGAGGCAGGCATGGGACTCAAATTAAAACCAAAATACCAGGCAGCAGGCCCTCCAGGGGTCAGCAACCAGGCTTCTAGTGCTTAAGAGGCTAGAGTAAGAGCGTTTGTAGTTCAAGGCCAGCTGGGGCTACCTAGCAATACTTTTTCTCCAGAAAGGGATGTAGAATTCCTAGAAAGAGGCTTTAAAGCTGTGTGACTTCTGTCTGCCTTTTCTCCCTCCTTTCTGCTGTTTGCCATATGCTTGGGCAGCCATCTTGAACAATTCTATTAACTTGACGATGGAGTCTATGTTCTAACAGTGGTTAGGCAGACAAATTAGAGTCAGGCTCTGAAACCTGTGCCTCTGTCCTGCCAGCTCTGTACTGTCTGCTCCTGGACTTTGAGCTAAGAGAGTAAGCCCTGTATGTTTGAGGCTGTTTGGGGTTTTCTATATATTATATTTCTACATATGCAATAGCCATATTCAAGTCCTAACATAGGCAAAATATGCATTACACTTTAGAAAGAATGAACTGTGAAAAACTAGGATATGACCTTACAGTCATTATGGTCTGGGTCTAATAGGTTTGTAAAGTGAGTAATGACTTGGGGCTATCGGCTAAGTATCTATACATAAATTATTCATTCAGTGCTCAGGTCAACAACATGAGATCGACACATTGGATAGTCTTCAGATGAGGCAACTGAGGCCAAGAAGAGCTAATGACTCTACACAGCTATTTAGCTAGTTACTTACAGAGGAGAGGCTGAAGACCATGCCTCTCTTCTAAAACAATCTTACTAGAGCAGGACCAACAGACCAAGGGGGTCAATAAAGGGGATTTTTAAATTACTGCTTAGTAAAGACCGTTTAAGCAAAGTGTAGCTTCTCCTAAGACTGTCTCAGTTATCTCTTTGATGAACTAATCTTGGGGCAGAAAAGCCTTGAAAGTGATGGAACTGACTGACTTGGGAACACTCTCTTACTCTGCTTTTTAGACCCATAACCTGGGGCAAATTCTCTAATTTCTCTGATCCTTGGGTTGCCTTGTGCAGTGGAGTGTGGGTTCATAAAAATATTGCAGATGGAGTCTTCCATACAACGCCTGTTTGAGGAATAAACCAGTATCAGTTTTGTGGCACGGGTGAAGTGAATGGGGTGAGGAGCAATCCCCTTACTTCTAAAAGAATCTGAAAATAGCTTTTGTGAGAAGTGACACTGGAGAATAAGGAGTTGCTGGTGTCTGCACGCATACTAGTTTTGTGAATCTTAGCAAGATGTCTCTGTAGCCCCCATTTTATTGTCTGAAAAGTGGAATAGAAGTATCTTTGATGAGGTTGCTGGGAGAATGTGCACCCGCGGAATGTGCTGCATTGTGAATTATTTTTATTTCAGCTCACTTCCACTAACCCTTTCCACTTGATCTTTCCAAATGAAATGTTTTTTCCCATTTTATTTTTCCTTATGTTTGTATAGATACGAGTGCCTGTGTATGTCCATGTCTGCATGTGTGTGTGTGCATATATATCATGTGGAAGCAGGGATCCGCTTCAAGTGTTACTCTTCAGAAGTCTTCGACTTTGCTTGGTAAGATAGGTTCACTCGGGCCATGGTGGCACGTGCCTTTAATCCCAGCACTCGAGAGACAGAGGCAGGCAGATCTCTGTGAGTTCGAGGCTAGCCTGGTCTACAGAGCAAGTTGATGGTGGAGGGAGCAGGAGGGAAAGAAGTGGGAACTGGGATTGGTATGTAAATGAGAAAAGATTGTTTTTTTTTTAAAAAAATAGATAGATAGATAGATAGATAGATAGATAGATAGATAGATAGATAGATAGATAGATAGATAGATAGAGATAGGGTCACTCACTGGTACCTGAGGATCCCTGCCTAGGCTCATTGCCTGCCTACAAGACCCAAGGGGGCACCAGTCTCTATCACTCCAAAGCTGGGATCTGAAGAATGCATCACCACACGTGGTTTTTCACTCACGTCCTGGGAATTGAACTCAGGACTCATGCTTTTGAAACAAGCAATTTACCTACTGAGCTATTTCCCTAGCCTCCCACTGTCTTTCTTTCTTTGTTTTTGGGTTTTGTTTTGAACTATAGTTAAGATCTCATTCAAAATTTTGAAAATCAAGCATAATACTGTTAGTTCAAAAATGCTAGCACTAAGAAAAATGAAAACTCAGGTTTGTATGGCTAAGAAAAACACAGGGAACATACAATGATGGTATTTTTAAATGAAGTGATAATTTCTCAAATCATAAAGACTGCTGAGAAGTTATCAAAATGTAAAACTTCTACACATCAACAATCATAATTAATAGAAGAAAAGGCAACTTATGAAGTGGATGAAAATACTTCAAATCATGTCTTCAGGGGTGGATATCTAGAAAGCAATGGCAAAACTCAGATAACTCAATTTAGAAAATGGGCAAAGGATTTGAATAGAATTTTCCCAAAAAGATACACAAATGACCAACAAACACATGGTAGAGAGGCCTGGCATCGCTAATCATCAGGAAAATGCAAATCAAAACTGCCAGGAGACATCATCGCAAATGCACTAGGATGGCTACCATCCAAAACAGAAAATGAAAGGTGTCGGAGAGGATGCAGGGAAAACAAAACCTTTGTGCACTGTCGGTGGGAGACTAAATGGTCCAGCTGCTGTGAAAAACATCATGGTAATTCCTCAAAAAAGTTGAAAACACAATTACCATCTGATCAATATTCCAATCCTGTGTAAACATTAAAAAATGGAGAGAATAAATACTTATATAACTATAGTCAAAGAAGCAGTATTCACAAAAGTTAAAATATAGAAACAACTCTCATGCCCATCCACAGATGAATGAATAAACCCAGTGTGTCCTATACATACCACAGAATATCAACCAGTCTTTAACACAAGAAGGAAATTACGAAACAAAGATGAACATACTTATTGAAGTAAACCAGGTCCATAAAGATACATGTTGTAAGGTCTACTTATATACAGTTCCTCGAAGAGAGGCTGGCATTTATAGGGACAGACAGCAGGATGGTGACTGTCGGATTGGAGGGAGGAAAACAATGCAGAGATGTGTGATGAGGGTGTAGTTTGGGTTTTGAAAGATAAAAAACATTCTGCCGGCTTGTTCTATAACATGGACAGTGTAGTCCACCGAACTGTCCATTTTAACATGGTTAAGATGGTAATTTTTACACTGTGTGCATTTAATTGCAATAAAATATACATTTAAAATATGCTAGAAAAAAGAAATAAGATGCATGTGAAAAAGACAAAATAAAAGCGCGAGCAAGGACAGGAGGATAATGGCGTTATGTGGGTGTTGGTGATGCATTTGATGACAAATTCCATAAAACTTGTGCTCAGAATGAAATTGGCCGGTGTTTGCCCACTGTCATGTGAATGGAATGCTGGCTTGGTGGAAAGACTGTATAATCAGGAATAAACGGGACTGCGCTGCTTGGAAGCAAAAGGTCCTCTGGGGCACATCAGAGGCTGGTACTGGAACTGTCCTTGTTTAACAAACTCATTAATGACCCAGAAGAAGGCGGAAACAGCCACTGCTAATGAAATTTGCAAAGATATGTTGGCAATGCCCTGGACTTGACCATAACGGCATAAGCATTGCTGGGATGGAGAGAGATTTTCCACTAGGCATTTAATTAGATTAAAGCAATGACTTCCTGGGATAAGGACACTTGCTCATTCTCATCTCTTCTCTCCAGTCAGAATGCAAATTCTGGAATGCGGTGCATTCAGTTCATAAGGCCATCCTTGGCAGGGGCCGTCAGAAGAGTTTCCCAAGGCATAGTTCTGCTCTTGACTTTCACATAGCTTTTGGAAAAAAAAACATTAAACCGCATGCGGTCCATTAATTATGAGAAATAACTGATAAAAGTGAATATGTAGTGCATCTTCTGTGAGGAGTCTGGGAAAAAATATTTAAATGTATTAAACCTCTGAAGTTCAGAAGAGTTTGTCACAATCTTCCATTGCCAAAAGCTGTCTGTGGCTCCTTGGGTCTCTTAAGAGAGTCTCAAACCCTTAACAAGTTTCACAATGATCTGGCCCTGCTTAACCATCCAGCCAACAGCACCAACAATCTCCCTGACAGATTCACTTCCTCCCCGACTCTGAATCACCCACCGTTTCATCCCTAGCTGTTGGGCTGGACAGACAAGGAATTCAAACTGTTCCATTCTGTATCCCAGGACTTTTAAAGCAGTCATCCCTCAGGAGATTCTCCTTTAAAAAAGCTGTCTTCGGCCGTCTGACTTTCTCAGATAAGGATGTTGGCAGCTGCCTAGCCAGGACAGTGAGCTGTCATTGTCACGGTTGTTGAAGAACACCCTCTGCACGTCAGAAGCATTTAACAACTCTGCTGCTCTGCATGACGTTCCAGGCCTGAGTCTGAATCTCTGTGACAACAGAAACAATAAAATGTCCCCATGCCCAATACATGGCCAAGAGAAGCAAAGCTTAGCATGAGGCACTTTACCTGGGCAAACCTTCCATCACTTGACCTACAGGTCACTCCCTAAAGGGGCCTCTTCATATCTCCCCTGCCTAAATTTTACTCCTGTTTTGATGCTCTTTAGCTCCTTGGGCACTGGTCCACAGCATCATACAAAGCCACGCTTAGTTGCATGGTTGTTTGTTTAATGCACACCCCCCCCCACTGGACTGTAAGTACAATGAAGAAAAGGGACACCACCTAGCTTTGTTTCCAATGACCAGTGCTTGATAGGTACTTGCAGAGGAAGAAGTGTACTGTGTTCCCGTTTCAGATATGGGTGTTGAGATTCCACCCTCACTGTGTCAGGAGATGGGATCTTTGGGAGGTGGTTGTGCCATGAGGGTTGAGCTGTCATGAATGAAATTCAAGTCCTTATGAAAGAGGTCTCAAAAGGACCTCTCATCCCTTCCACCCTGACACATGTGAGGACATGAGCCCCCTTCAGACACCAAATTAGTCAATTACTGATCTTGGATTCCCAGCCTCTAGAACTCCATGAGCTAGGTTAAAGTTATGTTTGAAGCACTAAACCTATGCTAACCCTGCTATAGCAGCCCAAACAGGCTCAGACAGAAGGTAACTTAAAAACTTAACATTGTGACTAGAGTCTCAAGCAAAGCCACCAAGTCCTGTTCAATTTAAGAACCTAAACACACTCCCCATACAGTTTGTATGAGAGAGGAGAAGAGCTGATATTGGTTTTAGAACTGCATGACCCTTTTGCCTCTTCCTAAAGCCAGTTCTGGGAATTCTCAGCCTAGATATAGCAGGGAGGACTTTGGACCTTCCCCAGAGCAATGTGCCTTACCTTCTCTGAGAAGTGGAGGGGGGTAGGTAGAGGGAATGGGATGAGGGAAGGGAATAGGAACTGGGATTGATATGTAAAATGAAAAATAAGATTGTTTTCTTTTGTAAAAAAATAAAATAAAATAAATTGAAAAAACAAAAAACTCAATAGCATCCCACCTGGACTCTGGCCAGAAGGTCCCTACTGCATAAGCAGTCCTGACTGCTAGTTCCTTACCCTCTGGACATGCTGGGTCCTGCCCATTCAAAGCTTAGTTCCCTGTGCTTTTCTCTATTCCTCGGCTCTCTCAATATTACTACACTAAAATCCCCTTTTTCAACAAAGTAACTATGGGGCAAGTTCAGTTCAGGCACCCACTCCTCTGCTGCCCAAGTACCTAGCTGGGACATCCCTGTGAATACCTGGGATCCCCTCTAGAGACAAGTCTCTTGCAAATCTTAGA
>JAQHUG010000258.1:2654200-2672679 GCA_028555095.1 Dicrostonyx torquatus | reverse complement strand
GTGGGGTAGTGGGGGAGTGGGAGGGCCGGGAACAAGGGGAGTAAATGTAAATTTTTCTTTTAACAATAAAAAAGGAAAAAAATAGAATAAAAAGGAGATTAGAAAGAAAAAGAGGAAAAGAGAACTAGGAAAAGGAAACAAAGAAGGATAAAAGAAATTAAATATTTTGAATCACACTAGTCATTTGTGTGTACAGGTGTATATATGTCTGTGTGCATGTGTGTGAGATTCTCTCATATCTGCATGTGTGTGTCTGTGTGTGTATACATAGATATAAATGTGTGAGGGTGGGTGTGTATACATGCACATACATGAGGGTGAGTTGATATGGATAAAACCCAGGGCCTAGCACATGCTGGGTAAGTGCTTCACACCTAAGCTACACTCTCAACATACATAATAATGAACTTTCTAACAATATGAAATATATTATTCAAAAGGTCTCTTAATATAGAAGGTGTGCACTACAAGGAGATACTTGTATGATTCCATTACTCCCCACCTCCCTTCATGAGTTCTTCTTCCAACACCTGGACTCTTCTGATGTTTTGTCAACATCTTAGGTAGGATTATGCCATTCAGCAGGAAGTGAAGCAATAACTAAATTAAACCTCCTGAATGAAAGGGAGGTGTCTATCTATTGAGTTTGGAAATACTGGCGATTTTGCTTTTGTTGTATATAAATGTTTTGAAAACATAAACAATAAAAAATAAAATCATGTATATAGACCATTCCAATAAACATGAAGTGACTAAATTTCAAAAAAGAAAAAGAAAAAATAAAAGAAAGCAGGGACTGGAGAGATGGCTCAGCAGTTAAAAGAAGTTGCTGCAGAGGATATGGGTCCAATTTCCAGCACCCAAGTGGACACTCACAACCTTTAGCAACTACAATTGCAGGAAACCCAGTGTCATCTTCTGGCTTCCACAGGTGCCAGACACACACATAGTACATACACACACAGAGACACACACACACGGTGTGGGGCAGGGGGAAGAGAGAGAGATAAGACTCATGTTCTACTGCATGATGGGGTGACTATTGATAGCAGTAATGTACTGCATCATGAGAGGAAGGAAAGGGGACGGGAAAGGGAGGGAGGTAAAGAGGAAGGGAAACTGTAAGCAAGGATTGGAAGGTGCTGTCTATAAGGAATGGGCCCTTGCAGACAGTGAATTTACTGATATCCTGACCTTGAACTGTCTAGATTCCAGAATTATGAGTAATAAATTTCAGTTGCTTATAAATTATGTAGTCTTGATATTTTTCTTATAGCAGGTCAAAACAGACTTCGACAAGACTAAACATAAAGAAAAGACAATAAAATTCTTAGAAGACAGTGGAGTTTTGACCTAGAGTTAGGCAAGTCCATCATGAATATGTCACCAAATTCACAAATGACAATGATAAAGAATTACACTGAATTTTTATTTGTTAAAGTTAAAATTTATACTTCAAAGGACCATTATCAAAAAAAACTGAGAAGGAAGCCCACAGAATTGGAGAACATACTTGCAAATTATGTGTCCAACAAAATACATGTACCCAGAGCTTATAAAGAATTCAGACACATGAGCAATGAAAAGACAAATGGCCCAGTTTCTGAAAAGCAAATGGTTTGAGTGGGTATCACTGAAGAAGGTATACAAATGACAATGAGTGCCTAACACGATGTCCAATCAGCCACCAGGGAGATGCAAATGAAACCACTATGAGATAGCGTTTTGTGCCCACAAGGAAGATTAGACTCAAAAAGAGGCTAAGCTGGAGCTGCCGGTAGAAGAGAAACGTGTTACAAACAACTTAGGAAAATGTCTGGTGTTTTCTAAGGCAACTAAATGTAAAATCTCCATATGACTATAGTGTAAACTCTAATTGGCCTTAATAATAAAAACCCTGAGTCAGATATTAGGGGATGAAAGCTGAAAGATCAGAGAAGCAGAGCAGCCAGCCACTAGTTCTTACCTCCATGAAATCCTCAGACAGAATGGAGCAGCCTTAAGCTCCTGTCTTCTTCTGCCTTATATTCCTCTCTCCACCCAGCCATATCCCTTCCTGTCCCCAGATAGATATATATGCAACAATGTTGTACATGATCAGCTGAGCATATGAGGTCATGTGGAAAGAAAATGATACTGGATGAGTTTTCTAAACACATACCCAAGTAAGCTAAAGGTTCACATCTCAGCCTAATCTTGGCACATTAACGATTCTCTGCCTTTATTTCCTCATCCAAAAGTGAGTTTATAATAATACCTACCGCATGGAGTGAGTTAAGGGTTGAAAGAAGTCAATGCACATAAGACTCGCAGAATTCTGCTATTTGTCCTTAATTATTTGGTTGACTGGCCCTTTGTTGAAACTTGTGTCCAAAGTCATCACATGAACCTGCTCAGTAAGAGATGGTTGTTTACTTGTTAGATTTTTCTCATTAGCTTCCCCTACCCCTTCTTCTCTCCATCTTTTTCTCCTCACTGGAAGGAAGTGTATTCCTTGCTTGTCCTCAGAAGTTGCGGGAATAGTGAACAAGAAGTGGACCAACCATCCAGGTCATGTGATAACACCGAAGGACTTTGCGGGCTAGAAACACCGTCAGCACACAATGGAAGAAAATAAAATTAGTTTATCTGGGAAGAACTAACTCAGTATCTACTCAACCTGAAATAGGAGGGAAGCACACTTCAGGGAAGCAGGACTTGGAGAACAGGACGAGAAAGAGCATGGGTAGGGATTTGGCCAATGTCTCTCTCCAGACAACATGGCGGGAGAGTTAGATGGTACCATGAGAAATACTCACTGACAAGCATCTCTTCCTCCTGCAGACTAGTCATGTTTGCTTGATTTTGATTTCCAACTCTAATAGAAGCCAATGATAAAGTAGCTGATACAGTCCTGCACCAAAAAAAAAAAAATATTTTTGCCAGTTACCCTAATCATTACTTGGTCAGTTTTAACAATCGAATTAGAACAACTTCAGGGAAACTGACGTAACTTCTCCTGGGTCCTGAATCCTCATGATAAACAAAAGCACTATATCTGCTAAGTGGAAAGTTCTCTACAATATTGTCTAGATATCACCTTTGTCCCCAAAATCACTGCCCAAAACCATGCTGTTGCCCAGGAGGGACACTTAGCTGTGTCTGTGTATCTAAGCTGCCTGTAGCAGAGGCCTGCCTCTCCTCCTTTGTGGAATCAAGTCACCCCAGGAGACTGTGTCTGTAAACAGGAGTGACATGCTCCTTACATCTAAGAACTAAAGCTTTGGTACACAGCTGATCAATAAGGAGGCAATGCTACCTGAAAGGGATCACCGTCTTAATTGGCTTAACACTAATATCAACGGCGAAAAACAAGAGAGCTATTGGATAATTAGATAATGAAACGGGGCCATGGGAACCAGGAACGGTGGATCCAGAAGAGGCTGTCTAAATCTGAGCATCATCTCCTCCCCCCATCTGAGATTGTACCTTTACCACATTCCCTTGGACATAAGGATCTTCTGCTGAAAATTTCCAGTGTGGGAATCCAGAGACAACTTGGAGCTCCAGAGAGAGACCCATGGGGACTTGAAGCATGGCGTGCTCATTGGCCGTGCCAGAAAAGCATCCTGAGGAACTCAATTTTTCTTCATAGGGAAGCATTAAGCAACCTCCCTTGGATCTGGATAGGTCCCCAGGCTGGCTTCTCTGCCTCACAATCTCCTGCCCTTCAACGCTCCCCCACTTCATTCCTATTTGTCCTGGAATTTTTCCCGTAAAGAATGAATGTGCCCAAGTGATCTATTTAAAGCATAAATCTAACACTGTCAGCTTCCGGTCCTCTAATTAAAAACCCTCAGCCTGTGGCTTACACAAAGCTCTGATGCATACAGAGCTGCCTCCGTCCGGTTCAGTGTGAGACACTGAGAACATGACAACGGAAAAAACAGAGAAGCTCTGCCCTCATACAGCCTGGTGAGAACAGACAACCGAACTCCACAAGCGCCCTTGACTCAGCACGGGGAAGAAAGGGACCACGGGACACTCTCAGGAGCGCTAGAGGTCAAGAAGGGGCTCGCCTGCAGAAGAAACACATGAGCAGAGATGTCACCGATGCACCGGGAACCAGGGACCAGTGTTTCTTGAAGCCTGGTTAATGTTAGGTCAAGGAAATTATTCAGAGTGTTGCACAACTGTCTTCTGAGACTCGGGGATCATAGTCGAAGAGGGGATGGAAAGATTCTAGGAGCCAGAGGGAGCAGATGTCTGTAGCGAAGCAGTATTTGCCAGCTGGGACAGCGCAGTTGCACACAGGCATTTCCAAAGGTTAGGACTTGTGCCCAAGAACAAGCCCAACAAAATCCCAGCACTGAGAGAGGAGGGGGCTGGTGAAGTCCCACCCCTATCTGAAGAGCTATTGACTGTTGATGGAATCAGTTCTTCAGAGATGCAGGCCCTGGGAGGCTACCTGTGTTCCAGCACTAAATGAACTCAGTAGGTATTTTTTTAAGAGAGAGAGAAAGAGAGAGAGAAAGAAATCCCATGAAATTTGGAGGAGTATAGGGAAGACTTGGAGGGAAGGGGGGAGGGAAATGACTTGGATACAATTACATTATATGCATGTATAAATATTAAATATTTATATATTTAAAAGAATCTTTTTTAAAAAGAGAATGATAAATTGAACTCCAGTGTAGGAAAAGAGGAGAGTTAGGCATGGAGGGGAAGGAGAAGGGGAGACAAAAGTGCCTGTCAGGTTAGTGAGGATTAGCTCTACCTCAGGGGTGTTTGTAGAGTGTGGCAGAATTACACGGTCCCTCACTTTATGCTGTGGAGGAAGGGGAGGGGAGGCTTGGAAGAGACAAGCACATCCCACACAGTGGTTTGAGAGGGAACATGGGGCACATAGGTGTTTACTGTCATAGTTAGGCTGAGAAAGAGAGCCCAGCATCCATTCGATAACTACATTTTTAGTTCTCTGACCAAAGAAGCAAAGAGACCACAAAGACCCATGAATGGCTTCCTATGTTGATAAACTCACATGTCGCTAGGAGGAAACAAGCACTGTGGAACAACATAGAATAGGTTTCAAAGACAAATGTAATAATAAACCAAGTAGGATTGTAAGGTGTGAGAAGATGCTTCCATCAGAGAACATCGAGCTTCACGAAAGAGGGGGGCTTTCCTCAACCCTAGAAGATGGGAAGAAAATCAGCACGTGTGAATGTTGGGTGTGCGAAGCACAGGACAGGGCTCCAAACAGTCTAGATGAAGAATTAGAGTTAGAGTCAAGGCATGGCCTAGTAGAGGATGTGTTTGCAGAATGGTTAAGTTGGTCAGAGGAAGTCATAGGGATTGGGAGTTGGAGTAGCAGCTAGATCAAGCAAGGCAATGCCTTCCTGGGTTAAAAAAAGAAAGAAAAAGAAAAAAACTTAAAACAAGCAAACAAGATGACAACAATAACAACAACAAAGATTCCTACATTTTCATTGCAGGCAACCAACCATACACAGGAAAACTTATTAGCAGGGAAGGAACGTGCACATTGCTGTGTGTCGGTTGGCAACAAGGACAGGAAAGATTGGCCAAAGTGATAGAAGAGCAGCCACAATGAGACAGCATGGGTCTCAGGTCTCACCAGGCTGGGGAAATGCCATTATAAAAGGAGATCACATGTGAAGACCCCAGTTTCCCACAAGGGCCCACGACCATTGGGACCTATCTTCTCCTCTAACTTGGCAGTCTGCACGGATCCTATAGCCTCCATCACCTTGATGTTTTCTCCTGAGTCGTGGACACTGTGGAGACTAGGGAAAACAAAGTATGTGCAACCACACAGATAGATGTTTACTGCTCCAAAGCCAGTCTTAGCAGCCCTACTGCACACGCACACACACACACACACACACACACACACACACACATACACACAACCACACCAATTTAATGGATTAATGGTTAGTGGTTTCTAGTCCTAAGACTTATTGCTAACTTACCTCAATTTCCTAAAGTGGTGGTTCTCAACCTTCCCAATGCTGCGACCCTTTAATATGGTTCCTCATATTGTGGTGACCTTGAACCATAAAATTATTTTGTTACTACTTCGTAACAGTAAAGCTGCTACTGCTATGAATCATAATGTAAATATCTGATGTACAGGATAGCCGACATGTGACCCCAACAGGCTCGCGACCCATAGGTTGAGAACCACTTGTTTTAGAAGGTTGAAAGTTGAAAGAGCTAAGCCTGTAAACAGAGTGAAGTGAATCTCGGAGCAGAATGCTTCTCAACTACTGAGAGAATCAAGATACTCTGAAGTTAGAAAATCTCGGTGGGTGCAGTGGGGCTGCCTGGGTGGGGCTGGCTGTGCACGGAGCTCAGCTGCTAAAGTACTTGGTCTCGCATGGGCAAAGCTGCCACTCTGGTTTTGCTCCTCAGAACTTAGTAAGACCTAGTGCAGTGAGACATGCCTAGAAAGTCAGCACCCTTGATGTGAAAACAGAGGATCTGAAATTAAGTTCAAGGCCTGCGCGAGCTGCATGAGGCCCCGTTTGAAAAGAAGTGAGGGTGGGGGTTACAGGGAGAAAGAGAGAAAAGCCAATCAGCCAACCACAGGACCTGTCCCATGTGGCGCTGAACACCCATGCAGAACAGTGACAAAATCTGCTCATTTCCTGTCTGTCCAGGTGCTGTACTTGAATCTCTATTAAATCATCATCTCGATGAAAGGGGAGAATGGACTTTCTTGTCAAATATATCCTCGGCGCTTAACACAAGCAGGCTGTGACTGAGCGGGTAGGTGACTCTCAGGGTTTCCCAGTGAGCACACAGTGAGGCCGTGACTGAATGAGTGGGAGATGCAGGGTCTCCCAGTGAGCACACAGTGTATTCTCTGCCACCCAGATGCCATGGAAATTTTTCAGTCACATCTCTGTAACAAAGTAAGAAAAGATGTCAAATTGACCCAGGCAAATCTCCGCTATGGTGTGTGTGTGTGTGTGTGTGTGTGTGTGTGTGTGTGTGTGTGTGTGTGTGTGTGTGTAAAATTCTAAACTCCATGTTCTATACTCCAATTTCTTTCTGTTTTCTTAAGGTTCGTTACTTACATTGCTTGCCCTGGAGAGTGACGAGCTACAGTTTCATCATCCGGGTCAGGACCCTTGACTGTAAGTGACTATCTCATGTAATACAGGAACAAGTTTATGGACTTGTCTTTAATCACTGCTTAGTCCACACATGCAAATCCTGATGACAAGAGCCTGTCTCTCCACCTTTAGCCTCTTCTGTCCTTGGCGCGACTTCACCCTCAGCTGGACTCACTTTGAGTAGCAACAAAGACATGGAAAGTCCAAAACCTAAAGCCTTAAAATCCTAGAGAAGTGGGGTTATCATTTTCAAATAGTTCTTGCCAAAGTCCAAGGTGCCTGACTGTCCATTGGCCAAGCCTGGGTCACATGCTCATCCAGAAACCAACCGTTGGGATTCCATTTGTCCAAGTCCTTCCCTGGAGCAAGAGAAATGAGATTGAACCACAGGGAATAATAAGAGAGAGTGCCTGAGAGGTGAGTGCAATCCCAGAAGAAAATCAGGTGCTACTACCAGCAAGGGTGCCAGATGCTGGGGAGACTGTAGGCAGATGTTAGCATCTCCAGTTATCTAAAGCCTCATCTGATAGACTGTCAGGAAGCAATTAAGCCTTTTGTCACCGTGGATGCCACGCATGCATTTAATGATAACAGATGTGCAACAGTGCCAGTGAGCAGCTGCGAAGAGGGAGCCAGCAGGGCTGGAAGGAAAGCCAAGCAATCTATCTTACAGCCTGAGAGCTCCCCCAAGTCGACTTTACTACTCAGATGCCCAAACTGACTCAGGTACCTTTCAAGTTGCAAAACTCTGCTCTGGGATTCAGAGGCTGTATCTGAAACTCCTTTATGGCCAACAGTTAAACCAAGGTAAATTAAGGGAGAGAAACCAAGGATACGGTTTTGTGCATAGAACCCAGCCATATAATTAACAGAGCCCACATCAATCACACATCAGTTAGGCCTCAGTGGTTTCATAGGTATTCAATGGCAGAAATAAACCAATCCTGATAGGCAACGAGGATTGAAACCAGTAAAACTGAAATACTTAGATGTGGGGTTCCTGTCATTAATTAGTCAAGTTTCCCTCTCTTTGTGGTATTGGTGGGATATTTAGTAATTAGATTTTTTTTAATGTCCCCCCCCTTCTAGCTTTAGCTTTTGTAACTCCCAACATTTCTTTATCTAGGCATTCCATGGAAGTAAGATATATTTTTAATAAAAATAAGCCCTTGTATTGTAGATCACTTTATAAAATCACTCACTGGAGTTGTCCAGCAACCTTGGAGATATGCAGGACAAATATCCTCCCAAGTAACTATTGGCACATCCACATGGCACAGAATGGCATGGCACTGCCTGGCACAGCACAACATTGTATAGAATGGCACAGCACAACACGGCACAGCACGGCATGGCATGGTATGGCTTGGCACGGCACCAAATGGCATAGCACAGCACAGCATGGCATGGCACAGCACAACACAGCACAGCACGGCATGGCATGGTATGGTCTGGCACAGCATGGCATGGCACGGCACAACATGGCACAGCATGGCATGGCATGGCATGGTATGGCCTGGCACAGCATGGTATGGCACGGCACCGAATGGCATAGCACAGCACAACATGGCATGGCACAGCACAAAGACATGGCATGGTATGGCCTGGCACAGCACAGCATGGCATGGCATGGCATGGCCAGTGGAGTCTGATATTCTGACAACTGGAATAAAGCGTCTTCACGTTGTAATGGTGGCATGTCAGAGCTATGGAGTTCTCAGAGACAGGTGGAGCTACACAGTCAGAGCAGAAACACCCTCAGTACTAACAACCCTGGGTTTATAAGTCTGTTCTATGTAAGTACAAAAGCATTAATAATAACCTGGACTTTACAAATCACCCAGGCCTACTAGTGGTAATCTGGTGTAGGAAGGCCTTCTGTTTATGTGTTGCTTTCATTGATTAATGAATAAAGAAACTACCTTGGCCTAGTTGATAGGGCGGAACTTAGGTAGGCAGAGAAAACAGAACTGAATTCTGGGAAGAAGAAGGGCAGAGTCAGAGAAGCTATGGATCCTCTGCCGAAGATGGACACCTGTTAGAATCTCCGGTAAGCCACTGCCACGTGGCAATACACAGATTAATGGAGATGGGTTAAACTAATATGAAAGAGTTAACCAATAAGAAGTTAGGGCTAATGGCCAAGCACTGTTTTAATTAATACAGTTTCTGTGTAGTTATTTCGGTGATAAGGTAGCCATGCTGCCGGGAAGAACAAGCAGGCCCTCTCCTTACAACAGTAATCCCATGTTGGGAGGGAGGAGCTGATAACATAGATAACCCAAAGAGTGGTACTTTTTAAAACAAATAACACCAGTGTTGTTTCATAAAGTATCAAGGAACCTCATTGTTTTACATTTACCTAAAATTATACCACATATATATCTATTTAAGATATATTTACAATATAAACCTATATTACTATAGGAATATATAATAAAGTATATATGTATATTGTGTATGTATGTATCTTAAACTTTAAAGGGCTTTATGCCACTTAGACTATGTTCCCCACAAGAACCATGGACTAACAAAATCTCCAATACCAGTCACAAGAAAACTCCTTTTGAATGGATGGTCATTGTAGTCCAAGTGACTCCCATGACAGTATTGACTTTTAATGACTTTTTGGTCACCACTCAAAGGTTGGCAGTAAATCCCTATTGCCAAAGACACCACCCACTTAGGACACGTAACTAATCTGAAACTCTCCTTCCTGTGGTCTAGCTTCAATGGTACTTGATAATGCCATGCAAGCTGCAAAGCAAAGGAAGCCATTAATAGTTCGATCCAGATGTGATGCCTGTGAACTACAATAGTGACCATGGCATGGCAAGATATCTATAAAGATGCAGGAACTGGCACTCACATATTGGTGATGACCAACAGACCAACAGCCCGGGGCTAGTGAGGTCATAGGTCTCAGAAGAGAATCTACTACTGCCACTTTGCTAAACCAGTTTAATTCCTAACTTGATTCTAAATCCTGTCCTTATATCCACAGATAAATATAGCTCTCAGCCCTCATCAAGGAAGTGTCTCTTTACAGCAGATGGAGATCATTGCACACACATGAACACACACACAACAACAACAACAACAAAAACAAAAACAAGCAGGCACAATGCAAAGATCAACCAATGGTAGGGCAACCAGCCCCTGAGGATACACCTACATCACAGTTCCTGTAATAATGGCTCAGGGAGCATCACAGAAGAGGGAACAGAAAAATTAAAAGTGCCAGAACACCAGGCTGTCTGCTATGAATTAGTCTGTCATAGAAAGGGCTGCATAAACAAGACCTGGACAATGACAGCTTTCAATTGACGTGCTAATGAGAAAGGAGAGAAGGGTCTCATGAGGTTACATCCCTGGACAAGGAACTATAGACAATTTGTGACAGCTGAGAGAGGGAGAATTAGCCTCTCCCAAGGATAAGGCCCCTAACTACCTATCCAAAACAAAGTGGTCTGCCCTGAAACCATATACATATGAATAACAGAAATGGACTCAGTAAGTTGTATTTGTATAGTTGTACATATATATATATACACATATATATATACATTTAATAATAATGGTAAAATAAAAAATTGAGAGTGAGGGGACAAAGACATGCAAGGAGTTGGAGGGAGGAGACTTGGAAGGGGATAGAGGGAAGAATTAGAAAAAGAACGTGATATGGTTTTTTTTAGTTAAAAATGTATTAAAAGTAAAATAAAGTTAGCCATAGTTTTGTAGAGAAAATAAATAAAAATACTTTGATATCCTACCCATTTAAATTTTAATTTATTATTCTTGTCTTCTTATTTCTTTCAAGTGCATTTTCCCATTTAGTCCAGAATCTTTGACGATAGAAGTATTAACATTCTGGGCCTTTGAGAAACATAATGGAAAAAAAGCAAGTTTTGCATTGTTCCCACGATTTTGGCTCTTACTTGGGACTTAAAATCAGTACATGTATTCAGGAAATGGTTTTTTCTTTTAATTAGAAAAATACTGGCTCACTGAATTGATGCTGGCCAGCTTTTTGCATGGCGCTAAGGCCCACTCTCAGAACTAGACTCCTTGAAGATGGTTCTAAAAACAAAGGCAGCCACAATCATTCTCAATCATGCTTCACTCCCTCGCTCCTTTAGTCTTCAAACATCTCTCGTATAGCACACCAAGTTCTGCAGCAATACAAATGATAGGAAGATGGAAGGCTGCAATTCCTAACCTCAGCAGCTCGATATGCGAGCCAACCTTTAAAGCCCCAGTTGCAATAACACACGGTAATGATACCAGACCCTTCTGAGTTCTTACGTAGGCCAGGTATTGCACCAAGGGCTCTTATATTCTTTGTGGTGCTTTGCGTATGAACCTCCTTGCTATAGGCTGATGTACTTAACATTTGATCCCTTGCTGGTGGCTCTGTTTGGGAAGTTGTGGAATTTTGGGAAGCAGAACCTTCATGGAGGAAGTGAATCACTGGAGACAAGTATGCTGGGTGTTTGTCAACTTCATACAAACTAGGGTCCTCTGGGAAGAGGGCTTTGTTCTGTTAAGACAATGTCTCCATCAGACTGGCCTGTAGGCAAATCTGAGGGTCATTTTCTTATTTAATGACTGATGTGGGAGGGCCCAGCCCTAGAGGATGTACCACTCCAGGGTAGGTGGTTCTGGGGGGAGCAAGCCATGGGAGCAAGCCAGTAAGCAGCAATCTTCCATGGCTTCTGGTTCAGTTCCTGCCTCCAAATTCTTACTTTTGTGTTCTTGCTCTGACTTCTTTCAGTGATGGACCAAAAGCCGGAAGACAGACGAGCCCATTCCTCCCCATGCTTTCAATCATGGTCTTCATCACAGCAGTAGAAAGCAAACAAATACAGCAAGCCTTGAGGCCATATAGCCTGGACACATTCCTGCTCATTTTCTGCTTCCTGAGTGTGGGTGGGGTATGATCAGACAGCTTCCTGTGTCTGTCACCATGTCTTCCCTACCTGTTCCCATGTCTTCACCATCAAGGACTGTATCCATCTAGAATGGTAAACCAAAATCAACCCTTCCTTTCTTACCTTGTTGTTTTCAAGGCCTCCTATCCCAGCAATAAGAAAGTAACTAAGTAGTTGTTTATGTTAATTCTTCTTGTAACAACCGAATAGGTATTATTAAAGCCTTTTCATAGACAAATAAACTGGCAAAGTGGAGAAGTGACTTGCCTACGTTCATATGGTCATTTAGAGGTGAATGTGGAGGGAGGCCAAGCTAGAGTTCATTCCTACCATGAGTTATAGTGGGGTCAAGTTCAATAACAGGAAGAAGCATGGGATGTCTGCAAATGAATTCGTTGTACATCACAGAAACCAGAACATTTCAATTGTAACCTATTGGATTTGAAGCATTTCTTTCAAGCAATGGGATCAGCATGGCAGATGCACAAAGATGGGAGGAAGCTCAGGGGAGCCTCTGGAATTCACCAGATCAGGGTAGCCGTGGGCATGAAGTGAAGATGGCAGGGGGATAGGCGACATGGCCAGAGGTGGGGACAGTCCATAAACACGTGCCTTGTTATACGAGGTTTCAATGTGGATGCCTCCAGAAATGAAACACCTGTCATTTAATGCTGTCTTATTGTCTCACAGTTAATAGCTTTCAGTGCCTGCGTCACTCCAGCCTGAACTTGGCTTGCTGCACTTGGGCCTACTTTCCTTGACAGATGGGCTCACACAGCAGCTCCTTGTGTTTGTCGAGTCTCTGACATAAAGACTGCAACACCAGGTTTGTTTGCGTCCTGATTTTCAGTCCTGAGGGAGATTTAAAATGATACAAATTATCTCCAGAACCTAAGCTAATTAGTTTAGATTGGTGAATTTGGATTCATCAAAACGCGTTTGCTACTCCACATCATCACAGCTGTGCATGAATACAATCAGTTTTAAAGATGGTGAAAACACACCAATCTTTTAAGAATGACGTGTGTATGTGTGTTGGTTTGTTTGTTCCTTTCCTTATTTATTGGGCGAGGGGTCAACTCCAGGGTCTTTTAGGTGCTAGGCAGGAGCTCCATCTCTACCACTAAGGCCAAGTTTTCCATAATGAACCCTTTGCTTTTTAGAATTAAGGAAGTTCCAGATTGGAGAGCAGACACCTCATCAAGTCACAGAGATGGATGTACACAGTTCAAAACCTTTGCCAAGGGACTAATTAAGAAATAATAGTTTGCCTTTCATTTCCATCTTCAGTCTTTGCCTCTAAAGTCAACTCACGAACGTTTCGGAATGTTCCTTTTATAGTTACACAGACATGTCGCAGCTCTTCTGTGGTTTGATAGTCTATATGAGTATATTGGTAGATTATTCAGCTGGTGTTCATTACCTCCCTCTGCCCTCCGCTACTTCCTGATATATTCATGAGCCTCCACTTATCTTCTTCATGTACAGATATTTAGTTTTCAGTATTTAGAGGCAAGCCTTAGGCAAAAGGGACAAATATCTCAGTGGTTCACTTACCTTAGAGATTTTGTAAGTAGCACACATTTATTTCACTTGTTATAGATAAACTCTCCTAACATTCCATTGGTTGCAAAGAGCATATGGGTGCTTCTAGACTTGTCCTGACTCACATTGGGACCATGCTTTCTCTATCAGTTTATTCTGGATTGACAGCGATTTCATCATTATTTAGATGATTGTGAGTACATGACCCATCACACCTGCTTTGGTCTCTCCTGATTACAACCCAATTCCCAAATTTTCCGTCATATCCGGTACCATCCCAAGTACTCCTTTTCCCCCTGGCTTGCCTCCTAGAGTCACTCTCTGCTGGCTTCTGAACTGGCTGTCCTGTAGGCATAGTGGAGAGTGTGGCTGGCTCCCAGGCCCCTTCTATAACAGATGAACAGAGAGACACAAGATTTAAATTCTCACTGAATAATCTCTCCCCTTTTCCCAGCATTACCCTTTCCCTCTGTTGATTTGGCTAACTAGCACACACCACCCCTCCACACACAGACATTTCACCTACATTCCTGACATATTATCTAATCTGAGTGTAAGCTCTACAAAAGAAAGAGAGGGGGGTTGGTTGCGCGCGCGCACGTGTGTGTGTGTGTGTGTGTGTGTGTGTGTGTGTGTGTGTGTGTGTGTGTACTCCCGCATGTCCACTCACACTTATTCATTCGTTTGCTTATTTGACACTGGATTTTACATTACATAGCCCTGGTGGCTTTGAACTCTCCAAATAGACAAAACTGTCCACAAATGGGTGCTCTCCCTGCCTCTCTCAGGTTCGCTGTATTTATGGGTGCGAGCCACTCACCTGTTAAGATGAACAGTTTTGTCTTTTTTATCTTCTGCTTTGTCCTCAGCGCCTAGGATAATGCCTGGCACAGTGTGGGCACTAAGTCAAAGGACTGAAGGAAGCTAGTGCATCTCCTTTGCTAGAGGCTCTTCCAAGAGTGGGCAGCCCAAGGCCAATGGGGTGAATGAGATGTGAGGAGAGTCTACATGAAAGGAAATCCAGTCAGTCTCTCCAGAGATGTGAGAAAAGAAGTGGCTACTCAGGTTGCTTCTGTCAATCATCTTATGAGCCAGAAAGGGGTATCCTTGGGGCAAACTCAATGCCAGGGGTATCAGGTCAGGAAGACATTGGGAGTCTGGACCCTTGTCAATCTTTGAACTATTTAGTCAGGGAGTGCTCCCTACCTTTGGTTTGTTTTTAGGCTGATTTGAATGTATTATTTTAGTATTATTTTATTTTTATTTATTAAAGAATCTTACTGGCTATCTTGGCTTTACCCAGCACAAGTCATTTTCCATCACTTTTTATTTGTTCTGTTTTTTGTTTGTTTGTTTTGATTGTTGTTGTTTTGTTTGATTTGATTTGGTGTTTCAAGATATGATCTTGCCATGTAGGCTAGCCTTGAACTTATAGCAGTCTTCTTGTCTCAGCTTCTCCAGTGCTGGGGTTGTGAGCATGCACAACCACACCTAGTTTGTACCAGTTGCTTTTACAGAATCACTTCTCTACTTTGCTGGACCCAAATGGCCCTTTCATGAACCCTGTGTCTCCTTTTGAGGCACTCCATGCTTTAATTGGAACACAGCCTGGAAAACTGTCTATGAAATTGATAAAGAACATATTTCTGAGTCCTTCAATGTCTTTAAGTGCTTTTCATCTCTCCCCTTGAACTTCTCTGATGAATTGGGTAGATATGGAACTTGAGGTTGGTGACCGCAGCATCTTAGGGTTTTGAAAGCACCCTCAAAATGCCTCTTATCATCCCCTTTGCTGATGTGATGCTTGGGTGATCTTATTCTATTTTGAGGAATGGGATGGCTACATTTAGCAAAGAGAATACAGGATGCCTGATTAATTTTGCATTTCAGATACCCTGTGAAATATCTGGGGCATACTCGAAAACTTACTGCTATTAAATGTAACCAGTGTTTTTTCTATTGGCCCTATGGAGGCCACCATTGCTATATTCTTAATTTACTTGGTGTATTTTTAGTATTACTAGTCAGGGCTTTTCTTTCTTTCTTTTTTGTATTGTGAAAAAAAACTCATGGTGTTAATGCTAATTGAACACTAAGGAAAAAAAGTATGATTCTTGTTGGCATGTTCAACTGGCAGATCACCTTTGCCTGGCAGAGGCCCCAACCCCCTGACAGCTTGGGTTTGAGGGACTACAGCAAGAAAGAAAAAACAGTATTCTATTACATTAACTACAGTGTCTAGAGAAATTCATTCTTAGAGCAGAGCCCTGGGAAGACTAGCCCACTCCCCACAGGGCCCTGTAGCCTAGTTAAATGATCTGATGTCAAACCTGGCTACCCAACTGACATTTCACACAAGCGTCAGTAAGCAACCTCTGAAGGGGGCCGAACTGAAGAAAGCTTGGCTTTATAGAGTAAGCAACCTCTGAAGGTTCAAACTGAAGAAAGCTTGGCTTTATACGAGGGAATGTTTTAGACACATTTTGAGCTTGCCACGTAATTGCTCTGCCATGTCCTAGCAGGGAGATGTGCTATCTCCAAAGAAAAAGATGATTTGCTTTTAAGATACATATTTCTTGAAGTTAACTTAGAGTAAACAGGCCAGAAAGTAAGCAAAGAGATAAGAAGCAAAACAGTGGGAAAACTGGGCAAGGTAAAGATAAGTCACGGAGAGATTTTTAAAAGATTTTTTTAAGAATGATTGCACTAAAGATGACCTTAGAATTCATCTAGTTGTTATCTAGTCTAGGCTGGGGAGGGTGCAGCTCATTGTAGAAGATACTTGCCTAACACATAGTAGATCCTAGTTCTGATCCACAGCATAGAAAGGAAGGAAGGAAGGAAGGGAGGGAGGGAGGAAGGGAGGGAGAGAGGAAGGGAGGGAGGAAGAGAGGGAAGAGGAGGGAGGAGGGAGGGAGGAGTCTAATCCAGTCCCAGTCCTTCATTTTACAACTGACAGTAACAAGGAGGAGGCTTGCCCTGAGTCACAAAACCCAGGGAAACCAAGCTCGCTAATTCCCAAACAAGTGTTCACTCTACTCCACTGTTGCTGCTGTTTGGGATCTATTGAGCAGCACTCCCACCCACTCCTACCCCCATTTAGTGATCTTGACATCCTCTGTGAGTGATAAACCTCCACAATTCATCTCAGCTCAGGGGAGCAACTTCATCCCAAATCCTATCACTAGGTAGTGCAACTCCAATGGGGGGACTGCATCTAAGGAAAAATGTGCCCCTTACCCAAAGCATTGCCTGTGTCCCTGAGGCTGTCCCATGAACATGTCTGTTGGAATGTAAATGACTACCTTCACCGTTTTCCTTGGGTCCCTGCAGAAGCCCCTAAACAAAGGCAGGTTGGTGGTACATAACACAGGACAAATGCATTTTGATTGGGTGAGGATGAAAGGGTTAGACAATGGTCTGGATTGCATCAGGACCCATCAGGTAGAGGGCCGCAGGTATGCACTCCACCATCGCTTCACATGAGAACAAAGCAACAGATTGCTTTGTGCTTTCATTGTGTTCCTGTCATCAGACTTCACTTTTTGGCTTCTCGTGTCACAGCAAGATATTTTAGTAGACCTAGTTTCCCTGATTACGTGAATAATTCACATTTTGCATCTGAATATGGGATGTTTTCAGCAGAGCAAAACTTCCTTGAATGGCGATTTTGATTTTCAAATCAAGAATCACTCTGTCTGGCCTCAAACTTGAAAGAATTACTTGTCATCCATGAAGGTCATTTGTCTCCTCTCAGTGGCCAAAAGTTAAGGAAGAGATCCAAAAGGTCTCTTTTTTTTTTTTTAAACAAATGGGTAACTTTCATTTTAAGCAGATGGTGTAATCAAGAGTAGAGATCAGGGAGATGTTTCTATGTTTTATAAAGAAAACATATGTGGGAATGTATTAAAAATTAATTAAACTTCAAGAGATGATCTTACTGTGTAGATCTTACTAGATATACTGGAATGCTCTCTGTGGACCAGGTTGGCCTCAAATTCACAGAGATCAGCCTACCTCTGTCCCATCACATCTGGCTGTGTGAACAACTCTTAAGAAATTTGACTATGACCCAAAACAGAAAATCTTTATTGAAATGCTTAGTTGGCTGTCTCTGGGGAGACTTGAGAGTTTCTGTTGGCTTGTGAGTATGAATGGGACTTCTACTTGTTCATCTGTTTATCAGCATCACTAATGCAACTATCAACAAAGAGTCCATCCAAAGTCATCAATTAGTCAAAAGGTCTAAGTCTCAGTCATAAATCCAGCAGAGAACCAACTCCTGCAAGCTCTCCTCTGACCTCTGCACATGTGCATGTGTGAGTGCTTGTATACAGCCATGTGTTTGCGCAGACATGTGCACATGCATCCACACACAAAAACCCCAGAAACCTCCGCCTTGAAACCTTTTTTATAAAATTCAGGTTCTTCAATTCCTTGTATACTTGAGTCCATGATATCTCTCCATTTGCTAAATATAGTTTTCAGTTGGCTCAGGTGCCATGACTGTACAAACAAGGCTGAAAAGAGCTGCAAAGCTTGTGTGGCCATTGCAGGACCAAGGAAGCAAACACTTGTTCGGGAACATGCTTTCCATACAATAAACACTGGGGTAGCACTTTACTGATAGTTATTTGCCCCTCCAGAAATCGTGTAAAATAAGTAATGTTTTGTATCTCTTTCATAATAAAGAAACAGATTCAAAGAGGTTAACAAACTTGTCCAAAATCATTGAATTAACAAGGAACAGATCTGAGCCTTAACCACTAGATTCTACAATCTCATAGTAATGAAGAGTAAGCTGATTAAATATCACTACTGAGTAATGTATGAAAGTATCATGACCTTAGGTGGGCAAGATGGCTCCCTGGATAGAACA
>JAQHUG010000258.1:2563750-2643674 GCA_028555095.1 Dicrostonyx torquatus | reverse complement strand
TGGGAGCATAGGGACATTGGGGGAGGGTTGAAGGGGGAGGGGATAGGGAGGGAGGGGAGCAGAAAAAAATGTAGAGCTCAATAAATATCAATAAAGAAAAAAATTCTTCTCAGAAATGTGTCCAGTTATCGTCTTGCCCATGGTGAACCATTCCCACTGCCCTTGCTGTGCCAGACATAATCTCATAAGCAGCCGCACAGTGAGATAGCGTTGAGATGCCTCACTTTCCCCAGAGTCAGTCAGAATGAAGAGACAGACTGGAATTCTCTTAGTCACAGCTGAACAACCAATGTGGAGCGACTTTCCTTCCCATTACCTCTCCCACACAGTCTCATATTTATACAACAATCCAAATAAGAACTTGTATTTCTTCCATGTCCTCTAGGCCAGGTCTCACATGAGGGACTTTACAGAAAGAATCTCATTCAGTTCTCACAGCAATGGTCCGCGGCACTTCCATTTCTCCTGCTTTGTCAGCAAGTTAAATAAGCTTGGAGAACCGAGCTAGTCACCCAAGGACTGAGTCAGTGCGTTGTTGCTTGGACTGCCAGTTTGCCATAGTATCTGTCCCGTTCTCTCTCTTTTTCTTTGACATACTGCTAGATCATGATCTTAACTCTATTGCATCTAGACTAACTGCCGCCAGTGGAATGAAGAGAAAGTGATTAATGCCACCCTCGACTGGTGCCTGAAACAAGTCCCGCCAGATTGCCCCTACTTGTTTTCTTTCTGTGTCTGCGGGATGAATGCAGGGGATGTGTTGGAAGACTTAGAGGAAGGAGCCTGGACCCCTGAACTAGGGTTCCATAGGACGGATATACACACATATAAACATACATATAAGTGAATGCACACATCTATAAACTGGAAAAACATATATGCACACATGTGAGTAGGTTGGTTATGCAGTCTTGGCTCACAGAGTTACAAAAACTGAGGAGTCTTAAGACCTGTAAGGTGGGAGCCAGCAAAGCTGGTGATACAAAGACCTGAGAGCCAGAGAACCATGGGGAGAAGACTGATGCTCCTGGCCAAGCTTTCGGATGTGAAATCATAGAGTCTTCTGTTTCTCCATACTTTTCTTTGACACCAGGCCTCAGCAGATTAGATGAGACCCTCCCACACTGGGGATGGTAAACTTCTTCCTCAGCACACCATTTTTTTTTTTTGCTGGTCTCTTCAAGACACACTCTCACAGAAATAATATTTAATGAGATTCCTAGACATCCTGTGAGCTAATCAAGTTGACAGCATGAAGTTAGCCATCATGATCCCTGGATCTCTTCATGGATATATGTAAACATGATCAAGTTCAAACTAATCTTCTGAAAGACGAATTTTCTGAAAGATGGAATTGAAATGAGCCATCTCTGCTGAGCCAGCTAAGTTTAGCCAGCTCTCAGCCTTCTTTGCAGCTGACCACAGATGTGCAAGATTTAAAAAAAAAATACACAAACTACAACATGGGAGACAAATTGCATCCTTATTGTGAGAGCACTGTGAGTTTTATATATTATCACTGGTGTTCTTAATAAATTCCAAATCCTGTTCTATCAGGAGGCAGAAAGGCAAAACAGGTGATGCATGCCTTGTCCTAGTAAAGTTCTCCCAATGTCACCTTGCTGTTTAGAAAACTGACGCTAAGACACCTTACATGCATGCTTTCACCAGTACTAGAAAAAAAAATCTGGGGGAATACCTGCATGGGGAAAGTTTCTGTTACATAACAGGCTGCCCCCAAACCAAGTAGCTTACAGTGAAACAACCCTACATAAATATCAAACCCTCAAAAAAAAAACCCCATATTTTAGTGCACAAGTTTGATACTCTACAGTATTTACTGGGTTTAGCTGGGTCATTCTGCCCCTAACCCATGCTCTGCTAATATCAGCTGGGCTCACCCAGATATCTGAGCAGCTGAGGGATGAGCTGGGTGACGAAGTAAGCATGACTGAGCCAATTGTCTCCACTTGGAGTGTCTCTTCCTCCAGTAGACAGCTGAGGTTGATAGTTTGGTAGCCATAGCAGAGGATGCAAGAACAGCAAGAGGACAAAACTGCGTGCTGTCAAGTTACTTGGTCAAAGCAGGTTCAATCGCTATGCCAAGAAAAAGTGTGAGAGGCCATTATCAAATGCATGGGTATGGAGAGAGAAAACAAACAGGGTGGTTACTACAGCCAATCTGCTGCAGCATCCTAGGATCACAGTATAGGGACCAAAGTGCAAACAGCTATGTCCCCAAAGTCATTTCTTCTAGCCTCTGACCTTCAAACCTCTAGCTAACCAACAGTAACAGAATCTTTAGCACCAGTTAGGTTTTTGTTTTTGGTTTGGTTTGGTTTGGTTTTGGAGTTTATTGGAAAGCACACTTGGAAAGAAGTGACCGATTTGTTGCTCTCATGTGTTTTGGGAGGGCACTGGGAGGCACAGCACTAACTCCCTCTGATTGAAGCACGTTTCTGCAGGATATGAGAAATCTTCCTGCAAAGAAGGAATTGTGAGGTAGTGAGCACCCTGCCTCCTTGTCCTCCTCCACACGGCAAAGATGCTGTGTAGCAATTTCCTGAGACAGAGCCCTCCATCTTGGAGGGAAACTCATTAAGCTGAGAGAGTAAACCTCTCACAGACTTCAGGAAACCCCTGGAACTGACCAGGTTTATTAGGCCCCTACCTCCCCAAGCATATATATAAGCAGTAAGAACTGCTGAGAGACCATCCCAAACAAACTGAGCTGCCTACAAGACTCCCAGACAAATTGACCTGCCTTAAAGAGGGTCAGACCAGCCTGACCAGGCTACCTGGAAGGAGACAAGACCTTCTGGGTTACCTGGAAGGAGCTCAGATAAACTGAGGTTCCCTAAAGGGACAGTCTCATACCCGTTGAGCTGCCTGCAGATTGTGCATGCATTCTAGGTTTCCAGCTTTCATTAGCTGTCACATACGCTGGGGTGAACTTTTGGTGGTGTAGCTGTCTGAGTCAGTTTTGCTCTTATAAGTAATCGCTCACCCATATTTTTTCAATAACCCCAATAAAATTCAACGGATCAGTACAACACCAAGTTGGACTTCGGTGGTATCCTGACTTTGGTCTGTCCTAGGTTCCCTATCTGGGGTGAGTAGATGTTTGTTTACCTCCACAGGAGCAGGGTCACGCAACAAAGGATATAACCAGCTGAGTGTGGTACTCTCTGGCCCTTAAAGTGGGAGGAATACAGAAAGATAGTGAGGTTAAAAAAAAAATCATTGGAGCGACTGTCCAAGCTGCTACCCAGGTTTTCTTCTACTAGAGCTTCTTCTTTGCCTTAGTTTCTACTAACAAGGGCTTCTCTTTGTGGCTTATTGTTTCTATAAAAGCACATTTCATTTAACAATATCTCAGCCAAGAAAAACAAAATGTCTAATCACAGCAACAACTCATTTCAGTGACTTTAGACCAGACTATTGCTAGTTTGAGTTGTGTCTGCTTCCAAACTTGGATACCAAAGTTCTAACCCTAGTAGTTCAGAATGTGGCCCTCCTTTGAAACAGGGTCATTGCAAATGCAGTCAGCTAAGACAGAGTTATACTGATAATACACACAAAGAAAATGGCATATGGTGATGCCATCAGAGACTGTGGTGGCCCAGGGAAGCCAGACAACACCAAAGATTGTGACCATGTGTTATGGCAGTCCTAGAAAATGAGTACATGTGTGAATCATCACCCATGTCACGGGCCACTGCACACTTATCCCAGCTTTTGCCTCTTACTCTTAAGATTGCTGGCCCCAGTTCCATCTATGAACACAGGCTGATGTTTGCCTGGGCTCAGGCAGCATGGCCCAAAACCAATTCAAACCCTTATCTCTTGACCCTAACTACACGCCTTTTGTTGTTAGATGTTTCTAACAACAAAAAAAGTTGAGACCAAAACAAAGGAGGGTGCTGCTGTTTGAAGGTGCCCCCATTGTGCAATAGATTGGTTTCTAAAAGAATTAGTTCTTAATCGATTCCTTATCAACTCAATGGTATTTTAAGCACTCCCAAGGCATTTCCCATTTAAAAGTGCCCTGTGGGGCTCTTTTGTATAGCGAAGGGTATTTTCTGCAATGTGAATGATTACCTGCTTCCTTCTAAATTTGTTTGCTTTCCAAGTGTAATTTCCTTTCCTCTAAGACAGTTGTGTGTGTGCATGAAAGTAGGCCTGTCTTCAGTTCTCTGCCTCTGCCTTGAGTGGCAGGGTTTGGCAAATGCTTACCTCTGCTGTCCTAGTTAATAACAGAAATGAAGTCTGCCCACAAATAGCATGCCTTTTAAGTACACATGGTGTCTAAAATGCCTCCCTCCCAGTTTCCAGCCATCTTGAACATCCTCAACTTAAAAGCCATTGCTTGCATAGGAGTAGGGGCAAAGTATCATTTTGCTAGATGCCAACGCTGTGCTATTAATTACTCCCTAACTATAGTGAGCTCTGTATTAATTGCTATTCCAGATACTTAGGTGTGTGTAAAGCGGCAGGGACTTGCTTTCCTTCTCCAGGTCTGCCTCTAGCTTCCCGTGCAGGAAGAAATCCTTTTGGTGGCCCCAGGAGAGAAGAGACAGCTGTAGCTAATAATGTGACAATCGTGTGACTTTAATAGTTGTTTCTAGGGGCAAGAGAAATGGTTCTGAAATTAAGAACACTTGCCTGGGCTCGGTTCTCAGCACAAACATGACAGCTGTAATGCCACTTCTTTTCTTTCTTTCTTTCTTTCTTTCTTTTTTTTTTTTGGTTTTTCGAAACAGGGTTTTTCTGTGGCTTTGGAGCCCTGCGCTGGAACTAGCTCTTGTAGACCAGGCTGGTCTCGAACTCACAAAGATCCGCCTGCCTCTGCCTCCCGAGTGCTGGGATTAAAGGCATGTGCCACCACCGCCCGACTCTGTAATGCCACTTCTAAGGGGTCAGTTGCCCTCTTCTGGCCTCCTTGGGTACCAGGAATTCATGTGGTATACATACATATATACAGATAAAACATCTCTACACATAATAAATCTTTAATAACAGTTAACATTGAAGAATGAAAGTTACCAATGTTTTCATGGTTCTCTCTTGCTGTTGTTTTTATTACTGACTAATTTTATAAACACATGTAGAAACCCCAAATGTCAGGCACACAAAGTTGAAGAGGACTCTGGCTCTATGTCTCACATGTTCTGTCTCCCCTGAGGAGATATGTGTGTAATCACAGCAACATGGACGTACAGTGTTATAGAAAGGCACTTTGGAAACACAACAAGAAGTACCACACTTTGCTGGAAATGAAAGAGCATTTCCCCAGAGTTGGTGGTATTCTCATGAAATCTTGAAGAATGTGTAGGTGTGTGTCAAATGCATGATGTCATACAGGACCTTTCAAGAAGAGACAGTCATGCATTCTGTGAGACAGTGACGTGAGCCCAGTGTTTGGAGGCTGGTAGGTGGCAGGACACAGGAAATGAGGAGTGAGTAGGAAATTAGTTGAAAACATTCATGGTGTCAAGACCACAATGCAGCTTGGGCATTCATTTTCTGTGGAAGGATTTCATCCTAGAGGGGTGTCTTAGTTACTTTTGTATAAAACCAAAACAGCTTGTAGAACAGTTTATTGTAACATGAGGGCCTGGTTGCTTTCTGTCCTCCCACCAGGTCTCACAGTCATTAGATCCCAAAGAAAATCACACAGAGAGGTCTATATTAATGATAAACTGATTGGCCTATTAGCTCAGGCTTCTTGTTAACTATTGTAGCTTATATTGACCCATTATTCTTATCTATGTTAGCCACATAGCTCGGTACCTTTCTCAGTGGGGCAGATCACATCTTGCTTCTTCCGTGATCTGGGCAGGAATGGGGAGGAATGGGCTTCTTCCTTTCTCATCACCCCACCTCTACTTCCTGTCTGGTTGACCCACCTACTTCCTGCCTGGACAATCAGCATTTATTTAAAACATGATTGACAGAATACAGACAATTTTCCCACAGCAGCTTATGGAGGCTTACAGTTTGAGAGAATGAGTCCATGGCCGTCATAGTGGGAAGGATGGCAGTAGGCAGGCAGGCATGGTGCTGGAACATGCTGAGAGCTCACATCGCAGAGGAGGGAGGGAGAAGTGTGAGGGGGGAGGGAGGAAGGGAGGGAGAGCACTAACTGGTAATGGCATGGGCCCTCAAAATCTATCCTCAGTGACACACCTCCTCTAAGACTGCACATCCTAACCCTTCTCAAAAAGGTTCACCAACAGAGGACCAAAGATTTAAGTATGTAGGGGCCAATATGTGGACCATTATCATTCAAACAGTTGCAATAAGGAAAGGACATGATGAAATTTGATATCCTGGGAAATGGTTCAAAATCTGTTGGGGCTGAGGGCAGAGAACTGAACTAGAGACAAATACAATACCAGGACAGCAGCTATGGGGAAGAAGAAAAGGCAAAGGATTTACACAATAGTGGTTATGTAAAACTCTACAAGTTGGTGACTGTGAGATAAGAGAAAAAAAGATCTTGGAAGATCACACATCTCTGACCTCAGCATAATGTGTCCTTAAGGGGGAGAGAGAGAGAGAGAGAGAGGTGACATGGCCAAGAAATAAGCTAATGGGACAGACTTCCAGCGGCCAGAGCATTCAGAAACTGCAGAGGGGATTTTTAGGAGTCAGGTCCCCACTAATTCCTACCTGCAGGTTTGGGATCTGCTTGTTCATTCTGACCCAGCTACTCCTCAGAGATCTTACTTTCAGTCAGAGTAGAAATTAGCTCGATTTGCAGCCAACAGCCAAAGGAAGCAGTTGAGAACTGTATCTGTCAGGGCCTCAGTTCCACACAGCAGAATGTTTTGGCTACTTTAGTCAAGGAAGAAAAGAAATTATTAAAATATGTGATTGGCTTATAAAATCACCCAGAAGGCCAGGCTTGGAAGCATCATGGCCAGGGATGACACTTGGACCACAGTGGGCCACTGATGTTGGGCTCTGGAAGCCCAAAATTCTGCCTTTGTTGCTCAAAAGTCATGCTGATTGATCAGAAAATCATTTGATTGATCAGAAAAGTCACACTGATTGATCAGAAAATAGTCTCCGTCCTCATTTCCTCCCTTGCCTTTTTTCCCACTAAACTCTCCCATCAATGAATGTAATTGGTAGAACTTGAATCTACAGATATTTCCAGAGGTAAAAATTCAAGAATCTGATTTTTCCTTGCAGAGGTGAGATTTACAAGTGCGGGAAACACCCCATAAGTAGGAAAATAAATTTTGCTGCAGAGGGTTACTGTTAAAGACAAAGCTAGAACTAAGAAACCCCCTGTCCCTATAACTTGAAAGCTGGGATAACTGAAAACTTTACAACTCACTGTGGCAAGTGAAGTATTGTCAATTTTGTGCAGTACATTGTTGGCACATGCAGCCAGCACAGCCTCTGGGCATGTGGTCCTCTCCAAGGCTATGGCAATATGAAACCTACGCATTCAGAGAGTACTGACTGACTGACTGTGTGCCTATTGTGTCCCTGGCCTATATTCAACATTAAAGTCAATTGGGCTGAAGTATTGGGGACATCTGTGCCCATATCATTCCATGTCATGTTCACAGAGATGACACCTGGAGTCTGTCATGGCTGTGAAATCTGTCATTGTTATAGAAGCAATTACAGTTTTCCATGACACAAAGACCTTCATGGTCACTCAGGGATGTGAGAGCTTGCTTGGCAGGTGCAGCCAGATACCCCCTTTCTACATCTTCCAGTCAGCTACTCCAGACTGCCTCAGTAAAAAGAAACCACAAAGAGGTGGCATGAGGTCCAAGGAGAAATAGCTTACCATCTTCTAGGCCATTTGGCCAGACGCCTCAAATTAGGAACCCAAGCCAGGGAGAGAGAGTCAGTTCCTAATAATTGTTCTCATCGTTTCCCTCTGACGGCAGTCACTGGGGAACACTCAGCCCATTGGACCCTCCATCCCTCTACAGCACTGGAAGATTCCTGATCCTTATTCCCCAGCTCCAGAGTCTTTCTATGCCAGAAAAATCTGAATTATCCTGAGGAAAGAAAGCCAACTTGCTGCAGCATTAAGCATCATCCTAAGAGGCATATGTGAGTCCTGGCAAAATGGCTTCTTGTCTCAGTCATGGGTTAACGTTTAGGTGAGAAGAGGCCTCCTGAGCTTGGGTCTGTTTCCCTGGAAACATGGGCAGAAATGGTCTTCACAGAAACCAGGCAAACACACGATCATCAGGAGGTCCATGAGCTCTTGGTTCCCTACCACTCTGAGTAAGATTAGTGTCACAGCTTCCAGCAGAGCTAACACTCTCCTATCCGGCTCTATGCATGATGCAGCAGGCAGAATAATGGTCTCTTCTGGATGCCCAGGTTGTGGTCTCTGGAAGTTATGAAATGTGTTGCCTTGTGTGGGGAAGGGGAGTTTGCAAATGTCACTAAAGATAGGAGAGTGTCCTGTATTATCCATCTGGACTGATGACAAAGGTCTCCCTAACTCAAAGAGGAAATCAGACAGGAGAATGAGTGAGACACTGAGAGTACTAAGCCCCTGGCTCTTATGAATAGGAATATGGAGGAATGGACCAGGAGTGGAAGAACTGAGAACTCTAGAAGCTAGAGAAAATGAGGACATGAATCCTTCCTAGAGCCTCTAGAAGGATCTCCACTATGCTAGCACCAATATTCACCCAGTAAAAGTCACTTTAAAATCTGGACCCCAAGATGGCAAGTTTTTAGTTTTTACTATTTCAGAAAGTGGTGGTGCTGCTGGTGCTGCTGGTGGTGCTGGTGCTGGTTGAGCTGGTGGTGCTGGGGCTGCTGGGGCTGCGGGTGCTGGTGGTTGCTGGTGCTGCTAATACTTCTGGTGCTGGTGCTGCTAGTGGTGCTGATGCTGCTGGTACTGATGGAGCTGGTGGTGCTGGTGCTGTTTGTGCTAGTGGTGCTGGTGATGCTAGCTAGTGCTGCTGGTGGTGGTAGTACTGGTAGTGCTGGTTAGTGCAGTGGTGGTGCTGGTAGTGATAATGGTGGTGGTGCTGGTGGCGCTGGAGCTGGTGGTTTGGGGTTTGAATTTGTATTGTTTTTGTTAAGCTATACGTTTTTCTCCACTACCCTCCCTTCCTCCCTCTCCTCTTCTACTCTCTCCTATGACTCCCATGCTCCCAATTTACTCAAAAGATCTTGTCTTTTTCTCCTTCCTATGTAGATCCACACATGTCTCTCTTAGGGTCCTCTTTGTTGCCTGGGTTCTCTGGTGTTGGGAACTGTAGGCTGGTTTTTCTTTGATTTATGTCTAAAAGCCACTTATGAGTGAATACATATTATATTTGTCTTTCTGGGTCTGGGTTACCTCATTCAATGTCGTTTTTCCAGATCCTTCTATTTGCCTGCAAATTTCAAGACGTCATTATTTTTTACTGCTGTGTAGTACTCCATTGTGTAAATGTACATTTTCTTTATCCATTCTTCAGTTGGGGACATCTAGGTTCTTTCCAGATTCTGGATATTACAAATAATGCTGCTATGAACATAGTTTAGCACATGTCCTTGTGGTATGATTGAGCATCCTTTGGGTATATAGCCAAAAGTGGTCGTCCTGGGTTTTGAGGAAAGTTGTTTCCTAATTTTCTGAGAAATTGCCATACTGATTTCCAGAGCAGCTGTACAAATTTGCACCCCACCATCTCTCCAGCATAATCTGTCATCAGTGTTTCTGATCTTGGCCATTTTGACAGGTGTAAGATGGGATCTCGGAGTTGCTTTCATTTGCATTTCTCTGCTGGCTAAGGATGTTGGGCAATTCCTTAAGTGTCTTTCAGTCATTTGAGATTTCTCTGTTTAAGTCTGTTGGGGTTTGAAGAGCTCAAGCTCACTACAGTCTAGGCCAAACTCAGGGTGTATCCCAGGCTGGCCCAAAACTAGTTTTCATCCTTCTTCAGCCTCTCCAGTGCTAGATTATAGACACACGACACCACATCTAGTGAGTTTTCATTGTTTGAAGCCACTAAATTTGTGTTAATCTGTTATAAGCAATAGTATAAAACTAATACCTGAGAAGGACATTTCCGACTTATTCCACGGGTCCAGCACTATCATAACAGCCCAAACAGGCCATAACATTACCATAAAGAAACCCACAAAACCATTAACAAATTAGCAAACCCACTCTAACAATATAGGAGAGGACAAGTCATCGTGACTAAGTGCAATTTATCCCAGGAAGGCTATGATGTGTTCAAACCCCAGTGCTTTCTTGTGACCCAAATTCCTCTAATGGGTATGACATCCAACAACATCATATGTCACCCTTTATCTTTCCCCCACTCTGCCCTTAACTCCGGATTCACCCACAGTCACTATCTCTCTGTTCCTACCTCACAAAGCACCCACACATGCTTCGACAAGCTCAGGCTCTGCCACAGCAGTCTTCTCTTACTGTTTCTTATGAACATCTCTTACTGATCTGGAGCAGATGTGCCCTGGGGCTCTGCCTCAGGCTCCTCCTCCCCACCTCCCCTATCTTTCTACCACACTTTATTAGGACTTCTCTACCATGGCATCACTTTCTATTAACTATTTCTTTGTTCTAGACAATGAACTCCAACAAGATGAAAGTGTTACTCAAGACATCTATGAGATTAAATGCCTAGCACAGTGCCTGGCATATGGTAGGTTCTTCATATGCATTTATTGATTTGTATCTATTGAATAGTTGGTAATTTCTAGAGATAAAATCCAGTGTTCTGGGGGCACAGAGAGGACTAATTCAAAAGAAATAAACGGTCCTCCCTGGAGAATGGAAGGGTTCCAAAACCATGTCACCTTCCCACTCAAAAATACATCCCATAGTTTGCCTGAGTTCATAGGCTCGCCATGCCAAAGTATTTATAACATTCCATTCTATCTGAGACACTAGGGAGGGTGTGGTCAAGTCTATTTCTCTGGTGAGAAAACTGAGGCCCAGGAAGGAAGAAATATCTGCCTAAGAGTCTGGTGTAGGAGGAAGCAGAGCAGCTGGACCCATCTCCAGCAGGCTCATTCGCTGGTCCTCTACTCTGTCTGCTCCTTCTGGTATGCGCTGCAGCCCCACCCCTACCTACAGAGAACAGAAATTAAAAGGACTTTTGCACTTGCCTTGGGCTCTGTGCGTTCCATCTCTATTTCTGTTCTCTGCCCTCTGCATGACTTTTGCAACAATTGAATTGCTGCAAGTCTACTCAGCCCATAACAACCCCAGTTAACCCTTTGGTCCCTAGACTTTCTGGGCATTGCTTTTATTTCCAGGCAAATAGGCTACCTTTTTATTCCCTTCCTTAAATGCTAAGTTAAAAAAAGGAAATGAGTATCTGAATTAAAATCGATTAGTCACAACTAAACAGGCCAACTGCCCACTGAGTCTTTCCTGTTTCACATCCTAGCTACTCTCTCAACTCAAGACACAGTCCATGAGGTCTACCATAATCATGCAATCTGCCTCAGTGATAGTCGGGAATCACTGAGCCTGTCCAGTGTTCCTGAGTGGTCCCTCTGTTCTTGTTTGATGTGTATCTCATTGTGCCAGTTTCTCTCATCCAGCCTTTATTCTTTAATGTTTCTGCTTTTTTTTTTAATCTTTACTCAACCCCCGCCCCCATTGCTTCCATGTCACTGTGAAAAGAAGTCTTCTTCCTTTTCTGCCTCTATTTTTCACCCTGAGAATTGTCTGCGGGTTCTGTTATTCAGCCCCCAGCACTCCTTGCCGTCTAGAAAATGATCTGCATTTCCTTCCACTGATTACTTATTTTCTCATTTGTTTGATGTCATATTGTAATTTCTTCCTTTACAGCCATCAAATTACTCAATCTCTTTAGACCTCTGCCAAATTCCTCAGATTTCCTTTTTTATTTTCAGACTAGTACTACAGCATCTTCAGAGAGATGCTTTCCTGGTGGGTGGTCCTTGATCCCCAACAACCATGAAGAACAAAGGAGTGCCTTTGTATAGTACAGTACAAAACAGAAAATTGAGTCCTGTATTAGTCAGGGTTTCCTAAGGGGACAGAAGTGATATAATATAAAATATATATGAAGAATTTATTAGACTGACTTACAAGGTATGGTCTGGGTAGTCCACCAATGGCTGTCTCAGGCTGGAAAGACCAGGAATGAACTGCTCATTCCATGAAGCTGGATACCTCAGAAGTCATAATTTGGCACTAAAGACCTGGAAAGTTCCTGGATTGCCACTGGGCTTCAGTTTATTTTAGCATCCCCCACCAAAAAAATAGTTCTAGTATTGGTGAATGAATTCCACAGCAACGGGAAGATGAATTTTGCCAGTGGGAGTGAGGGCCAAAAGTCAGAAAGCAAAAAGCAAAGAACAAAGCTTCCTTCCTTCATGCCTTTCTATCTAGAAAGATCATAGAAGGTACTGCCCACATGTAGGGTGGTCTTCCTGCTTCAGATAACGTGATCAAGAAAATCTCTCTCAGGAGTTCCCAAAAGCTTGTGTTTCAAGTGATTTCAGATGCATCCAGTTGACAGGCAGGATTAGCCATCACTAGCACCCAAGTCTGGGGACACAGCAGATCGTGCATTAAGCCCCTTAAAACAGTGACACGTAGCACTTATAAAGCCTTCCACATGTGTCATATGTATAAGGAAGCCACAGAAAGACATTATCCCAAGGCAGTTGCCTGCGGTAATGAAGGTACTCACTCCAAGAGTCAGTGCTTGTCAAGAAGTCTGCTTTTGTGCTGTGTTTTGTACTCCCCCCCCCTGGTTTTGTGTGTCTCCCTTCACCTTGAGGAAGAATTGTGTTGGCTCAAGTGCCCAACACAAGCCCACAGAAAACCCATTCCCCTTTGTAAGATTTCTGTCACTGTTAGGGAACTTCATTCTCCAGTCTTCTCGGAATTTGTCTTCGTGTCACTTCTCAACACTTGAACTCTACTGTCAGTCATAATTGTTCCTACATCTTTATCCTAGAATTGAAATCGATTCAGACATGAACTCAATCTTATTCTTTAAGCTAGAGGGCAGGAGGAAGAAAGAGAGGGGGAAGCACTTTTTAGTGTAAGGAATATTGCTTCAAATTTGGAGAAACAGAGTAGCTCGTGTGTGTGTGTGTGTGTGTGTGTGTGTGTGTGTGTGTGTCTAAATAAACCTCTTCAAACCAAGCCTCAGGACTTCTTCACAAGGGATGGGTTTCCCCATTCATTTTGGGAGAAGCTATATTTGGATCTTAATTGTCCCTTCAAAGGCCACAATCTTGAGTCCCTGATTTTACTCCAAGTTACCCTACTGATATGTTATGCTGCTTTGCCACCAACCAAAAACAACGGGCTAACCAATCCTGAGTCAAAGTAAACCTCTTTTTGTAAATTGAAGATGCTAGGTATTTGTTACAATACAGGTGACCTCTCCTTTGTCTTCTCCTTGCTCTGCTCTGGGCTCACTCTCAAAATTCATGTTCATTTATCTGGGAACACTTAGCAGCAGCTTAAAGAAACTTAAACAAACAAAAGTGGGTCTAAAATTCTTTGCAACAACTGTCAGTGAATGCAGGCGTGCTGTGGGTGAGAAAGGGCAACACCCTTGGAAGAGTTGGGGCCCTCAGCAGGACCCTAACTGTCAAGGCATTCCCCATGACAAAATGGGGGTGGGTGGATCCAGAGACAGCCATGAAGACGGCTATTTTTAATTGTGAGTGCAAACGGGCAAACTGAGGCGTCCAAAGGAGTCCATGTCACTACTGATTCTTTGTTAACTGAAAGACGCACAGCCTCTGAGACACCATTTTCCATTACTGTTCCCAGTGCTGGGCTCGGTCCTATTTTAAGATACAATCAATTGTGTTTCGAACATTTTAGGGAAGCAGCATGGACTTCTCCATCCGGCTCTGCGGGAGGTCTGTGAAATAGAATTGCAATGTGTGACCTGCGCAGGGTTTGTCTCGTGTCCGTACAGGATTCTGAGCGTTCTCCTCACTTTCCTCGGGAAGTGTGAACACTAATGATATTTCACCTCCACTGTAGATGATAGTTATTGAACTGATTCAGATAAAATTAGTTTCTATTCCAGTAAATACAATACTTAATTTAAAGAGAATCTCGGGTTTTCCCTTTCCCTCCTGTATATTTTTTTTCCTCTACACTGCTCATTTCCTTTATTATAATGTGGTTTGGGTTTTCTTTCTGTTCATAAATCAATAGTTTGCAGCAGTAATAAAATATAATTACAAACACCAATGGTAAAGGTTCACAAGGATTGCCATCTTTATGTTGTATTTACTTAGCCTAGACTGAGGTCCATGTGGGACTTTTTTTTCCTAATATAGCCTAGGCTGCCCTCAGACTGGCGACGGTCTTCTTGTGCTGTCGTCCCAAGACCTGGGGTTACAGGTGTGAGCCACCACACCCAGTGTTGCATTTTCTAAGTAAACAAAGCCAAGAGTTCCTACAGATCACCTACCAGCACCTCCTATCTGTGTGTGGTATCCCCAGACACTTGTCCTCGGCACAATTTGGGTAGGGCAGCCCAGGAGTGTGGGACCTGGGACCCACAAATGGAAACAAATGGACAGTATGTGCCAAGTCTGAGGGCAGGGAGAAGGGTCCTGTGACCAAGGGGAAGTTTAGAGATCTTCTATCTATCCAGATGGTGGGAAGAATATCAAAAGGGAGATGGAATCACATCTCTAGGTGTGGGATGCTAAGCGGATTGCCAAAGCAAGGTTCCAATTCATCTGATTATTTAGAAAATATTTGTGAATAACTATCTGCCTGTCATTATTATAAAAACTAGAAAAGCAATAGAAGATTAAAAAATAGTCCCTACTATTACAGAGCTTCGAACTTTTCAAGAAAGATAAATCATAATTAAATAATCAAGCCAGAGAATGCTGAAGTGAGGAAGAGATGTGGGACCATCAGGAGCTCACCATGGTGATTCCCAGCTGGGAGTGGTATTGGTGGGTTGAGCTTCAAAGGTTGAGTTAGCTAAATAAAGGGTAGAGGCTGGAAGTCAGAGATTGAAAGACAAGAAGGAAGAATGATCTATCAGGAAACGGAACCTTCCCGAAGGCCTAGAGGAGGGATGCAGCTTGATTAAGTCAACGACATGGAATAGGGAAATGTCCAGATGGAATAGAAAAGACAGAAGATGGTGCCTGGGGAGGCAGACAAGCAGCCAGGAGCCACATCATGAAGGATCTCATCACAGTCACTGCCCTTTGAGGTCTCTAAAGCAGTGGAAAATCATTGAAATGTATTTGTGGATTTTTTTTCAAAATAATGTAATTGTTTTTTAAAAATTGAACTTTTAAAAAAAGATCCTTGTCAGTTATAATATAAAAAATAGTTTAGGGGGCTGGAGATGGCTCAGTTGGTAAGGTATCTGCTTACAATTGTGAAGACCTTCAGATACCCAGCACTCACGGATAAAGCTGGTCAGATCAGCACATATCGCTAACCTTAGCACTATAGAGACAGAAAGAGATCCCAGAGCTCGCTATCCAGCCAATCTAGCCACCTCAGTGAATTCCAGGTTCAGTAAGAGATCCTGTCTCAAAAAATAAGATGGAGAGAATTTGAGGAAGACACCCCAAATGGAACTCTGGTATCCACATATACACACGTCCATGTTTGTGCACACTCATGTTACACGTATGAACACGTACACTTGCACATACAGGTAATAGTGTGGGAGTACTAGAGAAAGAGAAATGAGGGAAAACCAACTAAGTGGCTCGAAGAGTCAGAAAGAAGCTGCTCCTAGACATGAGGGTGAGAGGTGGGCATGGAGACCATGGCCAGGACCAGACTCAAATGAACAGTGTTTGTAAGGCTCTAGGTCAAGTTCAGCCTGAAATTGAGGCTTCCCTGGCATGGCTAAGTCTCGGAGGAGTGGGTGGCTTCCTATCTCCTTTGCTAATGAGGAGCAGATACAGAGGTGTCATTGCTGAACACTGATCTGGAAAACCCTAAAGCTAAATCTCACTACCTGATTTATGAGGAGCAGTCATGGCAATGCATATTTGCCCACAGTTAGTGCTTGGCTGAAAAACCTAATGGTGCAGGAAGAGGGGTGGAAAGATGAGGGTAGAGAATGTGAATAGCCCAAGGGAATTTAAAGAAGGTATCTACCTTCTACTGAGGTTGTCTACAAATCTAGATCTATTTGTAAGTGGTCATCCCACCAAGGCCACACCTGTATAACTAGTTTATAGCTTACCCCTTCAAACTTGGAAATGAAATAGAAAAAAAAATGCAGGAGCTGTTGCTGGAAGCTTCTCTGTGGTGGTCTGATCACTCCTGACATTCCTACAGGCAGGGATTGGGGGTTTTCCGCTTGCCCACACCTCACATTGCCCAACATATTCAGTCAAGCAATCTTCACACGGTAGGATTGGAACACACAGTCAAAGGACAGGGCCTAGCTAAAATGCAGAAAAGGGCTCTTACAGGACAGGCGGGTTGTCTGCTTGAGTTGAGGGCTAGGATGGGTGGGAAGTGGAGAGACAGAGGGCGAGAAAGTCAGGGTTGGTTCTCAATGTCCTATAGAGGGATCTCAAGCAGGCTGTGTAAGTCTGATGAGCTAGAAATGAGTTGAAGAATGGAAACTGAGGAATCTAGATTGGTTTAGGGTTCCAATACTGAGGAGACACTGGGAACTTCAGCCAGAAACAGTTATCAGAGGAGACACTAGCCAACTGGAAGAGAATATCAATTCATTAATACAGCAGGGGTGTCAAGACACTTGAACATCTAGCAGGTCGACTGGAGCATTTGCCTTAAATTGAAAAGAAATGCCTGGCTGGAGGAACAAACACAGAAGATACCCGTGACAATAACAGCCAAATCCAATATCATGGGTGAAAGTCCTGAGAGACTCCAGGAGAGTCCCTTAGGAAATGGTCAGAAACTGAGGGAAATCAACAGGGAGTAAGAGTCTGGGCTTGGAGGAAGGAAATAATGTTGTACTGATAAGAACCAAGAAAAGGGCTTTAAGAGTGTCAGAAACAGCCAGGAGATGGTGGCACACACCTTTAATCCCAGCACTAGGGAGGCAGAGGCACGCGAATCTCTGTGAGTTCAAGGCCAGCCTGGTCTACAAGAGCTAGTTCCAGGACAGGCTCCAAAGCTGCAGAAAAACCCTGTTTTGAAAAACCAAAAAAAAAAAAAAAAAAGCCGGGCGGTGGTGGCACACGCGTTTAATCCCAGCACTTGGGAGGCAGAGGCAGACGGATCTTTGTGAGTTCGAGACCAGCCTGGTCTACAAGAGCTAGTTCCAGGACAGGCTCCAAAGCCACAGAGAAACCCTGTCTCGAAAAAAAAAAAAAAGAGGCAGAAACAGGACCTTTGACAGCACAAGGAGATGCCAGAACACATCTCTGTGAGCTTTACGGAGCCCAGCGTAACACAGAGCTGGAGACTGTTTGAGCAGCCCTGTATCTCAGGCTAAATGACATAGTAAAGCCCATGGGATCATGGGACAGTTCATGCTCCATATTGAACTTTTTACCCCGCCTGGAAGAAAATCTGGTCACTCTGGCCCTAAAGTCACAGCCCACAAAGTAATAAACCTAAATGGAACTGTGCCTCTCCTTCCCTTTGCTTTATCTAGCCCCTTGCCTGCCTGTCTTCAGGCCATCTCAGCCAGACTGGAATCCGTCTCCATTTTCAACAGTTTCAGAGACAATTCCTCAACTTTTGGTAGTCTGTTCTTCAGACTAGAAATTCCTGCCAAGGTTCACAAGAAGATAGGCCTTTGTGACCCGTAATTTCTAAAAGGCATGCCTGACAATGAGCAATGGCTCAATCAATAGGAAAAGTAAAGTCAGAGATCTCCCCCTTGGGAAAAGTCAGAGCGCAGGGTCACTGCGGCGGAGGAACCCAAGCTGGAATCCCTCCGAGCATGCTGGAGGGCCCCAGCCAGGGAACTGAGGACCTCTGTCCAACCCGGGAACATCACAAGCTTGGACTACAAAGGGGCATTTGTGTGCCGCACCCAGAGAATAAGCTCCAATGAAGTTATGCATAAGGAGTGATTGTTGTCAAAGTCTTGTCACTGGAGTTTTTCCAAGTTTTGGTACCCAGAACTGATAATCTTTCTGACAATGTGCAGTGCTTCAAGATAAAGGGCATCAGTTAACATCAGGCGATCACACTGAAAACCCAGTGGGATGAGAAAGAATCAGGATCCAAAGGCATCCTTACTGTAGGTAATGGAGCAGCTTGCAGGGGTTGTCGGGGAGGGATGGGAAATAAGGTTTCATCGTATGTCCAAGAGAAGATTTAGTTTGTAAATGGTTACTGAATACCAGACACTGAACTGGGTGACAGAGTATGAAGGCACATTCTTCTGAAGAGGAGACTGCCCACTTCAAAAGACAGTGTGAGCAAACAGTGAACTGCATGAAGGCCGCCAGCAAGGCAGGTGTGTGGTGCTGCCAGAGGCAAGGGAGACCCATGTGAAAACACAGAAGGAAGGAGAAACCCAAGAGGGCCTGGGTGTAGTGCAGAAGCAGGGCACCTGCCTAGAATTCAGCAGTCCTAGGGTAGCTCCCCATCACCAGAAAGAGAGGAGAGGGAAACACAGTAGAGCCTCACCGAGAAGCTGTTGACCTGTGAGCGCTTCATGTGCACTACTGGCACAGGAGCACGGCCATTTAACAACCAGCACCTGGGAAAGGGTCACGGTCCCCACCGGATGACCTGAAAGGTCCATGTCGTGAAGTAATTTGCTGAGACATAAATTCGAATGAGCTTCCAGGAGGCCAAGGAGTCCCTGCCGGCCACATATGCAGTGTGTGGACCACACTCAAAACCTGGCATTTGTGTCCCCATACAGTTCAGTTGTACTCTTCTGTTGACATTTGCACAGTAAGGCGCACACTGAGTCTTTTTTTTTCTTGCAGACTCAGTTAATGATGCAGTTGATAAGGTAACGATGCAATGTAATGAAATAAGTTTATTTGAAATTGCAATTTTTATTTAAATACGTTCAGAAAATATCATAATCCCATATTTATAGAACCATTAAGAGTCTGAAAGGACTCCTTACATTTTATGACTACAGCTTACTGTATTTATGGTTGAAAGTGTATGTCATGATGACATTCATGACTCTGGAAACTCACCAAGGTCATGGGTGAGTGCTTTCAGAGAGTCATGGATCAAAGTCTGCAGATAATAGATTTTATTGGCACCTACTAGATACAACAAAGTCTTGAGTTTTGAAAATAAAAACATTCTCTCTTACACAATTTTTCTACAAGTTGAAGACAGCTAACATGCCCTTCCTATCTATGACAGCTTGGCTTGTGCTGTCAGAAGACAATGGAGACATTTATCCACACAACCACAGACCGACAAATTATTCAAATGAGAATGATAACCTGATTCTCCAGCTACATGTTTTCCTTTGAGTCTATTTCCTAGAAGGGAATAACCACTGAAACTCCAACTCTGGCTCCCTCCCCCAAACAGGCTCTGGAGCACCTCCAACCTAACATGATTTGACTCAAAACCCCCGCATACTCCTACCTTTGTCTTCTGAACACGTGCTTGATTGCCAAAGCTGGAAAACCCAATAGGTGGCCCAGACCTCTCTCTGACACTAATCAATCACTGAGTAATCAAATTTTCCTCCTAATGACTCTCAGACGCAGCCAGGCCTCTGCAGCCCCATAGCTCTCCCCTAACTCCAGGCCAAATCATCTGTCATCACAGATCCTGAAATCTTGCCTGGATCTAGTCTCCACAGTGATACAGAGTTGTCATCCCCCCCCGCCCCGCCCAAAGTTGTGAACTTGCTCCTTCTGAAGATCAACTTCTATACCAATAACTGGTTTGGTGGCAGAGATCTAAAGCCCACGGTCCACACATAACACTGAGAAATATGTGGACGACCAGCTGTTCCTCCCCAAGTGTGCCCAGGTTCTCTCACATCTCTATGCATTTGCTCTTGGCACTCTCTTCTCTGTCTCCCCTCACACTAAGCTCTTCTTGGCCAGCCTCCATCAGTCCTTCAGGATCGAATTCAATTGTCATTTTTCAATAGAGCCATCTACAAAATCAGTGGCTCTCCTGTCTGCCCCCCTCCCATGGCACTGGGTATTTGTTCCTGTTACAGCGGCCTTGCAGACGACTGTAACTTGTTAGCAGATTTATCTTCTCAAGTGAACCATGGGCTTTTCCTTCAGCTCTGAGTTTCTAGTACCTAGCACAATATTTGGCTCCCGTCAAGCCAACAGGAACTGTTTGCTGAATAAAAGGAACAGTGATTGAGGTTTTCAGTTACATCACAAAATGAGCCATGTCATCAAAGAAGAAAACAAAGTGAACCAAAGTGTCAGAAAAGCTAAGACGAGGATGAAGGCTGCTTTCAGATCTCGGGCAACTTTTACACTACTCATCATATCCTGTCCTAACCAAGGGCTGACCCCAGTGCGCTCTGGGGGCCCTGTTAGAGGAGCTCACTTGAGTACCAGATCGAGGAGATACGCAATGATCATGAGAGAGAAGAAAAAAAGCTAAAAGAAACCGCTGGTTCTAAATGATGTGAGAAGATGCACAATAAAAAAAATAAATAAAAATTAAAAAATCTGCTAAATATTCTTCCTCTTTGACTCCTGAGATCACAATGACCATGTGTTGGTCACTAAGCAACTTCCAGAGAAGCAAAGACAAGAAGGGATCCCTGAAATTCCCAGCTTTCTGTGTCCTGAATGGTTTACCACTCTGTAATCCTCCCGGTTCCATACCGTCCTGAGCTTCCCCTTGTACATACAGGCCTTAGGTAACATCAGGAAGGCAGCTAAGCATTCTGATCTAGCTAAACGATCATGCTAAGCACAACCTGTCCCGGGATGCGAGACATTAAGATGTTTCCCAAGGAGCTTCAATCCCCCATGTGTGTTGTTCTCATGAAAGAGTATATTAAGGGGGTGTGGAGAGGTTGGATGAAAGCAGGCCACGAGGAAGCTGAGCTCGTGCTTCGACTAACACTGGCATTTGGGTGATTTTGTGTCAGCCTCCAGCGGGATTTCTCAGGTATCCACTCTCAATACAGTGGGGCAAAGAAAAGCTTCTACTAGACTCTAGGAACTAGAGGGAAAGGAGGGCCAGGGAAAGAGGTAAATCCATTTAGTGCCAATGTTGGAGCCCACATAGCCTTCCTCAGGATAGGATACTGGAGGGGGTCACACCTAACTATAGCAAACTGTATCACAAATAACGATAAATCTCAGATAAAGCTGATTCTCCAGCCCCTCAGCTGCTTCAAACGTTCTCTCCTCCAGGAGTCCCTAACCCGGCTGTGCTTCCCACCGGTCTCTGAACGGCAGCGCCACGCCCTCTCGGCCCCACCCAACACATAGGGGCCTGTGTCTGCACCCCACTACCACTCGCGGGGCGCCACCTATCGGGGTACCCGCCCCGCTCAGCCCCACATGCTGGGCCCCGCCCGGGAGCTAGCTGCCCTTTAAACACCCCCACCCTTGCACACTACCCCCCCCCATACCCAACCCGGACGGCAGCCGAAGAGGGACAAACTCATGGCGTACAGCCAGTCTCTTCCGCGGAGCGCGTCCCCCGCAGCCCTAGCCCGCTGGGCTCTCCACCCAGGGCTACGAAGCTCTGGCGCCCCCCACGCCCCCGAGGCCGGGTGCTGGAGTGTGGGCGCTGACCGACTCCCGGGAGGGGCGGGAGGGAGCGCGGTCTCGGCCGCCACCGCCTGCCGCTCGGGCCGCCCGCTCGCCCGCCGCTGGGTGCGCTGCACGCGGGGGGCAGCCGCGGTGCAGAGGTTCATGCAGCGGCGGCGGCGGCGGCGGCTGCTGCTGCTGCCGCCGCGGAAACAGACAGACCGGGCGCTGCCGCCGCCACCCTCTCGCAGCTCCATGCCGCCGCCACCGCCGCCTCCTCTCCGGCGAAGGGTGGGGGGCTCCGGCCCGGGGTGGGCAGCACTCCTCGCAGCGCCGCTCCCCTCCCTGCCCTCCGCCGGGGCGCGGGAGCCGGCGAGAGCGCCCGCCGCCTCCTAGGAGCGCACGCTCCGCGCGCCCTTGCTAGAGCGCGGAGGCGGGCGTGGGCGGGCGTCGGGGCAGCCGCGACCCAGCGCGCGGAAAGGGGAGGGGGCTTCCCCGGAGGATGCCCCGCGGCGGCGGCTCCTCGCTCTTAGGCGCTAGCTGAGCTGGACCGGGAGCGAGCGGCGCGTCGCCATGCCGGCGTGACGGGCGCCCGCGGCTGCCCGCGCCGGGCCCCCGCGCTGCCCCACGCTGCGCCGCGCCGGCGCCGGGCGGCAGGATGGGCTGTATCCAAAGCATCACCTGCAAGGCGCGGATCCGGCGCGAGAACATCGTGGTGTACGATGTGTGCGCCACCATCGACCAGTGCCCCACGCGCATCGAGGAGACCTCGCCCATCGTCCTGCGCTACAAGACCCCTTACTTCAAAGCCTCGGCCCGCGTGGTCATGCCCCCCATCCCCCGCCACGAGACCTGGGTGGTGGGCTGGATTCAGGCGTGCAACCAGATGGAGTTCTTCAACACCTACAGCGACCTGGGCATGTAAGCAACCGGCCACGCCACACGGCACGGGAGCGGGGTCCTGGCCCCTCTCTCCGCTCTCCATTCCGGCCCCCTCCCCAGCCTCTCTTACCGTAGTCCCCATCTCTCTCTCTCAACCTTCCTCTCGCCTTCCCACCCACCTCCCTCCTCCCTGCGCTTTTGTTTCAGTGACAGGGCGGGTGACGCTCCTAGCGAAGGCATTTTCTTGTTCTTTGCTTCTGACTTCCTCAGAAAGGCGAGGAGGATAGTGAGGGGCAGGAAGAACGCAACTGGGAGGGTTCGAGAGGCAAAGATGGGGTGGTTGGCGAGTGTCATGGGAGTTTGGGGGGCACAGTTTGTGCTTGTGGGTCTTCCCTGGAAGAGTTTGGAGAGAGGAGTGGAGTGCTGGGGGCGCATGGTCTGTGTCGTGCGTTCTTTGGAGAAAACCTAGCCGACTTGGAAGAGAAGGTACAGGATGTCCGAGTGGGAGTTAGAGATTCTGCCATCGCCCCCCAGGCCAGCGAGCATAGCGGTATCTTGGTCTGGAACCTCCATCTGGACAGAGAGCCTCTCTGGCCATGTGCCCCAAGGACCAGTTCTGGGGCGGTGGGAAGCTGGAAGGCTCCCGGGCCGGGCGGAACTGGTGGCCTTGTGCTAGCAGCCGGTTGGTGCGGCACGAGATGTTTCTTAGGCTCAAGGAAAGGATTAGTCCCTTCAACTGTCTGGGGTCTTTACTTTTCAAAACTTTCCTAATTGCAGCGCTGGAAGAGATTCCCAGGCGCCCACCGCCGAATCCAGTCAGCTGGCTGGGAGCTCTCCAACTTCTTTCAGCAGCTAGTGCAGTTAGTGCGCGCTGAGGGTTTGGCAGCTGCGGTGCACCTAGATGGCCAGGGCTCCGCCGCCACCAGGGGCGGACATCCTGCCCTGGAACCGCAGGCTTTGGGAGGTCGCGTTCTGGACTTTTTTTACTTACTAAATTTTCGTCTGCCCTCCTGTCGCTCTTCAGAACGAGACACCGTGCACTTGGCGACCATAGGTGGCTAGGAGATTTGGGGCCTGCATTCTGCCTCCTATTACAGCGTCAGTCTAGAACACCCTAATTATCAGCTTGTAGCTTTTAGGGAAACCACTTTTCTGGAAATTAAACCTTATTTCACTTCTTCAATCTAAAATTATGGTGCTTTCAAGATTTACCTATTTAAAATGGATATGGGATGGGGGAGTTCTCGTTTTAAAAGGTCAAATCATCTTTTTAGCAGCAGTTTTGGGGCTTTTTCTTGCGCTCTCAGAGCATGTAAGTTAACACTAGTCATAGGTGCTAAAAGGAATTTTGACAGATCGTTTTGTTTCCTTTTCCTCCCAGAGTTTGCACTTTGCTCTTTAAGCATAAAAGCTCGGTGGAGAAAGCTGGTTGGTGGTGAAGAAAGGGGAGCCCTGCTTTGCAGTATGCCTAAGCACACTGTGTTCTTGTCTTTCTGGAAGTGAGAGAAATGGGGGACATATTATTTTGGGTGAATCATTCCATCTAAAAAGACACAACCTGAAAAGAGTGGTTTTTTTTTTTCTTTACACGTGTGTGTTTAGAACTGTTTGTTTTGTTTCTTTACACGTGTGTGTTAGAACTGTTTTTTGTTTGTTTGTTTGTTTGGGCCTGTTTGAAACTCACTCTTTTCACCCAAGTAAGAGAAAACCTGGCTAGGGAAGAGGGCATCTATGTGATGTATCTGGCCTCACCCTGGTTGTGGGGACAGTAATCTTTCTGGAGACAGTCACAAAGCCTGAATCCCTTAGTAAAAGAAGCATGGAGGGAGGAACTGAGCAGAAACAGCCCCCATATTTCCAATGACTACACAGGAGAGACCTCTGTGGCCTCAAGTCCCTTGTAAATCAGTAAGTACAAAGCATATATGTGTGTGTGTGTGTGTGCACGCGCGCGCGCTAATTCCTTCTATTAAATAAATCCTGCCAAAGAAGTCAAGTTGAGCTGTAGACATAAGATAGCAGAACTTCCTTCTATCTAGGGAAGGGTGTGTCTACCTTGGAATCAATTTGCACCGGCATGAATTCCTTACACTATAGTACCTTGACATACCCTACTGAATTCTTACATTTGAGGTTTGGAACAATTTTGCTCATTTCATTTAACTTCTACTTTCGATATTTTAAGATTGCTGTTTCTGTGTTGTTGCTGCAGGGAAGCAAGAACAGTCCCCAAGAAATCATAAATTGCATTATTATAGATCTGTATCCAGAGTCAACCGATCTCTTTGTGGTTGTAATAATTGCTATGTGTTTAGGGCCACTTTGGAGCCTAGATGTTACTGAACCAGTTTCTACAGAATATTTAGGCACTAAAAACTTTGCCAGTGTAAACTTTTTAATGGGAACTCGTATGGCACAGAAGTCACTGTTGTCTGCTGGTTGGTCGTCCTGACTGCTTCACCAGTGCCATGAGCGGCAGACACTGCAGGCTGGTTTTTCACTCCAGTCCAGCGTTCTGTCACAGAAGCGTGGCGCAGCGAAGTTTGGGTTAGAAGGGTGCCTTTTCGAGATTTTGGAAAGAATTGTGTAGTACTAAATCCACAGCTGAAACAGCAAGAAATAGCTGGTTCCAGGATTGAAAGAAAACATGGCTTTGTGCTTTAAATGTTGAACTTCCTCCAAAGAGGAAGAGCATAGAATTAGGTTTCATTATGGCATTTTTCAAACAAAATTTTTGCTGTTGTTTCTCTTTGCCCCCCCCACCTTTAGTCCTCTTCCCTCCCTGTGCCTTTTGACCCCTGTAGCCTCCTTTCTACTTCCTTGTTACATCTGACCTTTTGACCTTTCCTCCTCTTTCTCAAGAGTTCTTGTTCCCCTCTTGTGGCATCCTACCTAGTTTCATAGTCTATAAGAGAGAACATGAGAATTTGGGGAGGGGTTGTAGTTGTTTTGGAGGCTTGTTTTGTTTTTGTCTTTCTGAGTCCAGGACACCTTACTTTAATATGATACTTTGTAGATCCATCCATTTTCTTTCAGATTTCATAATTTTATTTCTCTTAATGGTTAAGTAAAAATTCCACTGGGTATATGCACCACGTTCTCATTCTCCATCCTTCTGTTAATGGACTTCTGAGCTAGTGCCATTTTCTTCTTCTTGTGAATAATGCAGCAACAGACATGGATATGCAGATATCTCTGTAGTTGGATATAGAATCCTCTGGGGATATGCCTAGGAGTGATGTGGTGGTTCTATGGTATGGTGTGTGTGGTGTGGTATGGTATGGTATGGTATGGTTGGTGTGGTGTGGTATGGTGTAGTGTGGTATGGTTGGTATGATGTGGTATGGTGTGGTATTGTATGGTATGGTATGGTATGGTGTGTGTGGTGTGGTATGGTATAGTATGATGTGGTATGGTGTGGTATTGTATGGTATGGTAATTCATATAGTAGTTCTATTTTAATTCTTTTTAGTCACTGCCATACTGACTTCCATCGTGGATATAATAGGTTTACATTCCCACCAATACTGAATACGAGGGTCCTCCTTCTCCACATCCTTGCCAGCATTTATTGTCATTGTTTCCCCTTGATCATAGCCATTCTGACCAGAGTGGGATGGAATCCCAAAGTGGATTTAATTTCTATTTTGAAAGGGAGACTTCTAAAGGAACATTTGAAGTCATTGATGGCGATGATGTTGTAATTTGAACTTGAACTTAAGTGACTTAGTATTTCTCCAAGTGACTATGAGGAGCCAGGTGACCACTTGTGGCACTTCCTTCTTTCTGACTTGGGTCTGGTGAATCTGGTTAATGCGGACTTCAGCAGAATATGCAAAGTCTTCCTCCTCCATCAGGAAGAGCTGCTGGCTTCCCAATCAGCCCTTAGTGAACACATACTTACCAGGTGTCCTGACTTACAAGCATCACAGAGCAAACAATGGCTTTTGTAGTCGCCTCCTTGCTCCCTTGCACCAGGGAAACCAGTACTGTGCAGAGAAATGCCTTGAGAAGAAGAACCATAAAGGGTTTTCTGAAGGCACAGTGTCTCTAGATGGTCTCTACAATATGGGGAACATCCACCAAGGCAAGGGGAGGGACCAGTTCCAAAACAGAGAAACAAGAGGTTCAGGGGTGGGGGAAGAAAGTGTTTTAAAGGGCAAGGACTAGGCTGTGTGGAGTATGCACAGAGCAATGGCTGGAATCTCACAGGTAGGTTGGGGCCTCTTGGGAAGCATCACATAACGTCTAGAAAAGGGAAAGTTAAGGTCAGCTTTTCATCACCAGGGGATGGTAGGAGTTTCTCTGTGCCTTCTTCATACCTCCTGGGTGTGCAGAAGCTGTCCAGCAGAGGCAGAAAAACAGCCCCAAATGCTCAATGCAAAACCCAAGTGATTTCCTGGGTGAGGTTTGAACAGGAATAGAGTTCTCTTGCCAGGAATGGGTGAGGTGAAGCTGAGATGGGGGCGGGGAAGGCTGTGGCTAGAGAGCCTCTTGCCTACATTGTCTTCTTGTATTGTAAAGGGAATCTTCCATGGTCAGCTCAGAACAGCCAATCTGGAGGACTTTGGCTTGGGTGAAATTTAGGAGGTCATATCTCACCTTCAAGAGACAGTCTCCTAGCTCTCTACCCCATCCGTGCTGCAGTTGGTGAGCATCTGACTAGCCTCCCGTCTGAGACCTGTTCACTCCCATCTAAGCTGCTCTCTATTCACTGAGAAACATACTCCTCTTGAGTTTTTAATTTCCATGTTTCTAACTCCAGTAGATGTGCTATTGAAAGACACCTTTCCACCTGTCATAGTTAATTACTCTCAGATTTTAGCATCCATACTCTTTCCAACTGCTCTGGCCTCTGTCTTGCCTTACAAATCTTACTCTATGTTATTCAAAATACATATTTCTCTTCTCATTCTGTGCTTTCTCCCAGTAATTCCATCGATCCCAATAACAGCAGATGCTCTCTCTCTGGTATGCAGCCAGTTGCATGTATCTGTGTGTGTGGCTCTGCTCGACTGTTGGAAAGGTATCTCAGGCTTAAGATTTCCACACTTCAGTTGCTTTCTGTTGATCTCTTTTGATATTGCTGCTGTTTAGTCTTTTGAGAACTATTGTGCCATGTAGCCCTACGTGGTCTGGCACTCACGGTGAGGCCCAAGCTGGCCTGGAATCCATGGCAATCCTCCTGCTTTGACCTCCTGCACACTGAGGTTACAGGGTTGCACCTCACCCGGCTTCACTCATAAATGGTTGATCGCCAAGTTTCTGCAGCCTCAATCCTTGCCTATCTTCATAAAGAATAGCTCCACTCCCTGCGTTACAGCAAGCTAGAACATCTCTGAATCATTCCAGATATTCCTCCACACATCCAGGCTACCATCAGACCTATTGACCCCACTCTCCATATCTGTGATGATGCAACCATTTCTGTGTATTGGTGGCTGCCATCTTGTGCTTTTACTCTGAACTTCCCCTCCATCCTTGTTCGCCTCCCCCTCCCCCAAGTCTCTTCCCACATGGCCGGCAGAGATACTTTATAAACACAGGTGTTATTACTCTCCTGCTTAAACTCTTTAGTAACTTTTGGCACAGTGGGTATACAATGTATAAACCACTTCCCACTCGGGATTTCTGTTTGTAAACCATGTCAGCCATGTTAGCTGTGTCAGCCATCTCCAGGTCTTCCGTGGAACTAACTCTACTCAGCTCAGAGCTTCACCCCAGGCTGGCCTCTGTCTGAAATGCTCCTCCTGCCTACCATGTTCAATCTACCTAGTTCCTGCTCATCATTCAGATTTCAGCTGCCCCTCAGAATCCATCATTGACTTCACAGTTTCAATGAGGTTCTCCAGTTCTGCTCATCCATAATGCACTGTTCCTATACTTTACAGCAAGGGCAAGTGTAGCAGTTCACTTAACTTGCTACATATATCATGAAAGTAGATATTATATCTGTTGTGTCCTCCATGAAAACTGCCTGGACCATAGATAATATTCAGAAAGCATGTGATCGTGCTAAATATATGAGCCATTTTATCACTGTAAATCACCGGTGTCCCCTTCAACAGATCATGTCTCTTCAAAATTAGCTTTACATGTGAACCCTCAGTCTAATCCATGAAACTTCTGACACCCAGGGGAATGCTTTGCAGTAGCACACAGCCTAGCTCCCCCATGCTTTGGTGTCCATTGTGTTCTGTGAGACTTCACTGGAAGGTCTGCTTCTCAGTATGTGCCTTGTATCTTTCACCTCCCCCACCTCCCTTCTGTGTACTGGTCATCAAATTCTGAAGCCTCCTCTCATGTCACCTGTCTGCTACAAAGTGGCGCTAGTGCCCACCCAAAGAAGCATGGCGTCAAATCCCTGGGTGCATTGCTCCACCTGAACCCGTGATTCTGCACATCCCAGGATCTGTGGGAATGGTGACATAAAGGTCATGCCTGAGTCGTAGTCTCCTTAGCTAGTGCCTGCATTTTTGTCACAGGGTGGCTGAGAGGGTGGCCCTCACTGATAGGCATGCCTTCTTTGAGCATTTTGCTCTTCAAAACCAGATCAGCCATTTGTCAGAAGAATCTAGTGAGTCTCCTCTGGGCTGCTGGACCGTTACCCATAATCCCTTCCCATGACAGTCTAGTTGGGAGAGTGAAAAGAACACTGGGGGCCCTAGTCTAGAGCATCAGGTGGAAAGCAAGCTCCAGTTCCCTGATGCGCGTCCTGAGCGCCCTTGAAGGGGAGATGGCCTAGCTCTTTTCCTCTAATCTCCTCCATCTCTGCAAAAGAGGAGCAGCAGAGGATTAACTGGTTTTATCAGCAGAGCATTAAGCTCACTGGAGATAAAGCACAACTCCCAAAGGGATAGAGAGTACACACATGATTAGGGGAAAGGGAGAAGGAAGGAAACAAGATGTGCATTGTGTCTGGGTGCCAGACTGTAGCTACATGGCCATGGTGGGAAGCGGGGAAACAGGGAGAGGGTCATTTGAGGGCACTGGGCTGCAGGATACAAATGACCTTCCTCTGGGCAGCAGGAGGACATGATGTCTTTTGGGGCAGGTCTGAGGAGGCATCAGGTTCCAGCTTCCCAGGCTCCTTCTCTTGTCTACATTGTTGCATTAGGGAAAGTTGCCAGGGATGACAGCGGCCACAGTTTCTGCTATGTTAACACTAAGCAGGAAGTGGCTACAGTTTAGCAGCTGATTATTATGGATCCCTTTAAGAAGAAAAGGCAATAGGAAATAAGCAGAAGAGCATCCAGGTGAGTATTAGAGAGGGGAAGAACTCACGCGAGCTGAGAGTCTCTGGGAGGGAGGGGCCGGAGCCTGAACTCCAACAGCAGAGATACCCACGTTGTGAGATAAGCACCCACAGAGGTATCGTGAGGTATGTTGCCTCTCATTCTTTCAGGCTCAAATCAATATGGTGCTTAAGGACTGATTCCATAGTTGTGATGGATTTCAGTACAAAGCAGGTGATGATGTGTGAGGAGAATGGTCCATATGGAAGAGTGCCTAGAAAATCTGGGTGGTTTTGCTTGAGAAGGGAAGAATCACAAACTAACACATGTTCTACATGTAAGAGGCCTGTGTATGTGCCACAATACTGAGCGTCTTTCATATATAGTCTCATAGAAGCCTTTTCCTGAAAAGGAGGGTCTCTTAGTACAAGGTACAGGGAGGGTCAGCAACCTGCCTGAGACCTTGTATCAGCAGGAAGCCCAGCCAGTAAGCAAGCCTGTTGTTCCCTGGCCCTTCCATTTATAATGGACCACTTTGCCCTTCCAGGAAGGAGGTTCTCCAGACTTGCTCTGCTAAATAAAAATAATGAACTTAGTCTTGCTGTTTTTTACTGATTTGTGCATTTCCTTGATAATTTAGAATTGAGTTCAGAGAGCATGGTAGCAAATATCTTTGAGTCTCCATCTCATGCTCACCCCCTCCCAGAAAGAAAGTTGTGGTAACAGTAAGAATCGCATCTCCATAGGAGGGTGGGAGCTCCATCCATGCCAGAGTTTATCTTCTGGGAACAGAGGTACCATCTTCAGCTCCCAGACTCCTCACAGTGGCTAGGCTGCAGAGTTTAGCTCTGGGCCTACGCCTCTGCAGCTCTCCTGTGGTCCTATGGATGACTGGGAGGAGAAGAGGGGAGAGAATGTTTTCTGGTGACTCTACCCTTAGGCATTCAGATATGTTTCTGGCTCCTACAATTCTTGGGCTATTCCTTTCATTAAAGCCCATCAGACCAGCGCTAGTGGGTGGACCCTGCTTCTAATTAACTTCCAGGAGACACCAATTGGAACTATTCACCATGCCAGCTTAAGATCTAGCTGCTGGCTCTCCAGCACAGAACCCGAGTCAGAAAGCCTAGGTTCCAGTGCCAGCTCTGAGACCTTTGGCAGGATCCTCAAAATTCAGTGTCTAGTCTGCTTGTACATAAACGAGCAATCATGTCTAGAGTTAGGAATCAACTGAGATGAAAACCGTGGGAAGACACTCCACACTGTGGTATGCTGTGTACACGTTAGTTTGAGTATAGCTTGTCGGTTAGTGTTACTAGTTGGTGACTCCAGATAAACCTTAAGGAACTGTGGCCCTGGGCCCTTGGCAGAGAAAATAACTTAGAGCTTTGAGGGAACCCCTGACATGGTCTACTGCTTAGAAGTCTTCTCCAGATCTAGAGGAGAGAGGAAAGGCTCATTTTGTACCTCAAAGGCCATGTTTTCCAGTCATGTTGAGAGGCAAGTGAGGAAGACACCCCCATTCCACCAAAAAGTCACTTCCCAGCTGCTCTCTAGACAGTATTCAGGACCCTGCTTTGAATTCCTGAGCCTGAACCCCAAAGCTTAGCCATATCCTCAAGAGGGCCACCGGCCACCCACTCTTGGTCACAGCTTCACTTGTATTTAAGAAGCTACCGTGTACCCCATGCAAGGAGTTAGGGACAGAGCCCTGTTTTCTGTACCCTAAAAAGTCACAGGTTTTCCATTCTAGAGAAGAGAGAAGTCAGCATTTGAAATCACTTATGTCTTAAACTATTTTTAATGTTTGTCATTCTTTCCAAGCCCTTTGCACAATTTCATCTATCTGTATGGGGGTTTCCCATAATTAACCGTCCAATAATCATGAAGCAGATTCTGGGACAACAGTTATTCCCTATTTTAGACAAGCAAGTAGAGGCTCAAAGAGCTGCCATAATGTGTCCAGTGTCATCTTGGCAAGTACTGGTGGAACCGGGCCAGGTGTGTGATCCTCCCCACGCTTCCCCAGTGTCCTCCCACAAGTACACAGGAGTTGGGCTTAGGAGAAACTATCCTCAGCACTGTGTGTGTGTGGGGGGGGCTTGTTCTGAGCATGTTTAGAGACATCATTTATAGTCTATGAAAACCAGAGAGCAGAAACAGGAACATCTAAATGTGTTCAACAAATGCAACGGGAATTTCAGGCTGTCAGAGAAACACAAAGTAAATAAGGCTGTCTGATGGTCTGCCGGTCCATGAGTGTGATGGCTGTGTCAGTCCCGTCTCTGGAGCCTCCACTGGCTTAAACCCCTGGGGCCCGACCTTTCCCAGCTGGCTTGTGAGCTTGTGTCAGGCTCCGGCACTCAGAGGCCGGCAGAGGTCTGGCTAATGGGAAACAGTAAATCCGACATTCTCAGTCAGCAGCCACAGCAGCATCCTGAAGGGGCAGACAAGCCAGGGCTGCCAGGGAATGAGTGGTGCAGGGAACAGGCTCTGGCAAAACTGAGAGCTACCAGAGACTGGGAAATTAGATCTTGCCTTGCCCTCTGCAATGGGGGTAAAGGGTGAGGGGGTGTCAGGAACTGGACTGTGAGAAGAAGGAGAAGCTTCATGGGGGTGAGGTCAGAGATCCTGGTTCTATGAGGAAACAGGATCAGACTTGCTTATTCTCTTTTTGTTTTGTTTTACCATGAGAGTCATACTATGAGCCTCCATTCCAAAATGGCAGTCTCCACACCTGAGCTAGGAAAATCGATTCAAGAACTTACTGTTTTAAATGCTCAACTCTTCCAAATTTTCATGAACCATCTTGACATTGTTTAGAGAGGATAAGAGATTGGTGCCACCAAACTAAACCTAAAGCTGCTGCTGAAGAGGAGGAACTTTGGAGCCAGGGAGCCAGTCTTTTATATGAACAGCGCTACACTTGGAGTGATTGACAAGTATCTCCCTTGCATGTATCCCTGTGCAACCATAACAAACTCACCGAAATTAATGATTACAGAGCCATTTGCTGAAGGCTTACCTAGTGCCAAGTGCTTTATGCACATGGCCTCTGAAACCCATTGTTTTCCTCAGGATAAAATAATGAAATAGGAATAAAGAGGTTTGGGTGTCATGTCTAGCATTAGGCAACTAGTGAAAGAGGCATAATTAGGAACAGATAAAAACTAATTCTAATGACTGTAATGAGCTTCTTGGAAGAGTTGAATAAATGGATGGATGGAGGGATGGATGGATGGGTGGGTGGGTGGGTGGGTGGATGGATGAATAAACATTGGATGTCCTGGACATTGTCTGATTGCTTGCTAAGGAAACCTGAGGAACAAAATGTTTAAACCAAATTGGTTATGCCTAGTGATCCAGCTGCCTAGTTCATTCAGCTGGTCAGGATCTGGTATTAGGAAGAGACCCAAGACCTAAGACCCAAGCATGTGAGCACCCGAGTCAGTACTCCTTGCTCTTCCATCTCACTTCCCAGTAACTATCCCCAGGCAGCTCTGGTTCATAGCCAGGTTTAAACCGACAAACAGGGAAATAGATAGAAAACATGTAAGTGGTGGTTCAGCAGAATCCTCTTTGCCTGGCCAGGTGGTAGACAGCATAGTAAATTACATAGCCCAGAAGCACACTTTATAGACATGCGCGCTGAAGCCCAGAGAAGAGCAGGGTGAGAGTGTGAGTGAGTGGCAGAACCAGGATTCAAACCCAGGTCTGTCTGATGCCATTGCTGAAGTTTCCCATCCCTGGGCCTCCCCACTGCTTACTCTTTTAGGTTGAAAGTCAGCAAACGGGTTTTTACCTTCTGATTTTACACACACACACACACACACACACACACACACACACACACACACCTTTGTTTGAGGAGAGTGCAGGTCAGCTGACAGAAGCATCACCTATATCAGAGAGGAAGCAGACAGAGCATAGGAGGAGTCAAGTCCCTTGGCACCACAGAAGGAAGCTCAGATCGGCCCAAGGGATGTCTGCACAATTGCCAGGAGCAGAGACCAGCCTCGTGCCAGTGTCTGTACACAGTGATTAGCAAGCTAGAAAGGAGAGGGTCTCCCCCGAGACACCCATCACAGATGGCAGGAAATAGGAGGTCTTGGCAGCCAAGAGAGGCTGGACGTTTGGAGAGACTGGGACTCAGCTGGGATGCCCAGCAACTCAGAATCCCTGTTCTCCAGCCATCCCATAGCTACCCCACCCAGCCCAGGTGCTGATGGCGATCATGGTCCTTCCTCCTGGCTCCCTGCCCACAGACAGGCATGGTATCCTCATGTCCCCTGGCAGCTCCAAAAGAAACAAGATCCAAGTGGTGTCAAAGATGACAGATTGTGAGGGGGCCAAGCGCCCTCCCCTGACAACAGGGCTCAGCTAGGAGGCTCTGGAGAGCAGAACAGATTGGGGGGGAGTCTCACAGGGATATCCTAGCAGCCTGGGGACTCTGTCTCTGTCGTGGATTTTAGTTGGGCTTCATTTATGTTTTTTTTAACATTTTCTTTTTGTGTTAAGGGGTTTCAGTATAGGGACCTAATAATGCTGTGTCCGCTTACTCTAATGGAGGTGGGCTGGGAAGAACAGGGAAGTATGGGTCCAGGACACTCTCTTATGTTTTGGTCTTTTGGGGACCTGAGTATAGAGGAACCCCTTCAGAGAGGAAAGTATAGACCTCCCAGCAGCATATCACAACTCCCAAACTGTCTGTCATCTGTACCTTTTCAGGCCACATCTCATGAGAACGCTAGAAATCCAGGGCGAAGTCAGGTGATCAGCTCCCTTACTTGACCCTCTTCCACTCCACTCTCAACATCTGCACTAAGACCTGGTTCCTGCCTTCCCTGGAGGAGGAGGCAGCCTCAGATCTCCTGGGCAACTTAGACCCCCCACTCACACCACCTATGCCACATGGTTCTTACAGGTCCCATTACTCCAAGAGCCCCTGAAGTCTGGTTAGCCTGTGATTTGCTTGTATTTGCTGCTAGGCTCCTGAACGTCTTTGTCAAGATCTACCTGATCTGGTTTTTTGTGTCAATCACAACTTCCCACTGTCTAGCTCCCACCCCCCACCCCCTCTTTCTTCGGACCTGTCACCTTTTCAGACTCTTAGGCCTAATGGGTCTCCTGAATCCTCTGACTTTTCATTGGCTCCCTCCCTTGGATTCACCCACCTGAGGTTGAGAGACAGATGCAGAGGGGCCCACAACCCAAGCAGCAACACCACACATCCTGAAAAGCAGGATCTCCTACCCTTCTGGGAGCCCATGAACTACTGAGTCCTCGCATTCCCTTGTAGCCTTGGTGGGCAGCTGCTTTCCAGAAAAAATGTCACTCCTGAATGATCTTTAAAGAAATTTACCCGTGAAACTCTAGTTCTGAATCCCCCAGAATGGACCATAGTGTTGAGGACTCGGAGTAGGAAGGGTTTGGAATCCAAGGAGAAGGCAGAGAGGAAGAGGGGGGATCAAGTCAAGCTTCAAGAAGCAGTTCCTTTGCACAAACCCCTGGCAAAGAGAGCGATGGGAAAGAAACACAGTTTGCTTCCCCATCTTCTTAGTCACCATCAGGAAGCCCTGGATATCAAAAGTAAGCTCTTAGATGCAAGAAGAGAAACAAATATAGGGTAGCTAGGACCCAGGGAAGTCACAGTGGGCCTTGTTCCTTCCTGACAAAGCCTCACAAACTCCATCTTTTGCCGTGCCTTGCCCTGTCTGTCTAGGTGTGAAGCTGGAAAGCCACAAGCAAGGTTTGTAGATAGATGTGGCTATCCTTAACTCTGTACGTAACAGCAACCATCTGCCATGGCCTCCTCTATAGCAGAGAAGCCTGAAGAAACAGCCTCCAGTCAAGTGCCTGAGACGTACACTCTTCTAAAGACCCCTGAGGGCTGGAAACATGGATCAGCACTTAAGAGCACTTACTACTCTTACAGAGGACCTGCATGTGCTTGCTATCACCCACACCACAGCCCACACTCGTGTGTAACTCCAGCTCCAGGGGATTGAACTCTCTTATCTGGTCCCCAAGGACACAAGGCATGCACGTGGTGCACATACATACATGTAGGCAGGCAAAACACTCGTACACATAAAATAGAAGTTAATAAATCTTTTTTAAAACCCATGAGAGGGCAGGGAGGACAGAAGCCAGAGCACGGCCATGGCCCATCTATAGCCAGGGGACCTAGTAAGCTGGCCAGTGCCTGTGCTTCTGGGAGTCTCTTGTGTCTTATTAATAGCCTCTTTTAAAATCCTAAAGTCTCTAGAGAATCTATTCCTTTAGGTTGTCTGTGGCCTTGCTTAAGTTTCAGAAACTTTCAGAGAGGAACTGAGGCATAATTAGCCTGAGAGCTGGGCCTGAAGGAAGGCTGACTCAAAGGGATCCTGGTTTGAACTTAGTGCAGGCAATAGTCTCTCTCCCATAGTAACTGCCAGACCCACGGGGTTGAATGGAAGAGAAGTAGTATCTGTTTACATAGTGAAGTTTTCTTGAAAACTCTTTCTGTTGACCTTTAACCTTAGGGTCTGTGTATAGTTACCTTCTCATGAAGCAGAATATTCTCTTTTGCCAACTGATTAGCTACTTAAATGAATCTAGCACTTGAGGTAAGGTCACTAGAGAACAGCCATATTGGGAATTGTTTTTGAATATCCAGAGCCTAGATGGTTTCTTTTCCGCTTATTCTACATTTTTCTAAGTGACCTCAGACTCCAAGTGACATCTCAAGTACTCACTGGTCAGGTATCCCCATAAGTGGCCACACTGTCGGTGGTTAAAAAAGAGCAGATGTGTTTCAAGTCCGAATGCAACTGTATCTAGCCAGGTCTATAGCTTGAGAGGAAAACCTGTGTGGATTCTGAGAGACTCTATCAAGGGTTACCTTCAGCACCTGCTATTCTCTGAAGTGGTGGATCACTTACATTAGCATCTAGAATTGCATGCATCTCAAAATCACAATTCTCACCAAGAAAAAAGTTTCCTAGATATTTTTCCTTTTCCCATATGCACAAACACTGGACAATATTCTAGTATAAATATTGCTGGTTAAACTGATAGAATGGCCAGACAGAAAGACATGTAGGGACAGGTCAAGAGCTATATATATCTGGAGTTCAAGAGCAAAGACCAGTTTACAAGGTAGCACTTAAACTCTAGGGCTTTTAAAACTTGAGTGCTTCCTGTTTTGAGTGTCTGAAGCTGATGCACACATGACCCAACACAAAGCTGATGGGGCTCCTTGGTGTCCAAGTTCCAAACTAGATCACAGTCTTGCCTCTGGGTTACACCATCAACCTTCCACGTGGTTCTGAGTTGTTTCTGTAGATGTTTTAAAAGAAGCTGTATATAAGATCCAACTTGTTGAAAATGTGGCAGAAGGGTCCTGTGTTTTAGATGATTCCATCTTAAAAATGTTGTGCAGATGTTCTATGTTCTAGGAGATATGTGGTGGTGGTTTGTGTTCTAGATGAGTCTACCTTGAAAAATGGTGCACTACACAGATGTTCTATGTTCTAGATGGTTCTATCTTGAAATTGTTGTAGTGTATTCTGTGTTCTAGATTATTCTATCTTGAAAACATTGCACTGCACAGATAGTCTATGTTCTAGATGATTCTATCTTGAAAATGTTGCAATGGTGTTCTGTTTTCTAGAGATGATTCTGTCTAGAAAATGTTGCTCTGCACAGATGTTCTATCTTCAAGATGATTCTATCTTCTAGGACTGTTAATTATGGAGGTCTGGTGAAGTGTCTCCCTTTTCTAGAGTGTCCATGACTCCTCATTCTGTTTTTACTTTTTTTTTTTTTTAAGGATGAGTCTTATGATTTGAGTTTTCAGTTTTGGCTTCATTTTTGACTCCAAGGAATTTATTTTGCAAACTTAGCCATGCATTAATAAGAAATTTATAATGGGAAGATTTTCCAAGATATTTAGCTTATTATGATTTGCTTACTAGATCCTTCATTACTCAGTTATGGACAGAAGTTAGCTTTTAGTGATTACTCTTTCTGGATTGAGTGAATATTTTTCAAATAAATTTGTGTTTGGCAGCACTCTTAAAAGAAGTACTGTGTCTCAGCATTCTGTATTCAGAATTGAGATGAGAGCCAAGGTACCAGGAGACTTCTGACTGAGACCAAGGTCAAGGGAGCCCAGCAAATTACCCCACCGTGCACTTGACACAACCCACAGAGGCATACTGATGCCTCAGCAGATCTAGCTCTGCTAAAGTATTACAAAGGACTCTGATGAATGACAATGATCTTTGTCACCCAACTGTATACACTGTAAGGCCTGGACTACTATGACAAGCCAGAATATTCTTCTAGAAAGGAACCTGCATTCCTAAGATGCCTCCAGGCACTCCTGAAGCCCAGCAACCCTCAGTGTCTCCCTGGAATGTCAGAGACACCAGCAGCTGGCTTCAAGTTTTACTGCACCTGTTCTCTGGCCTTGCATCAAGGGCTCATTTCGCACTGGCATTTGGCTCCAGGCAGTCATGAGCTTGTCTGCTTCCTTCTTTTCCAGATGGCTCTGAGAAAGACCAGCAGAGGAGGGGGTGGGGTGGGGATAGAAAAATAGGACCAGGAGGCAAATTCCCTGCCATTTGGAAGATGCAGCCAGGGACCCCTGAGAGGCACACATGCCTAAAGTCATCCTGGCACTTGATGATCTGTCTCTATGTGGGGCAGGGGAGCAGAGCACAGGAATCCTGTACAGGGTTATTCTAGGATGCATGCATCAGGTTTGTTGGAGCTGTATAAATCTACACTCTCATAAACAAATGAGCAAACAGGCAAAGGAACAAGATAAAAGGCCAGGCTGTAACCAGGACTTGTAGGGTTGCTTGCATGTTGGTTCTGTGGAGTCCCTACTCACTGTTAGAGGTTGGATATGGAATTACCTTTTTCTATACAACCAGTGGGCAAACCAGGGTTCAGCAAGAATTTAACAGACAGGTTTATGCAGTGAGGAAGTACTGACACTCCCCATGGATTCCACACTGAGTGTTCCCTTAAATAGCTAGTGGGGGAGGGGATACTTCAGAAGCTAAAGGACCAGAGATCTTAGTGCAATTCCTTTATATCAAAGGTAAGAAAACAGATTAAAAAGAAGGTGAAATTCCCAAGGTCACTCAAAAAAACTAAGAAATCTTCAAATGATGGAGCTTCTTGTAAAAAGTCTTTGTTTTGAAATATTTAAGTTAATCTCATTTTTATTATTGTTAACATTTCTCTTAGAAACCCACTCTATCATGGAATAAGTCTATAGGAATGGCCCAGCCTAATAAACAATTAATTGTATTGGGAGAAAGGATCTTAGGCCCCATTTTCATTTTTACTTGTGCCTCTTGGTTCAAAGACACAGAATGGGTTATCTCCTCTCATTTAGTCTCCATTAAAAGAATCTGAACTGTCAAGTATCTGTCATCAATACTTAGTAACAAGCAAGTACTTGTCATCAGGACCAGGACAAGGGGGGAAAAGAAGAAGAGAAAGAGATGCTAACTGTTTACACAAATTTTAACTCATTTAAAGCTCATTCAAATTCATAGTACCTCCATTCCATATGTGAAGAAATGGGGGCTTTTGAAAGATCGTGTAATTTTTCCAAGCTTGCACTGAAAGAATTCTAAATGAACACCGGATCACCAAGCATATGGGTGTTTATCTTTGAGGGAAAAAAAGTAAATATCAAATTGTAAGTAAGATTTGAAAACACTGTAAACAGCCAATAGTTGGAACATTTCAAACAAAACCATTACAAACACTTTTCCCAAATTGAAACTGTACAAAATGTATTCAAGATTCATCTACAAGCCAAAAGCTCCACTAAGGCATTGAGTCCCTTAAGTTTTCAGCTCTCTGGGCCCCTCGTAACATCTCATGTATTCCTCAGAGGTTTCCTGGTAGGCAGAACACAGTGCCGAGTAGCCACCACTGTTAAAGTTGGAGGTCTAAGTTGTAAGAAGGGTGTGGCTCAGTAGAGACGAGCATGAGATCCAGAAACCAACAGTCAAGAATTCATTGACTTTCCTTCATAGGAGACAACATATAGAAAGCATGGGCCAAGGAATCCTAGTAAGTAGGTTCGAATCATGCCCCCAACTACTTACTAACCTCTCTGCCTTTGCTTTCCCATCTAGAAGAATGAATAGCAATGGTCCTACTTCATAAACTTGTTGGCAAGATTAAATGAGTTAACATTTACAACGTGCTTCAAACAGTACCAGAGACACTGTAGATGCAATGTTTTGTTAAACTTTTTATTTTTTATTTTTATTTATTTTTTGGTTTTTTGAGACAGGGTTTCTCTGTGGCTTTGGAGCCTGCGCTGGAACTAGCTCTTGTAGACCAGGCTGGTCTCGAACTCACAGAGATCCACCTGCCTCTGCCTCCCAAGTGCTGGGATTAAAACTTTTTAAAGAAAAGATGGACACCAAGAGGTGTCGTTTTCTTCAGTTGTCCATGCTCTAGCAAATAATCTCCCACATCCTCCCCTAAAAAAGAATAGATAGGCAAGTATTTATTGCATATATGTTATATTCCAGAAACTGTGTTGGGTAAACTTTTATGCTATGAGTCATCTGGCTTAGGAATTACCTATGCACCCAAGCACTTAATACAAGCACATCCACCGTGGGCTTCCCAGTTAGGAAATCCATGCTGAGCAAGATAACTCAATCAACTGGTGAAGACCTTGACACACTATGAATGTATACCTTTGCATCCAGCCTTCTGCAAGAGGAATCCTGCCAGTTCCTGGCAGTATTCTTATGATTTTCACTTGTCTCAGCAGCTCAAGCCTAAGCCATCCACAGCCCTGGAAGGACTTTACCATTCCCCATGCTCACTAATCCCACCTAGAAGTTACTATCCTGGCATGGCAAACCACAGCATGCCAATAAGAGAGTTCATTTCTGACCATCGATAGCCCTAAGGCTATCTGCCATAATCACCATGCAGGCACAGACTTTCCTACCCTAATGTCTAGCAGGTTTCCCTGTGTCATACTGAGTTCAGCTTCCTCCCCTGCTAAGCATCTTTCCAGAGCTGGGCTCTTTTTGAACATCTTAGACCTGTTTTCTCCTGAATCTATCCAGGCAAGAATCAACCAAAAGCTCAGGATTCTGGGAACCCTGATAGTTTTTATGTGTGTTTTGGGTGGTGTGAGGACCATCACATCAGACCTACAAGAAATTATAGGCCATAAAAAAGAATAAAGTGGCAAACTGAGCCTGAGTACAGGAGAGAGAGAGCGGGGGGGAGAAGAGAGATCTGAAATGGGTGATGAAGATGACCTTGGGTACCTCCTTCTGGCTCAGAGTGAAGCCCAAGCCAAAGGTAGTTGCTGCTACCTTTATCAAGAGCAGTGGTTCTCAACCTTTGGGTCATGACCCCTTTGAGGGTTGAACAACCCTTTCACAGGAATCATATACCAGATATCCTGCATATCAGACATTTATATTATAATTCATAACAGCAAAATTACAGTTCTGAGGTAGGAAGGAAAACAATTTTATGGTTGAGTGTAGCAAACTTTTTCGCTGGACTTTGAATCGCCAGCCCCCAAATAACAACAGAGAAAATTCTTACTAATTATGAAAGCTTGGCCTTTAGCTTGGGCTTGTCCCCAACTAGCTCTCATAACTCAAATTAACCTTCTATTAATCTACGTCTTGTCAGATGGCTTTTACCTTTCCTCAATACGGCACATATGATTTGCTCTGAGCCTGCTGGAGAAACCCATGTACCTTCTGCTCCTCCTCTTCCTCGCTCTCTCCAGAAATCCCATCTATCCTCTCCTGCATACCCATTGGCCATTCAACTCTTTTATTGAACCAATCAGAAGGCACCTTAGGCAGAAACACATCTTTATACAGTAGACACAAATATTCCACAACAGTTGGAGGTGACCACCCCATGAGGAACTGCGTTAAAGGGTAACAGCATTAGGAAGGTCGAGAACCACTGGCCAAGAACTTGACTGATATGTCTCCTAGGATTGGTGCCTTCTAGGTACTGAGTGTGAGCATTACACTGTGTGTTCTCTAACTTCCTTTCTAAACCATCTTGGGAACTTTACAGGCTTCTGCCTCCTGCCCTCTTAACTTCGTATCTTTGCTTTTGGCATAGCGAAGCACTGATCTCAGAGCACTGTTGCTGGTAACTGAATCTCATAACACCAGTAAATAAAAACAATGTACTTTATTTTTTTGTTGGGTTTTTTTTTTTTTTGGTTTGTTTTTTCGAGACAGGGTTTCTCTGTAGCTTTGGTGCTTGTACTGGAACTAGCTCTTGTAGACCAGGCTGGTCTTGAACTCACAGAGATCCGCCTGCCTCTGTCTCCCGAGTGCTGGGGATTAAAGGCATGCACCACCACCGCCCAGCTTTTTTGTTTGTTTGTTTGTTTTTTTAAAAACAACATACTTTCTTTCCATCCCTCTTTATACCCAGAGAACCACATCATCCTAAGTGTGCTAAGCAACCCATCAGTTGGTCTTTATTCATTATTTTATCAAATATCTTTAAGATTTATAGTAACCGTTATTCTAAGCATGGTGAGGGGAGGAGAAACAATGGAAATCTGTAAATTTAAGTCAGAGGTAGATAAACGTAGCACTTGGTGTCCTGGAAAAACCATAAAGCCATGGTGAAGAGCAGAAATTAATCCTTGGGGCCAAAAGCTGTTGCAAAAAAAAAAAAAAAAATGGTGGTCATAGTGAACTCTGAGGCCCAAACCCCCTGCATTATCCTCAGGGAAGAAACTGAACCAGCCAAGCCGTGCTGATACTCGTCCTTCAATGAGGTCGTGTGTTCCTAGCATGCATTCATCTAACGCCTTCCCTTTGCTGCTCTTAGTGGCTGTATGAGGAGTACAGGGAAGGTAGTATCTCTATTGCACATGAAGAAACTGAGGCTGAGGCTCAGGCTCTGAGAAGTTTTATGATTTGTCCAAGACCAGGGGGAGCAGACAACAGACTAAGAAAGTGTCTCTGACTCACTGCCCACCACTTGCCTACATTATCCCACCAGCCTTCAGGTTCTGAATTTGAATACCAGCTTAAGAAAACGGCATTAGTCACCTTTTCTTTGGAAAGCTTGAATGGACTCCTCCGAATGCCAAGAATGTGTCTGACTTGCGCTTGTCTCTGAATCTGTAGAAGTTGCAAGACATTTTGCTGACTTTGGCTAAGGAAATACAAGTGGCCCACCTTTGCCTCATAAAGCAGCTAGAAAGGACTTTGGAGAAATATCTGACTCATGTCTTCCCTTCCTTCCTGCAACCCAGAGGCAAATGAATGTCTCTACCCTGCAGGCCTGTGTTCCCAGCATCTACTGAGAAACCTTCTTCCCTGTTGAAAGGCTAGACAAAGTGCGTGGATGGCCTCAGGCATCAGCTTGCAGAGTACTTGGATGGAAGATGCCAGGCATACTCTAGAAGGGATTGGGCAGTAACAATTTGGGATTTGGGATAACAAAAGTTCCTCAATGTCAAATCTCCACCGCTGGGTCTTTGTTGTATGGGGCAGACCTCCAAATTGTAAGTCTGGAGCAGAGATCCAGACTCCTGCATCTTGGCTTTCTGAATCTCTGTGTGTTGGAGAGCAGTTCAGCTTCAATATCCTAGGGCTAGCCTTAACAGTGACGACTACAGTGAACTCTTTCAATTAGAGGACGTTTCTCCAGCCTCCTTTCTGTTCTCTTTGGTATAGGTTGTGTTCCGGTTACTTTTCTTGTCGGTAACAAAATACCTGACCAGAGCGACTTAAGGAAGGAAGGTTTTGCTGGGCGGTGGTGGCGCACGCCTTTAATCCCAGCACTCGGGAGGCAGAGGCAGGCGGATCTTTGTGAGTTCGAGACCAGCCTGGTATACAAGAGCTAGTTCCAGTGCAGGCTCCAAAGCCACAGAGAAACCCTGTCTCGAAAAACCAAAAAAAAAAAAAAAAAAAAAAAAAAAAAGGAAGGAAGGTTTTGCTGGGCTCTCAGCCTGAGGAACAGTCTGTCACGGTAGGGAGATGATGGTGCAGGAGCTTGTCACAGCTGCTCCTGTCACATCTGAAGTTCAGGAAGCAGAGGCTCCTAGTCTTCGTTCTGTTCCTGTGACTAAGGCCATGACCGAAGGCTACTTGGCTAAGAGTAATTTGTTTTATGCGTCCTGAGTCACAGTCCACAAAGGGAGGCCAAGGTAGGAACTCAAAAGTAGGAATCCGAAGGATTCCTGAAGCAGAAACCATGGAAGGCTGCTGCTCACCAGCTTGCTCCTCAAGTGGCTTGCTCAGCCTGCTTTCTTTTACAACCCAGGAGCACCTGCCTAGGAATGGTGCCCTGCACAGTGGACTGGGCCCTCCTCCATCAATCATTAATCAAGAAAATGCCCCACAGGTTTGCCTGTAGGCTGATTCATTTGGGACATTTTCTCAGTTGAGGTTCCCTCTTTCTAGATGACTCTAGCCTGTGTCAAGTAGAAAGAAAATAAAAAAAAAAACTAAGCAACAAACAGAAAGTGCCAAGTGCTGAGAGTCAGATCTCATTCTCCTTTTCTTCAGTCCAATACCCCAGCCCCCTGAATAGCACCTCCCACATTTAGGGTGGGATGTCCCACCTCAGTTACCCGAATCAATAAATTCTCTCACAGAATGCCCAGAGGTTTATTTCCATAGTAATTCTAAATCCCAACCAGCTGACAGTTAAAATTAACTATTGTGGTTTGAGATGCAAAGAAGTGGGTATGAGGGCAGGTGTGTGCCTTCAAAATGAAATTAAGTAGTTCTCCAGCACTCCCCTCTACTCCTGGAGCCTCGGAGAAACCCCAAACTTCTTCATGAACAAGGACAAGAAGAGGGGTTGCCTTTTTATGGGAAGAATGAGTCCACAGAGAAGCCTCTGGTCAGTATCAGGATGAAGAGAGAGAGGTTTCTCCTAGGAAGGATTGGCGATGGGCCTCTCCTTTGCACTCGTTGTATCTTTGATGTGCCCCACTGCAACTGGAGATGTGCCCTGGAGGAAGTTAGTTTACACCTCTTTACCGAAGAAAATAGCTGGGATTTCAAAGATAAACAGCCACCCACTCCCTGTCTATCAGGAGCTAAGCCTGTTAAGATGAATGGAGACCTTTCTCTTCTCCACTCCCTGCCCTCCTGCCCTAACACTCTCTGATCCTCCCTGCTCCATCAGGAAGACAGCCAGCTGCCTCCTCCCCATCCCTGCCTCTCACCTTTGGAAGGAGGCAGATCAGACTTGGGCTAATCCTTACAGAGATATTTCGTGCTCTGGTGCCTCCCTTGCCTAGAAGCAGTTTAAGGGTTCCTGTGACTCTGGATTTAAATGGCTTTTACTTCCTACAAATGTATTGCCATCTGTTGATTTCGTTTCCGTGACACCCACATCAAGATCATTCATAAGGAGGATTAGACCACTCCTAGACCCCTCCTCCCTGGCTCGCAGCTTGCTTCCATTCAAAAGAACTAAGCCCAGATTTGTACAAATTCTCTGTCTCTCCTCTCTCTCTCTCTCTCTCTCTCTCTCTCTCTCTCTCTCTCTCTCTCTCTCTCCTCTCTCGACTGTGAGGCAATCTTGAGTTTGGGGTTATGTGTCATCTCTTCTTTCATCCCTGGAGAAATCTGGTTTCTGTAACTTCTGTTTGAGCCAAGGAATTTTGCTGTGCCATTTGTCAGCTGTTTGGTCTGCCTCATCATTACCTCTTAATGAAGCTGCACCCTTTTCATTTTTATCGGAGGGGCAGAGGCAGGCTGTAGCCCATCTGCTTCAGCTCCTCAGCACACTGCCCCCTCTCCATCATTCCCAGCCCTTCTCTACCACATGCACTGAAGGGTTTGGATAGAGACTGCAGAGTGCTTCGTAGGCTATTGGACACAGAGCCAGCACACATGCACACACGCGTGTGCGTGCACACACACACACACATTCACACATAGATTAAATGATTTGCCTAAGTCTTTTCAATCTTTAAGAGCTGGGGCCTAAATTCAATGATCTGACTCCAAAGTCTACATACTCTTGGAGTTCCTGGGCTCTGTACCCTCAGATACATTGTGCTATAAACAGAACCACAGCTATTCTAGAAGGTCTCCTGGACTGAGAAAGCATGTGCTGCTACCCAGGTTGGCTTCTGGAGCCTGATGGGAGCCACAAACATTATCATTTTCTCAGTGAAGCCCTCCGTCCACCCATCTTTCCTGGATTGTCATGCTCAGTAGATCAGCCATAAGGCTAACCCACTTCTTCGAGCCAGGTGCCATATCACCCCAACAGACCTGAGTTGTTCGGAATATTGAAACTTTCCTTAAGTGAAGTCTAGTCCCTACCCATTTTTGTTTCCATTCACTGCACACTGTGTCCCTTAGTGACCTACGTAGGTATACAGCGCACAGGGCAACTTATGTCTTCCATGTGACATGACTCAGGTCAGAGCAGAGCTGCTCATCCCCCAAGCCAGTCTGACCTTTTAAGGAGATGTGCTAAGGACAGGGAAACTCAGAACCTGTCACTGTTGGCCTGTCCTGCTGGGCCATGCAGAGAGCAGTGCAGCTTTTCACAGCCAACCAGCAGCTGCTCACCTACTTCCTCCCCTCCTCCCCACCATCTCCAGAGCAGTAGCCTTCCTCCAGAGCTGGATGTACCTAGCATGAACAGCTGTGCCCATCAGGTGCCCACAGAGGACAATGCAAGTTGTCACAAACTCTGCATCCAGGTAGCAGCCAGAACAGTCAGAGGTAGCTGTCCTTGTGTCTGTCAGTCACACTTCACCTTAATCTATACCACCGTAACTCCTCCACACTGGAACTTTTCTGCCATGGAAAGTGGGAATAAAGATCCTACATTTACAAATTGCAAAAATACTTAAGTACCTGTTACGAGGCCAGCTCCCAGCACAAAGTAAATATTGAAGAGTAGATTAATAAAGGCTCCCTTAGATGAAGGCTATCCAGTCGCCTGAAAGCACGCAGGAAGGGAAGGCTATTCTGTTTTCTTTCAGTGGCTGGCTGACCTATTATACTAGAACATGCAGGGCATCTTGCTCCATAAGCAGAGTACAGTCATGTGATGTTCACGCCCCCAGCATCACCGCTTGTCCTATTGTTTGTGTTTGTCTCCCTGTGACACAATTGCATGTTGGCTGTGTCGAGAGATCATCAGCCCTGTGTCCCTAATAGACAGATGTCCTCAGTTCTTAGCCTCTCACCCCAAGTCGGTCATCCTGGTGGTGTCATGCAGGGACCTTTCTTATATGTGTTCACCTCCGCACCAGCTTTTTGTGTCAAGGGAGCATGCCTGACTATTGAAAGGGCACACCTTTTTTTTTTTTTTTTTTTAGAAATTTAATGTTTCCCTAATTCATTTTTTTCTCAGAAGAGGGTTTGTTTTCTAAAAAGCAGATTATAGTCACAGGTAGCCTGTTAGTTGCCTGTGAACTATGAGTAAACTACTTGGTTCCTCTAAATATTGGTCTCTTGATTTGAAAAAAAAATGGATGCATGGTGGTAACACCTCCCTCACAGGGTTGTTTTAAAAGTGAACATAACCTTAAGAAGCCATTGTGTAAACTCTAAGACCTTTCCCCTCCATAGTACAGACAAGCAGAAGCCCCATGGTTAGGGTAGATACCACTCATGCACCGTGTTTTACCATTAAATGTTTTCTGAGAGCGCCTCGACATACTTTAATTAGTCATTCTCCCACCACTTGCACTGAAAGATACGGAGGCATGCCTTGACAGCATCAGCTAAGGGTACAAAGACGAGGTCCCCTGCAGATCAGGCCCATCATTCTTCCCTTGTGTAGATGGTGGCTCCTCTGTCTGTCTTCTGGCTTAGTTAAGAAGACAAGATTCAGATTTATTAGTGGCCCTAACTGCTGTTTTCCTTGAAAGCCCTGAGCTCTTTCAGCGGCCGTCTGGATTCTGAGATTTATAGTCACCATTTCTAGCCACTAATGATGTCTGCAGTTGGATTTGCATGTCCACCGTCCCTGTTCAGTCTTCATCCGCCCGAGTAACTGTCACGCTAGAGGTGGCCCTTTCCTAGCGAGTCAGCTTCCTTTGTCCTGCAGAGTGTGTTACTTCATAGCCATAGGTTAGCAGTGGATCAGGCTATGGAAAAGGAACGGCATGCAGCCTGTGCAAGGAAGGGCTGACAGAGGGAGAGAGTGGTGTGCTCCTGGAATGTCCACACTGCCACTAGAAAGCCTCTCTCATAACTCAGAAGAGCACAGCCCCGCCAGATGTGTCAGAAGTACTCTAAACTCTTTCCTATTTACTTAAAGCAGTCTTCCATAGACAACTGCGGAAACCCGTTCTACCTCCTCATTCTGCATGACCTTCAACATATCCCACCCATCATGCCCCCCCCTGCCCCCGGCAATGGCAAAGAGTCAACGCCTCCTTCCTCCATCCCCAGAACAGAGCGGCCCAACTTGACTTTCCCTGGAGATGTAACAGAAAGGGAAGCCCCTCAGACCATACTTGGGTACTTCTGAGGCAGCTCGGACCTGGCTGGTGGTATCCATAGAAGGAGTAGCCTCTTGAATTCATTAGTCTGGTTAAGGCCAGCCTGCAGCCTCCTCTGCCAGCTGCACACTGGATACATGCAAATAAAAGCCACTCACAGACCTTCCTTAGCTAAGGTTTCTATTGCTGCAGTGAAACTCCATGGGGAGGAAAAGGCTTATTTGACTTCCACTTCCGCATTGCAGTCCATCATTGAAGGAAGCCAGGACAGGAACTCACACAGGATAGGGACCTGGAGGCAGGAGCTGAAGCAGAGGCCATGGAGGAGGGCTGCTTACTGGCTTGCTCCTGATACCTTTGCTCAGCCTGCTTTTTTAAAGCACCCAGGACCATCAGCCCAGGGATGTCACCATCTGCGTAGGCCGGGCTCTACCCCATCAGTCACTAATAAAGAAAGTGCCTTACAGCTGGGTCTCATGAAGGCCTTTTCTAATGGAAGTTCCCTCATTTCACATAACTCTAGCTTGGATCAAGTTGGCATAAAACTAGCCAGGACACTCTCCTAGGCAGAAGTTCAAATGCAGCTGCCTCTGCCAGGAAACATTGTCTGACGTAGGGACTTCTCTTCTGTTACCTTTTGGCATCCTCATATCATTATGGTCAGTTTGTGGCACTGTGGAATGTAAGTGCCAAATTGTAGAGACTTTTGTTTTTCAACTCGGCCTTCTGAAAGTCCAGTGTGGGTCGTAGTACATGGTCATTGTGTCTGATGGATGAAAATGAATCCTGTGTTGAACTTGGACTGTAACTCAGTGGTGGGTGTGTGCTAAGCACGCACAGGGTCCTGTGTTTCTCTCTCTCTCTCTCTCCCCGTCTCACATGCCTGACTCCATCTAAATCTCTAGTGGTTTGGTTTGGGCTATATTAAAGAACTCTGCTACCTTCGTGAACAGCATCACAAAGATTGTAAAGGCCTTGATCTCAGATTTGTTTTTCCTACAAAGTTTCTGCAGTGTGGAGCTTATCGCAGCTGTTTCTTATATTGCCCCATCTTTTCCTCAACAGCCAACCTAGGTAGGCTTATCCTTCGATACAGCTCCACTTTCTTCTCTTCAGAACGAGTGTTGGAGAGAGAGAAAACTCCCCGGTGTCCCCTGATGCTCTGTGATTCTGAAGCTCCAAGAAGACGGAGGGTCTGGATTTTCTTCACATAATTTTTAGGGAACTATAAATGTTTTGTCAGGGAAGGAGATGACTTGGTGAGCATGACAGCTGTCTCAAATTATTTTAGGGGCTGTCATGTAGAAGATGAAAAGGATTAGGTTTTTTGAAAGGCCCCAAGGACTATATACAAGACCAATTATTAATTCATTCAACAAATATTTTTTGAGTGACTGCCATATCATGCACTCTTCTGGGCAATAGCAAGGAAGATATGAGAAAAACACCGAAAAAAAAAATCCTTACCTTTTAGTAATTTACATTTTAATGAAATGAAATTATCCAGAAATGAATGAGCCCAATGGAAAGAAATTTCACAGACTCTCAGCATGGACTTTCTGTGAGCTCATTAGTCAATGTTCTGTCTCTGTAACCTGAGAAAATCTACTTTTATTAACCAAATTTTATTTTGGCTCATGGTTTCTCAGGCTTGGCCCAAGATCAGTTGGTTCCACTGCTGTAGGTCTGGGGCAAGGTGGAGTACCGGGGTGATGAAAGCTTTAGCTGAAGAGGCCGCTCACCTCCCAGCAGCCAGGACGCAGTACAAGGATAACAAAGACAAATCTGGAGGGAAATACACTCCTCAAGGGCAGCCGCTATGGCCTGCTTCCTCCAGCTAGACCCTACAAATAATAGCCAGGCCAGCTTGGAACTCAGTAGATTAATACCGTGATGAGAGCAGTGCTTTCGCGATTCCCTTCTCTGAACAGTCCTGCATCCAAAACCAAGCCTTCAGTTACCTAATTCCAGAGAATACTTTATATCAAACTATACAATCTGCTCTTGGACCCCAACAACTCATGACATTTACCCTATATCCAAGGCTCCCCAAAGGTGTAACAGTTCCAGCATTCCTCAAAAGTCCAAGACTTCTTAGGGACACATGGCGACTATTACCTTTCTGCCTGTATCTTTTCTATCGCTGTGCTAAGACACTGTGACCAACACAACTTAAGGAGGGATTGGTCCATTGGGTTTACAGTTTCAGAGGGCAACCATCATGATGGAAAGCATGGCAGCAGGCAGGTGAGCATGGCGCTAGAGCAGTAGCTGAGAGCTCACCTGTTAAGGCAACAACAGGGCAGAGACAGAACTGACTAGAAATAGCATGAGCTTCTGAAACCTCCAAGCCTTCCCCCAGGGACATGCCTCTTCCAACAAGGCCACACGTCCTCATCCTTTCCACACAGTTCTACCAACTGTGAACAAAGTATTCAAATACAGGAGCCGATGGGGGACATTCTCATTTAAACCGCCACAGATAGATCCAGTAGATACAAGGTAAATGTTTCCATTCCCAAAGGGAAGAATGAGAAAACAGCAAGGAGACGTAAGGCCAAAGCAAGATTACACAGTGCAAACAATAATCCTATATACAGCTGTGATATAAGCTTCAACATATAGTTGTGATATAAGCTGCAAAGTGCTTGAACAGCCACACCTATGTGGCCTTGCTGACTGCAGCCCAGATGGCCGTTCCCTTTGGACTGGCTCCACTTGCTTCCTGTGGCTTTTCTCAAGAGACATTATGTGCTCCTGGCATCTCTTGACTTCCTGGGGTCTTCGCTGCAGCTTCAGCTGCAATCCTGCCTACTCAGGAGCTTCCATCAGGGACTCTAATCATGCTGCATGTTGCCTTACTTTGAAATCCAGGTGAGAACCTCCATTATGCTGCAAGCCTTGCATTCTGTTTTCCTGCAAAACAAGCATCAGGGTCTGCTTCCAGTTTACGCAGAATCTGAATCTGCTTGGTCCATGGTTCTAGGGGCCTACAAGTGCCAGAATGGTAACACAATGAGATGAATCCTACAGTAGCATCCCATCTAAGGAAAGTACTGAAGCACTTTTCTCACACAATCTTTCTAAAGAGTTTATACTTGTACAGGCTTAGCAGTTGCTGAGATGCTCTCAGGTGTCCTGCCCAGTGTCCTGGCACACAGTATTGAGCTCCTCACAATGGAACTGTTTCTTCAGCACCAACATTACTGGTATTTCTCCTCTAGCCAAACTGTAAATTTTTCACATTTTTTGTGCTCTGATTTTGCTTTCAGTTCTCATTGTAAATCTTGCTAAAAGCAGCTAGCAATACCCATGCCACAGCCTAAATGCTTTGGTGTCTTAAAATTTCCTCTATCAGGCTAGTCCATCATCTTTAAATTCTGTATTCTGCAAAGTCTGAGGACACAAATAAGAGATAGATAAATGTCTTTCAGACTATAAAACAAATGGCCTCTGATCTAATTTCCAATAAAGTCCATATTTCTTTCTGAAATCTTACGAGCATAGCCTTTATTGTTTATATTCTTCTCAGAATTTTGACCTGAGTGCCATCAGAATAGACTGTTAAGTTCTGTTAATGGCATTTTAACATTTTTAGCCACCTTCTCCAAACTTCCAGGTGTCTTCTACAAACCAGTTCCAAAAGCTTTCTAACACTTCATAAGGTAATACTATCACCACAACCACCCCATTCTTGTTACCAACTTTCTGTACTAGCTTTCTCTCAGTGTGAAAAATACCTAGCAGTATTATTTAAGAGATTAATTTTCTAATTTGGGTTCCTAGCTTCAGAAGCTTCCATCCACAGTTGGCTGACTCTCTTGCTTTGGTCTTAAGGCAAGATAGACTGTCATGGTGGTAGGAGTTTGTAATGGAAGAGGCTGATGACTTGATGGCATCCAGAAAGGAGAGAGAAATAGAGATAGAGACACAGACAGAGAAACAGAGAGAAAAATAGTCCCTTCAAAGACATGCCTCCAGTGACCTACTTCCTGTCCTTTAGCTATGAACTCAACTCACTGATCTTACTGGTAAGTTTAGTGCTTTTTCCAGCTTCCCCTTAAGACCCCACCTGGGAAATGTTAAATCATAGGTCAAGCCTTCACTCCACAAAACTTTGGGGGAGGGGGATAGTTTCTATTCAAGCCATAACAGTGTTCAAAGACATATCTACTACTTATTGACCCATTTCTAGTGGCTGGCTAGATCAAGCAACCCTCTTAGTTCCTGTGAGTCCTATAATTGCATTTGTTTAAGACTAGTTCAGATGAATGATATCTTAAGTTCTAACATTCCCAACTCAAATTATGATCTCCACTCTGGGCAGCATCTCATCGAGGTAAATGTTGTTGTGAAAAGGGTCAAGAAATAATCCTTTAAAAATCCTTCACTGGCTGGGTGGTGGTGGTGCACACTTAAATCTCTGCATTTGGGAGGCAGAGGCAGGAGGATCTCTGTGAGTTCAAGCCCAGCCTGGTCTACAGAGCAAGTTCCAGGGCAGCCAAGGGTACACAAAGAAACTCTATCTCAAAATGTAGACGAGAGAGAGAGAGAGAGAGAGAGAGCTCTTTATAGACAAGGCTGGCCTAGAACTCACAGGGACCCATTTATCTCTTTGAGGACTAAAGGTTTGTGCTACCATCCCTGGCTTGAGGAAACTGATTGTATGTGAAGTCATTGTGAGTCTCAAGCTGAAGAAAGAGACCACAAGAGTTGGATAATGGGTTGAAGAACCAATAGAAGTGAGCTGAAAGGAAGAAGAAAGTGATAACAGGCAAGTGGAGCTCACACTTTCTCCAGGTCATTCTAGAATACTTCTTTTCTATAAACAGCCTGGGAATGAGAAGGCCTCAGGACCGGCCCCTTTCCTGGCTATTATAAACTTACATTTCCTTATGTGTCAGCGGATATAGTTGGGGAAAGTACACAGTTACGGTGGATGAATACGTTTCTAAACTGTAAAGTGCAGTCCTGATCATTCTCTTGGCAGACCTGGTTGTGTTCCATTCTGTGCCAGGCTCTGTGCTAACACACAGGACCTTAGATCTCACCGAGCTATCTCTGGGGCCGTGCAGGTGCCTACAGTGTGGCCCACTGGGCAGACCACATTATGCCCTATTCATCATCTTTCTTTTGACGGATCCTCTTGCTCCCCTTCCCTTGCTTATCGGCTCTTTCACTTCTTTATTCTTTGCTTTGCTTATTGATAAGGTGATGCTGCTTAAAAGGGGAGAAGCGTGGAGGGTCCGATTCTTACTACTGTGGGACTGAGGGTTGGCAGGGACAGCCGCAGTTGAGAGGGCCGAGAGATGGGGCGCCTGGAGACAGCTGTCCTGCTCTCCACATCACTGCCATGCTCTCAGAAGTCAGCACACAGTGAGAAGTCAGCTTCCGCAGCCCTCACCCTGTCCCTGCAGGCACAGGCTTTCCATTACCAGGCTCTGTGAAGATTAACGTGTCATCTTTAAAGCACTTGGCGCTCCTTGGGAAAAGCCATGCTGTGAATTCAGGCATTGCTAAAAGATTGAACTCTTATTAAGTTTCTGACGCCCTGCATGCATCAGAATTCTTACAGCCTTTGCTGTTACATCTCCAGTGTCCTGGGTTAGTTCCCAGCTAGTCCCGTAGACAAGCAAATTACTGGCAAGCTCTGGTTAAGACACTGTACTTAGCATACCTAGAGTATTGGTGAGTGACAAGACTCCTTTTAAAAAGCCCTTTGAAAAAGGTTTGCTGCATTCCCACACCCCTTCCTTTACAGCTTGAGAGTGCAGGGGCCTCTTGGGATTTCACAGGTCTTGGGAGACTAGATCTCTTAATATATCAAAACCAACCTTGGATAATAGGCTTTCTCTGTACTGATTCTAAAATACTTGAATGTTAACCTTTGCGCGCTCTCTCCCTCCCTCTCTCCCTCCCTCTCTCTCTCTTTCTCTCTCTCTCTCTCCCTCTCTCTCTCTCTCTCCAACAGAACATATCTGTTCCGTGGGGAGAAAGCTCATCTAGACATTGGCTTCCCTTCTTCACTTGGCAAAGTCATAGTACGGAATTTCACACCCTGTTCCTGCATCTGCGTTGGGTGAGGCAGGGAATCAGAAGCAGACCATGATGGAAACTGTTCCATTAGGAATTCTCTCTGGCTGGGATCTGCTTCCATCCCTCTCCTGCCCTGATGACAAACTAGGACTTAAGAATGCCTTCCGACTGTTCTGTCTTTGCATGGATAAGGAACACATTTTCACCCAACGTGTCCCTGGCTGTTGGGCCAAGCAGACCAACTGAGTCTTAGTCCTCCACAGGGGAAACAAAACTTGAAGAGCAGGGAGTCTCAGTGGGCCTTCCCTCCGGAGGGTGGCTCCTGACAGTCCATCTGCCCTTTTTAGATAGTGGAGTTGGCTAGCTGTATCCAGTATGAACCAAAGTGGAGTTGTTCTGAGAGCTCGGAACTTTGAAAACAAAAGAATTCGTTTTCAGGAGTCACCACCGGTTTATTTTAGCTATATTCTTTGGCTCTCTGCCCCACTCAATGTCACTTTTCTTCTTCTGGTTCAGAGATAAACTAGGCCCATACAGGTGACTGAAGAACATTTGTACTGAAGTAGGTTCCAACTGGAAATCAGCTGGGGAAAGTTAGACCATGTAAACGGACTGAACTTTTCCAGGACACTTGTTGGAACCTCAAAATTGGCCTAATTAATGTGTTTGCATAGTATTATGCCTGTTTTCATTGTCGGCTTAATTAGCTTCTTTAAAAATAATTCTTCAGGTGAAGGATGTTAATGGCTTCTCATCCTGCCCTGCTGCGCAAAGCCAGAGAGCTCGATGGTTTTAAGGCCAAATAGAAGGAAGTAGTACTTTACGCCGCAGGTAGTCAGCGTGTGAAAATCGTTCCTCTAAGAAGCAGTATGGGCTGGAGTTATAAATAGACCCCAGGAATGAACTTTCAGAGAAAGTCACGGATGACAGCTATAAACTGGGTTATTAAAGGAGACTTGGGACATTTTCTACATTTTTAAAGTTAGCATTGTAGCTAAGTCACCCGTATTCTCCCAGGACCATCCTGATGTCGCCTTCCGGGACAGAACGGAAGGCAGTGGCTGCTGTCTGACCTACTGAGCTACTTCAAGATATTCAGGCTCCACTGTTCCTATGTCTGTTTGGTTGCTTTATTCCACTCACTCTTGCTGTCTCTTCTCCCCCTCAGTGTGCTGGTCTTTTAAATGGCCGTTCCTTCAGGACTCTGAAGTGGCTTTAGAATGTTTTAGAATGATCAGCCTAACCATAAGACAGGAAACTCAAGCTCAAATTCCATTTCTGCAACTAAGTGGCTTCCTGTTTAGTGCTTAGTCCCCATTGGGGCATCACTAATCATGACACCCTTCCTGCTGCTTCATTTAGTACTGGTGGACCCAATCCTGCCCGGCTCCCATTGGTGGCTGAAGTAAATGTTACATGCATTCATTTAGGGACTCCTGAGATGAAAGGATTGTCACCAAGAGAGAGTATAGCTGAAGGAAGTAGCATAGGAGGATCACAGGCTGCATCCCGCAGCCACACAGGGACACATTCTAATTAAGTCAGGTATAATACATTCTAATCCCTGAACGTCAGATGCAGTGTCCCATATTATGTCTAGGTTCAATTTTTTTTCAAGATTTCTCTTCAAAAGCTGCCTGTCTTTTAATTAATCACTGGAAATCATTACATATTTGTGGAATCTGGGGGACAATCTTGACATGAAACATTCTCACAGTTTAATCTGTATTGCTGCCGCCTGCTGGTGGAGTATGCAAATTGCAGGTTCTTTTAGAGAATTCCCTCAGATTCATTTCAGAAAATGTTAACACTTAGCCTAAGGCCTGTGCCTCAGCAAGCATTGTCCCATTCCCCGCTGTGAGCCCTCCTGACCAGCTCTTGGGGAAGTGCAAAGCAGCCCTTGTAAAGATTGTCAGGTTGTGGCATGCAGCTGTAGATGCATGCTCAGCCCTTGTATCCACCCAAGGAAGCCTTGGGAAGAAACAGATTTGGCCTGTAGTGGAAACCTTCTCAGAAAGAAAAGGAGCCGCTCTGCCATCCTCACTAAGTCAGCAATGCCTCTCCAACACATGGCCAGTTTAACAAGCAACTCACCCTTTCCTTTTTTAATGGAAGCTTCGATTTCTCAACAGATTTCCATGACCTGAGACTGGCCGCAGATATTGCTCCCATACTCCAGAAAGCTTAACTAAGATGGGGCAGCTTTCCATGTAGGATGTTAGGCATCTGGGGAGCTAGACTCTGCCTCGGTCATACCTGCTGAGGACCTACCGGCTACTACATCAAGGCTAACAGCACCAACAAATCCCACTTTCCCCAAGGTCTCTGGTTCTATGTAATCTCAGGACAAAGGGCATAATAGGAGGTAAACACTTCCCACTGGGTAGGACTTGAATTCTTGTGCCCTGCTCCTTCTTGCTCTCACACTGAATGTCCCAGACCTGTTCAGTGAGGATGAAATGCACACCTGGAGCCAGGGACACTGTAGCTAGACTCTGTCTTCTCAAAGGAGAGGCTGATGGCAGCAGGGCATCCTACTGCAGAGCGTGACGACTCCGGGAGTCCTAGGTCTCCACTTTTACAAACCACTTTTACCTCTCATGGTCTTGGAGAGTCATCGCATGTCGTGAAGCAATTCCTTCTTTATGTTGAACTGGTAGTAAACTGCGAATTATTTAAAAATAATCGAGAGCTGGGCAGAACTAAGCGAACCTGATTGGATCGCATAATGGGTGCTTCCTTCAGAAGCTGGAGGAAAGTGGGTTTGAACTTTGGTACTTCATCCAAACGTGAGAATCTTCATCTAATCTGGCGGGATGATCTGATGTGAGAGAATGAGAGTTAGGTAGAGGGTAATCAGTTAGCAGTGGAGGAAGTCTCCATCGAGGAGGATGATATCTGGGGAAGCCGTGTACTCTGACGGCTGGCCTTCACTAGCCGTTTACTCCACACGTGGTGCTGTGTGTGCTCTCTGTTTTATGTTCTCTACAAGCATCTCACTGCATCCCTAGCAGTTAAGTAGAAAACTGTGGGAAAAGTTAAATGACATACCCAGTATAGTTGTGTTAAATGACACCACCGGATTTTGAACTTAGACAATCAGTATTAGTCAAGCCCAGCGGAGCCTGATCTTCATACTGTGAGTGTCGGGGGATGGGTAAATTTAGGATGACCTCTGAATAACAAATACAGAACAAAGGATCCTTAAGCTTTTTATGTGAATGGCTTGATACACAGCAGCCATGACAGGATACCCCCAAACCTGTCATATTCCTTTTGTGATAATCGTGTTCATAATGATGGCTGACACATGCTTAGTCTTTGTAGCCTGTTCTTACTGTAGAGACATTTCCTGACAAGTTGAGAGGTTTTTTAATTTGTTTTCTTTCATAGAGACAAAGTCTTGCTTGCATCCCTGGCTGGCTTGGATCTTGCTTTGCAGACCAGGCTGTTCCTGAATTCACAGAGCTCTGCCTGCCTCTGCCTCCAGAGTCCTGAAATTAAAGGTGTGCGCCATCATGCCTGGCTTCTGACAAGTTTTTTAATTGGGGGAGGGGAACTAATTCGTTTTTACATCTTTCCTGGCGTTCTGCCTCACAGGAAAGCAGGTGTCTTTCCACCTGAGGGCAATTTTTCACTGCATCCAGGTCCTCTGCATTCTGCAGAGAGTCCCCTGCCATTTTGGGGTAGGACATTCCAAGTTACATCACCCTGCTGAGGCTTGCTGTTGTGACTTCATCTCAAGCCCTGCAATTAACACACAATGTAATCTCCTTTTTGCTTTCAAAAAAATGTAACAAGATCTTGGAAGTTTCTGATTCGGGCCTTCTTTAGTGTCCCTTAGCAGTCACACAGATCACCCTGAGCCCAGGGGCTGGAGTCTTGTGCCATTTTAGACAGTTCTCCTCCTTCTTATCAAACTCAAGTGCAGCATGAAGCCAAGTCCTGCCCGCCAGAGCCTCTCAGGACGCCTTCTGCAGATCCACGTGACTTCCCTGCAGGTACTGAAAGGTGCTCATGACCCTCGGCCTCTTCTTTCTCATACCAGGCCTCACAGCAAAGCCACTCATCCTGGAGGGTTACATACCCATCCTTGGGGTGGGGAGACTATTTTCCTTTCTCTGACCCACTAGAATGAGCCTTAGCTGTGCTCTGCCCTTCTAGTATGGCCACTCCCACTGTCCTGTTCAGTTGGAAGGAGCTGGACCAAACACCTAGGGGAGGAGCTAGTATGCCAAGTTCCTCTGACTGCATCCTGTGACCTGTGGCCACTTTGACATCTACCAAACTGAACAGTGACAGTGTTCTTTATCAGGTGTGTCACTTCTGGTTCCTGCCATGACATCAGATTATGCAGGTGGAAACATGATCTAGGAGGAAGAACACTCGAGAATCAAATGCTAGTTCTCACTCCTGTTAGCTGTAATCCTGGGAAAGAGGTGTAATTGTGCCTCTGTTTCTTCACCTGCAGTGAAGTTAATGCCGATTTTACATGCATTCAAGGTTTCTTGCCAGTACCATTTTTGACATTTTGACCTGAGAAGTTTACTGTTGCTGTGTTGGCTGTCCTGTCCAATGTCAGATGGTCAGCAGTATCTCTGACCTCTCCCCCCATAAATGCAAATAGCACCTTCCTGGTGTAATAAATCAAGCATCGCCAGACTTTACCAAGGACCCTGGCAGTAAAGCTTCCCCAGGTAGACTGGCCTAACTCACAGATATCAAGTACATTTATCGAGATACATTCATTCTTGGCATGGAGAAACACAGCCTCGTGGTTTTCCTCCTCCTCTAGCGTCTTAGTTTTCTCCGGTTTTTTGTATGCACTGTTGTGAAAACAAGAAGAGAGCCATTTTTCACGCCACATCCTTCCCTGGTCCAGAAGGTAACTTGATAAGGCTCTGTGTTATGCAGTTCAAGGAAGCGTCTCCCTTTTAATGTATTTAAGAGCCACTCTGTGTGGAGAGTCACAAAGTAATGGTGCCTGTTTTCTTGGCTGATACATTCTTATGGGAGGAATATTTCAACAGAAGTGACTAGAATACCAAGTGCACAGGTGTAAGACCAAAGTAAGTGCTCGGGGAGCAGAGAAGAAAGGCTTCCCTTGGGGGAAGGTGGTGTTTGGGATGGGTCCTGAGGGGCAGGCAGGATTTCTTTTTTTAGCTGGCAGAGGTGGGCAGTATAGGAACAGCATGGTCTGGGGTAGAGAGCTCAGAGGATCAGCAGGAGGGTAGACCTCGTGGCCAGTTCATGACTGCTCCGACGCCAGGTTTGGACGGTGTGCTTGTGAGAGATTGTTCCTGAGCAGTAGAGTGGTGTGGTCAGAATCTGATAGGTGGGAAGAGGGGAAGCCAGGTACCACATAATGGCCACCGATTAGACAGGGAAAGTGTGAACAAGGTAACCAGGGTTGGAGAAGGGCAGAGAGGAGAGGGTAAGACTGCAAATCTGAGCCCCTGAGAAAGGGGTTCCCATTAACAGAACAGTAGACAAGAAGAGCCAGGAGTCAGGAACTTTAAGCATTGGGCATGAGCCAGGGAGCAACGTTAAACTAGGGGGTTTCTGGACTTTTCCACACCCATGTCTGAAAAGTCGCCTGTACTTCCTGTGAGAGAGCATGAAGGTTTTTCTCAGAGATTTGTTTTTTCCTGGGATGGGAGGGGGTCTAGTTATAGGATCCTGAAGAAGTAGCGTTTGGGGTCGTTTGTTTGTTTTGTTTTGTTTCGGAGTGGAAAACAGCTCATCTGGATCCTTCCCCGGTTCTCTGTGAGTACAGAGTCAGAGTTCAGATTTCACTGAATGGACAAGGACAGAACCACGTGTGGCGTGTAGGCGTTTCCTAATGTTCTAGCAACACATCAGGACGCTCTGAGTCGGTCCCCAGCACAAGAGTGTGTCCCCAGCAGGGGTTCCAGGCACTGAATTGCTACAGCTGAGATTCTCTCTCTGCTCACACAGCCAGACAGCAAGTTACAGCCTGGACTTCAGAAAGCATGAGGCAGATCCCACGTCTGTGTTCTGGCAAAAGGCTCCCATCCTTCCCAGGGACTCTTTGGTCACATTTCCATTCTGTCTTCTCAGTAGGGAACTTGACTTTCATCCATTATTGTTCCAACAAACCTTGCTTTACCTCCCCCAGTTTTTATTACTTCATTCCAACATTACATGTGATACAGTGCTGAGCTCCTTAAATATGCTAAAGGAGGGACAGTCACAGTGATGACTCCCAGAACACCCATCCGTTGTCCACCCAATAAACATAGTCACCCTCCAACCCAAGGGATAGATACTCAGTGTACCACTGGGTCCACCCCCGGGAGGAAAGCCGTCTTTCCTCACCATGCTCATTCACAGACCCCATGCCATGTTCACTCCCAGTGGGACAGAGGGAGGAGAAGCCAGAGGACCTGCCCCCACCCCACCCCCACTCCAGCTGTGAGTGTGGCAGCGAGATCCGGGTGTGAAATCTCTACTCCAGCTCATATCCACAGACTGGCTTCTCCATGGATAACTCTCCACAACTGTGTAGGCATCTCCACCAATACCAGCCCATCCTATAGCAATGGGACCTGATACAGGCAATATCTCCCTTTTTTTTTTTTTTGTTTTGTTTTTCGAGACAGGGTTTCTCTGTGGCTTTGGAGCCTGCACTGGAACTAGCTCTTGTAGACCAGGCTGGTCTCGAACTCACAAAGATCCATCTGCCTCTGCCTCCTGAGTGCTGGGATTAAAGGCATGCACCACCACCGCCCAGCTCTCCCTGCTTCTTAAAGGGTGACAGTGACCATGAAGGACCAGACCGAGGCTGTGCCTGCTCACCACTGCTCACCCCCGCCTCATCCTGTGTTTTCTTTCCATCTCTTTCCGCAGGCTCCCTGTACCCTGCTCTATGGTTATTAGGGACTGCATGGAGTGAGAAGTAAATCCAGGAGGGATGAACTAAGTGAATAAAATTGATGAATGAATTAATAGGTAAATAAAAGGAAAGGTAGGGTGAGTCAGATGGCCCAGCCAATGAAGGCACTTGCCACCAAGTGTGACAACCTGAGTTCAGTCTGAAGGACCCATAAGGAAGAGGGAGGGAACTAATTCCCACAAATTGTCCTCAGACCTGTATCCGTGTGTGGATTGTGGTGCGTCTCACACACACACACACACACACACACACACACACACACACATATTAAATAAATTTGATAGAAGGTTAAGGCACTGAAATGCTAAAAAAGAAAAGGTCGGCTTCTGTTAACAGGCCTGATTCAGGTATCACACTTGTACATTTAGCTCTTCTGGCCTCAGTGTGCACATGTCCTATAGTTCCTGAGTTTTCAGCTTTCATTTCTTAGGAATTTCTCAGTGTTTGCAATTAGGTTTGTACTCCTGAGGACACTTTCACAGGTTGCTTTTATCAAGTACCACAATTCCTTATCTGTTACTAGTGGTTTCTAAAATAATCCTTGTTGCGAACTAAATAAGTCTGTATGGATCCACTTACCACCTGATAGCCAGGGCAGTCTCAGATTAGGTCTGGTTCCAGGAACTTCCTCTAGCCTTCAAGTCTACCCAGCAGGAGCTCTGGTGTGCTTTCTGGTCCTGGTGAACTTACTTACCACCCTCAACTGCAAGGAGTGGTCAGACAGTCCTGTGAACTAAACATGTCTTCCCTTCCATTCCAAAGTTATCTTTACCAACATCTGTTCAAACTGGCTAGACAGTTTTTTTGGTACCAACAAATACCACAGATAATTTGTGGATCGTCTAGCATGTGTCTAACTCTTCAGACAGGCTGTAAGTTAAGTTTCACCTGGTGAGAGAGAGACCACGAAGTCTTAAGGCTAGAGGGATGCGGAGTATCAAATTCTGAGTGCCTTGGGGGAAAGTTGGTCTCAGGTGCAGTCTCCCTAACCTCAGGTAAATACCTGTGCCCAGGACGGAGCACCTCATTACCTCACTGAAGGTGGTGATCGGAATGGATACTCTCCATATATGTCCTGGCTCTGACTACTTGATGACAGTCAGGGACTATCGCTGGTACAAGCTGGGGAGGGACACAGGAAGTGAAAGAGGAGCTGTCAGCATGTTCAGAGCCCTTGCACACTGATCATTTAATTTCATCTTCCCAGTCCTATAATGTTGGAATGATTGTCTTTATTGCAGAGTAGGGGCACTGGCAGCCAAAGGCTATGTCATATGTCACCCAACTAGAAGGCAGACCGGGCTTGAGCCTTGATGTCTTTCTTCCATCACACCAGAATTAGATCTCTGAGATTCCTTCCAACTCAAAACGTTCTGAGTCTCATGTCCTGTGCAACTTCATTTGCTTGATAGGGGCAGACATCACTTCTTGGCTTGCCATGTCTTAGGAGGCATATCTGGAAATGAAAATGTAAGCCTGGACTTAGGTTCACTCCCTGCTCTGATATGTGTATGTCATGCCACCTTGAATGAGAAAGACATATAGCCTCTCCCCACCCCATTTTCCTCATCAGTAAAGCGGAACTCATAGTGGCACTTACATTGTGTCCCATATAATAGAACAATGGTGCATTTCACACCCTACATGGTATAGCCCCAGATCACACCTTATCCTCATCTCTCCCATCTCCACTCCTTCCTGGCCTCACTAACCCCTGTCCTTTCCAGAAGCACCCCAGGAAGCGTTCCCACCCGTAGCATTTTGCCTAGAATGTTCCCCAGATATGCACACACGGACACTGTCTTGGTTAGGGTTTCTGTTGGTGTGATGAAGCACCGTGACCGAAAGGTGACCTGGGGAGGAAAGGGTTTATTTTGCTTACACTTCCAAATCATAGTCTATCAGTGAAGGAAGTTAGGGCAGGAACCTGGAGGCAGGAGCTGATGTGGGGTCCATGGAGGAAGAACGCTGAGGCAGATTATTAGAATGAGTCTCCATGGCAACTAGAGAAACTAAGTTAGCATTAGAAACTTATTGCTGCAACACAGCCTGGCTGCTGACCTGCTGACCAACAGGTCTAGCAACTGAAGGAAAAGTGAAACTTAGTCAAGAAAAACCAGGGCCCTAGTGCATAGCACCCCAGCGGGTGCACACCAAAGCTGCAGCGGTGACAGCTCCCTGAAGAAACTTCCTTTTCATGCCGCCACCTGAGGTGCCATCCTCATTGCTTTAAGGATCTGAATGCAAGCTGGAATGGGGAGAAGAGTGGCTGTATTAGAAAGGGACATTTCACAGAGGTGACCTTGAAGGGTGTAGGGCTGTGGGTGGCTTATTTGGTTATACCAAGTTTGCTAGAACAGCCAGTTTGGGGCTAGACCTCTCTGACCTATTCCTCCAACAGCCCCTAAAAATCTAATTCCCATGGGCACAACTGGCCGCTTCTTTCTCCTTCCTCCTCCTGCTGCCCAGTGAAGATTCCATTTCATTCTGTCAGTGTTATGTGAGTGCCTCAGTTAGCACCAGGAAGTATGAGGCTGGCTATCATAGGCCCTTCCTCATAGGCCAAATGGGCAGACTGGGGCCTGCTGAGTTAGTTCTAGAGCGCGGACTCAGAGCCACCGTGGTTCTACTGTTGGCTTTGTGGTCTCAGAAAAGTATGTGGGCCACCAGACCTCAGTTCACTACCTTCAGAAAGTGGGACTGAAAGAGCGCATACTGTTAAGGGAAATACATGAATTTTGGTTAACGTGTATCAAGTACCCAGAGTGTGGCTTGTGTTTGCTTTTACTACCATTCTCCTCCCGTTGTTCATTGTTATCCTGTAGCGACTGCAATAAAGGCACACGGGTGTACTTGGAGCTCCCCCAAAAGACACCTGATCTAGTCTTGGAGCCTAGGGACGGCTCTTGGAAGAGGACCATAAATCTCTAAGGATGACATATGTGTGTGTGTATATATGTACATATATATATTTCCAAGCAAAGAAACCATACTAGGCAGAAGGAGGTGAGCTGCTATGCAGGCCCAGGCACTGCTGTGGTGTCACCTTCAGGATAGGAGCAGGGAGTGGGCGGCAAAGATGTCTCAAGGTCAGACCGTGGCAAGCTTGGTGTTTATTTCTCAGCACCTCCTGACCTCTTTAGCCCTGATCCCACTCCCCTCCCCGACTCCAGACAAGGTTCAGCCTTGGAACCCAGGTACCAGTCCATGGCATTCTTTCACTGTGTTGTCCTCAATATGGAAAGGAAACATGGCCTGAGCTGGCCAACCGTCAAGCAGAATGCAGCTTGACCCTTATGGCGAGATTTTGGGAAGAGTGGTTTGGGGCCTTGGGAGGCCTTTGCTCCTATTCTAGGCCTGGCCCTTGAGCTCCCAAGAGCCCTATGATTATCCCTTCCAGGAAAGTCCCTGTGTCTCTTCCTTCTATGCTATGAAAGTTCCCCGTGTCCTGCCAACAAACATTTTTTTAAACAAAAGTTTCTTCAATCTGATTTCTTACATCTTTGCATGAAAAAGGCATAACTAGTAGACTAAGGAGTGTGGATCTCATCCTTTATGCACCAAGGAGCTATGGAAGGGGGTTAAATTGGGGCCAGCTAAACATTTTGGAGCTGTCACTCTGACAGCAGTGTGAAGCAAGACTAAGAGAAAGAGAAGCTGAGGGTGGAAACACTGGGTAGGAGCCATTGTCCATTGTCCAGGAGAGAAAAGCCTATAAAAACAAACAGAAGGGGGATGCTCTGGGAAATGTCCAGGAGGTGCTAGAGATGTAATAAGGAAACCAAACCAAGATTTCTTGGCAGCTGTGTTTGCGTCTGTGAAGCTGAGGGCCCACTGAGGTGGCCTGGGCATGGAAGAGGTCAGGTCCCAGAAGCAGGGAGTCGGCAGAGGCAGTCAAGTTCTGCCTTCTCCTTGTAGTCTGTCCACGCCTGCCTGCCACACCTCAACGTCACCTTGCGGGTCAGGGACCAGCGCTTATTGCTTTGATATCTCCTCCACTGAAAGATTTCTCTTAGATTTATTTGTCTGGTTATGCCTTCCTGAGAGCATTCCGTGCCCAGAATAGGCCCTCCCCCTGTGGTTTTATGCCTGCCTTCTGTAGCCTGGCCATGCTTGCCTCATAGAAAACAGGGTCGCCTTCAGCTGTAAACAACCCTCTCCACAGATTCTTGGAGATAACCCCTGGCAGAGCCTCAAGGAGGGGAATGCAGAAGCTAGAAATGGCCTACGAGGGAGAACGTGACATTTTAAATGCATCTTTTATACCCCAGAGATGTCTTTCTTTCCATTCTTGCAGTAATCCTGTAAGACATTTACATGTAAGGAAGCCATCGGGGGGAGCAGATATTGTACATAACACCGCGCACCTGCTAAGGGAGTGGATGAAGATTTGAATCCAAACCTAGAACTCAGAGCACATGCCCTCCTCCACCTTTTTTGTTTAATCGTTGTTGTTTGGAGTGAATAGTTTGCAGCCAATCTCCATTCTGAAGTCTATTAATGTCTAAGCTGTGAATTGGCTTGTTTGTTATTGGATGATGAGCCTTACAAAATGTGCATAAAAATTAGGTAGGTGGCATTTTCCTTGGCATCCACTCTGGTTTGGGGTGAGTTAGGCGCCCAGGAGGAGCTACCTCAAGTGCAATAGCACTTTTGTCTTTGGCTCGTACTTCTCCCCAAGACAAGGGCGGCTTCCATCACTATGTGCCAGAAGCCCTGCTCATCCGAGGTTTGTCTCTTGCTTCAGACTCTCCAGTGCCCTGGTTATCAGCTATGGTGTCTAGCCACCAGTGTCCTCCCCTGGGGATCCCACGCTTTGCCCTGGCTGAGCACTTACCTCCAGCTTCCCAAAGTGGCGCATCTGCAAATCCATGCTCAGAGCCAGGAAATTCACTCATGAGTCAGCAAAGTAGTCAGGGTGGGACTCTGGCAAAGAGAGGTTCCGGACAGCCACATGGGTACGACTGTACAGCAGGCAGTCCAGCTGGGAGTTGTCTTCAGGCCTGAGTGCTGAGAAGCTGCAATAGAAACTGTGTGCCCTAAAGATGAGTTGCACCCCATGTCGAGGGAGTGTGGTGTGTGACTAGGAGGAAGGACCTAGCTCCCCCTGGGTAAGTTGCTCACCCACTGAGTTGTAAGCTCCTCATCTGGAAAACACACGCAGTAATACTTTACAGAGTCCTATGAACTTAACATGTGTGTACACATCAGGTGGGTGGCATTTTCCTTGGCACCCACTCTAGTTTGGGTAACTACGCATCTAACTTGCTTAGGGAAACTGTCAGTGATAAGCATCTTTAATACCCAATGTATGATGAGTATTAGCAAAGCGTAGAGCCCATCTTATTCTTGTCCTGGTCCCGTGCTGCAGAGAGCTCCACTGTAGCCCTCTTCTATGACTCCTTTCATGGGGTTTGAAGTTCTGAAGGCCCCAAACCATTCTTCTAGACCACTCATCGGTGGCAGCTAGGATCCTGGAATCTCCCTCGTAAACAGATTAGAGTTCCAGAACCCATATGGATATTTTCTGGGTGGTTGTTTTCCAAAACTGGACTCTACTGCCTTGTGAGCTCTCAAAGGACTAAAATATGTCAGGAGGTCGGAGTGTGGCACTTTCAGATCCTGTAGACGTCTGTGTCCCATGGCAAGTACGTGGCTCCTTGAGGATGGAGGTATCAGGAGGTCAGAGTGTGGCACTGTCTGATCCTGTAGACGTCTGTGTCCCACGGCGAGTACCTGGCTCCTTGAGGATGGTGGTGTCTACGTGTTCATTTCTGTGTGGCTCCTCATAGACTCAGAATGCTACATTTCAATGCTGGTCAGAAACAGAGGTAGGGGACTATCATAAATTTAGCAACTGTTAGGCTCAATTGATAGTCTTTAAATATAAAGACATATGATAGATGGGGTTGTTTTTATTCTTGGCCAAGACCCTATGAGCATCCTGTTGCTGGTGAAAAGTGAGATGGGAAGGCCTCCCACCTGGAAGTGACTCTATTCCTGCACCGACGCGCTCGCTTCCTCCTCCTGCTCGCTTTGCTCAGGTAGACAGGGCAGGAAGGGTTGGAAACAGTGTTTGCAGACAGGACCAGGAGTCCACCCAGTCTCCTTGGTTCAGGAGTCTGAGTTAAAGAGCAGATGGCACCAACCCACTTCTGCTCACAGAAACAGCTCTTAGCCCCTCCCACCCACCCCCACACATACACTTCTGGTCAGGCAAGGACTTAGTTGGCTTGCTGTCTTAAACTTCGTTTGCAAAGTCTCTCAGGGACACCTCTTCATGTCCCAAATGAACACAGTTTTCTCTACAGCTGGCAGTATCACCACCATGATCAGTTCTCACCGACACAAACAAGTATATCTCCAGAAAAGTCAGGTGTGCTTTCGTGGTCCACTCCTCTGCCTTGAATCTACAAACGCTCTTGAGTCTCCGCATGCGTTCTGTTTCAGTGTGCTGTACCATGTGCTGAATGCATCTGTGCCTCAGTGTCCATTCCTGGACTGCTGGACACCCTGCTGACTGGGCGAGAGACACAGTCATTCCGCAACACTAGAGAAAGAACCTCTCTAGAATCTGGAGGTGATGCTGTGGGACTGAATGCCCCGTTCCACCATTAGCTCCCTCCGTGTCTCGTGTCTCCTGTCCCAGCAGCAGCGCTTAGAGAACAATGCTGCTGACCTTGTGGCTGTGTGAGGACGTAAAGAAACAGCGTGTACAAAGCTCCAGTCCCAGCACCGGGCACAGACTTCCAGGAAATGTAAACATAAGGGGTTTGTCTTCCATCCTCAGTGCCACGCCCAGTGCATCTTTCTACTTTGAGGAGCTGATTTGTGGGAGGGTAAGGCAGAGCTCTGGGGGACAGGTAAGAAGAGATTCAGTAGCTGAGCCCCTAGCCGGGCTACCTCTGTGAACTCATCTTCTCTGTCAACCTCAACTTTCCTCCCTCTGTGGCTGCAAAATGTCACCCTTGAAATGAAAGCTTATGTCTGAGCCGGGCAAGAGCTCTTTTGACCCAGGATAGCACAGGCATGTTCAGTGCAGTGTATTGCTTTGTTGAGGCTTGGGGGGTGTGCAGGGCGGGGTCTCGTGTGAGCACTTCTGACTTGCCTTTTTCTCTCAGCCACATATGTTCAGACTGTTAATGCACTTTAATCACGTCTGTGAATATTCATTCCTGTCTGTCTAAGAAAGATGCTTGGTAACCTAAGGAGAATGCCAACAATGAGAAGGTGCCTGACTATGGAGGAGGATGCAACAGCCTCCTGGGGGCAGCTGGGAGGATGGTGTACACAGTCGTGGACAGTTGGAGATTATTTTGGAGGTCTGATTGATTCTCATCACTCTGTGAAATCTCACACTCAGAAGACAGAAGCCTGATGTGGGCCTCAGGTTGGCCATTTGTTTCTTTAGATGTAATTGTGGGCAGGGAGGGCTCGTTGTCCCCCTTCATGTCTTTCCCTTTGGAATCTCTTGTTTCAGAGAAAGGTAAATATCAGGCTCTTGGATGTTTTGCTGTTTGTAGCAGATGCTGCCGGAGGAGCTGAAGACAAGTAGGTGTGTTAAAAATTGTCTTAACCCATTAGGACTGCTTGGAGTAATTTCCCTGGAAACCTGTTGAGAGTGTGCTCAAGTTGAGCTTCCGACAGTTGTAAGTGTGTCCTTTTGTTGGCTAACAGAGGTGAATGCTAAAGCTGGGAGGGGCTCAGGGAGCCAACGGAGTTCTCGGAGTTCTCTGTAGAGCTCTCAGAAGCGCTTGCTTTCCTCGCCTGAGTTCCTTGGCCCATACATCATGGTTCCTTCTCAGGTTAGGGCCTGTCCTGTGCCAAGTGGACAAGTGCGGTGGTGTCCCCAGCCCTGTCTGTTCACCTCTGCCTCTTGGCCTCCATGGCTGTAAAGCCACAGTGCACATGATGTGGGGAGATGCCCATCCTCAAAAGCATCCGGGAACGGGACACGGGGAGCCGATGCCGAGTCACACACACACACACACACACACACACACACACACACACGCCCCAAGCAACAATGTCCTGCTTCTCATCTTGACTCAGTCACCACCTGACTTGCCTGGACTAATTTATTTTACTTTGTCAGTGATAGTTTCTTTGCCTACAAAATCAGGGAGTTAGATGAGACTAAGGGGGGAAAGAGCCAGATAATACTATGTCTTAGGCTCCAGGACCTGTATGCTTTCTGTCGAAACTGCCCAGTTCTGTCACTGTGACATAAAAACAGTCCAAGATAGCCAAGAGGGTGGCCATGGCTGTGCACCAGTGGAACTTTATTCATAAAAGCTGACCGCAGGCCATACTCTGCCAACCCCTGCGGAATTGTATCTTATGAAGTCTTTTTAAAAATTATTTGGGTGTGGGATTATCAGGTCTTTTATTTACCGTGTGAGCCACTGCTTTCTTGGTGTTGAACTTTCTAAAGTGTTGGAGCGGCGACGCCCTCAGAGGTCATGAAGTCCCAGGCACTTTCCCCACTAGAAATTCCTCAACAACTCTCTGGCTATGTGTATTTATTACAGCGAGCATCTCATCTTGAGACACGGACACTCCACCCACCCCCACCCCACCTGTCCAAGGACTTAATGAAGGCAGAACCAGTTTCTTGGTGACCTTTCTTCACGGTCTTAGCTGCGCCACCTCCTTTGTTCTGCCTACTCCTCCTACCATGGACAGGGCTGCTGTTTTCCTGCTGGGCCCCTGAAGCCTCAGCTCCATCTCCTTCATGCTAACCTAGTTACCACCCCACCCCCATTGCCTTGTGTAGGCTTACTCCTCTTTGCTAAGTCTTATGGGGGTACAGTATTATAGCGCTGCCTGCCTGTTCTAGCCGCATTCCTGTCTATCAGACCTCAAAGGACCTATCTTACGTACTCTTTCCAGACACCCAGAAGCCACTTTGGTGGCCTCAGTTTGCCCAGGGTGGAGGACTGGAATATTTAATACCCCTCAGGTATTTGAAGTCCACTCTTCCCAGGCCAGTCAGAACTCCTGTGTGCCTACAGTTCAGCCATTCCTGCATGAATAAAACAGCTAGCTGCTTCCCAACAAAAACCTATGCTAATACAAGAATGCATCCATAGAAAAATAAATACCATTAAGACCAGAATGAAATGGAGGCCCTTGGAGTAGTGTTTCTCAGATGGGAGTAAATGGATACTTACTGTTATTAGCCTATCAGAGAAACAGCAGCTTGTGCTGATGAGGGAGTGTAATACGGGGAAGCCAAGTCTGTAATGGCTGAGCCTCTAAATGAAGGAAGGAAAGTGTGCTATCTGGAAGCCTATTAATCTGTTGTCGTATTTACTGAGCACCAACGGCAAACTACATGCTCCACAAGATACAAAATGCAGCTTGAGACAAGTCTTACCCAGGGAGTTACAAGCTTCCCAAAACAGACAGGAAAAAGGAAAGAGCTTACAAAAGCAAAAGCCAAGGTCAAAGACGAAGGGCATGGTCAAGAGACATGGTTGCGGGTAGATGACAGGGCCCTGCCATTAGTGACACAGGGCTATGAAGTCCAGGAGGATCAAGCTCGGAGAGATCCCGGACTCTTCCATTTCAGCGTTCCTCTTCACAGGTTGTCATTGGAACCTGAAGAGAGTCCTCAAGCTCTGAGCCTAGCCGCCGTTTTCCTATGAACTAAGAGTAGGCCTCTCTGCAGGAAGTAGACTTACTGTGAGACAGCTATGATGGAGAGAGAAAGCGCAGTGCAAGGTGGGATGGGTAAGTCTTGGGTTGGGGAAGGAGACTCTGACCTGAAGGGACTCCAGAAGAGAAAGGTGGCTCCTATATCATTCCAAATGCATTGTTGGGAGTTGTTTCGTTTGACACTCTGACCTGGCCAATAGGCCGATGGAAATTTACTCCTGAAATGAACCTTCTTTACAGAGAGTGCAAACTCTTCTTCCCTTGGCTGAGTGCCTCTAGCTATAGAAAAACACAGTTCTGGCCTGAGCCATGCCTGGCTTATAATAGAAACAGCATCCCACTCCCAAATGCAGACAAACGGCAATACAAATAGTCAAACACCTGCAGCCTGAGGAACGCTTGGGGTTCTTGTTGGAGATCATGAGGCACCCACATGCGAAGAGGCTGAGGCACACATGTTTGAGCAATTCCAGCTATGATGGTAGATATCACACCAGTGGTGTCTCCAGTAGCTCCACTGAGAGCTAGAGTGTGCACAGAAGCCACCAGGCCCTGAGATAAGAAGCCTGACAGTAGATCCAAGGAGATATGTGAGGAGCTTGTACATCTGCCTGTGCACATGCTCCTATGGGGTCGTGGGTTGACAGTGAGATAATAACAAGGGTAGCACATTTATCGAGGATGCACAGTCCTCAAAGCATCTTCACACCTTGACCTTATTTTCTCCACAGAAAAGTCTTGCTGTTCTCATTTTGTGCATGAGGGAGTTGAACCTCAGAAAGATTAAGATTAGACCAAGAGGGAAGGAGGGAAACTCTAGGTGTGAAGCACAGCCACTCTGCGCCATGCCATTACTGTCCCTACAACGTTTAATCTGGAAGACCTGCCCAAGCTCTGAGCGCCTACAAACACCCCAGCACTTGCTAGAGGGTTCTCAGTCCATCTCCGTCTTTGCCTATCATCCCTCATTGGATTATGAGATGCATGAAGTCGGAGCCATGGTTTATTCATCTTTGTGTCCCCAGACACTAAGAATGGTTGGCAGGCTCATAGAAGACACAGCAAATGCTTCCAGGGTCTCAGAGTATCTGCTCCACTGCTGTGCTCTCTACCTCTTTGACTTCACCTCTCCCCACCTTCCCTAAGCTGGCCTCAGGTGCACACAATAGCATTCGCACCGCCATGTCTTTGCCCTTGTCCATGTACTTGGAACATCTGTCACCAGATGTCCCTCCTCTTCCTCAGCATCTAAAATAGCAAAGAAGCCATCTTCACTCTTTGGTCTAGAAAGCAGCTCCATTTCTCATTGCCTTTGTTAGTTGTCTGCAGATAAGACCTCCCAGGGAGAAGGGACTTTATTCACTGCTGTGACCCTAGAGCTTAGAGCAGTGTCTGCACCCAACAAGCATCTTGTAGAGGGGGATGTCAGATCACACCGTCCCATCATGGAGTAGCCAGAAACTGCTCTGTCACTGTTGACCTTTCCTTCCACCTTCCTGAAATTTGAGAATCTCCTCTATGTCGTCATGTGGAGAATGCTAAAGGGAACTTCTGTAAGGACAGACTGTGGCCTGTGACCTTAGCAAAGAAATACAGACAACTAAGAACTGCTATAAGCAGGAGAAATACTCTTCTCTAGGGAAGAACCCCCAATTGACTATCCAAATGGTCAGCACTGAAATTATATACATACAAATAACATTAAATGAGTTAGTCATGGTGACATATTTAAGAACAAATGCATACAACACACACATTTTATACACACACACACACACACACATATTAATTAAAGAAAAGGAGGCCATGTGTTTGAGAACAATTAAGAGGGCACATTGAAGGGAGGGAATAGAAGGAGCAAAATGATAAAATTGTATTTTAATTTCAAAAAAGTAAAATATTTATACAAAAAGACTCCAAGACTAGACTGTGTCCCTGGGCATCGGGAGCCCCTGAGAGATGCTGAGTCAGACACAGGAGGTGCTTGCTGGCATCACTGTGGTTTTTGAGTTTGGGGAGAAAATGAGCAGCAGCAAACCTAAAACAAAGAATCTAAACTATAGTGTTGTCTTTTAAAATAGAGAATCTTAGATTGTTGTTGTCCCTTCCTAGGTAGGCTCCATGTCTTCTCTTGCTGTACCCTCTGGGATAACTAGCTAAGAAGGGGTGTGCCATGGCTGCCTCCTCACCCCTATTCTGTTAAAATACAGGCTGGACCATGTCTCAGTCAGTATTCTCTTGCTGTGAAGAGAAACCATGAAAATGTATATAAAGGAAACATTTATCGGGGTGGTTTGCAGTTTCAGAGGTTTGGTCCGTTACCACGGCAGGACATAGTGGCGTGCAGGAAGACATGGTGCTGGAGGAGGAGCTGAGAGTGGAGAAGGAGCTACATCTTGATCCCACAGGCAGCAGGAAGTGTTCTGAACTACGTATAGCCTGAGCATGGGAGGCTATGCTCTCCCACAGTGACACACTTCCTCCAACAATCCCACATCTGCTTCAGCAAGGCCACAACTTTCAATACTGTCATTCCTTCTGAGCTTATGGGACTAATTACGCTCAAACTACCACAGACCGCATTGTTTTAAGTCCTGCTGGGAGTCTCCTACCTAGAGACCTCCCCAGACACCAAAGTTCCCTGCTTAAAGGGCAGGTCTTCTTTTTGAAAATTGGCTCAGAATCTGTCTCAACTTTTTGGGTGATGTAGGGTGGTCAAACTTCACACACGACTTTCTAAAGGCCAGTCTTTGTCAAAAGTTGACAATCTATGCCAAACAGCCACAAAAATCAACCCTGAAAGATCTCAGCCGTTTAATAGAGAGTAAGCTGGCGAATGAGTGCAGCTACCAAAGGCTTTAGCCCAAACCCTGCCATTTGATAACTGTGTCTTAGGGCGCTCTTTCTGAGCTTTAGTTTCCCAGCCTCTAAGTGGGAGTTAAAATCCATCAGTTTGTTTCGAGAATTGGGTAGATTCTGTGTGCATGACTACCTTGAAATTTCAAATGTGCAATAGTACTTTTATATTTTATTCATAGGTGCCCAGCATAGTGTACACAGAGAGGCCGGTGACTGAATAGTGAGAGACTAGATGGGATCTGTGTTTTTATTTCTGCTTTGTTTTGTTGTTTTGTTTCTTGCTTTTCAATGCTTAGCAAGCCCTGCTAGGCTCAGGAAAGTCCTTCAAATAGATGATAAAGTGACAAGTGGACCCCCGTGGCACAAATGGGTGAGCCACAGGCCCACAAGAGACTCTTGAAGCACACTATGTGTTTTAAGACAACTTAGTGGGAACTGGAATTGGTATGTAAAATTAAAAAAAGATAGGGTTTTTTTCTTTTTAAAAAAAAGGCAACTGAGAAATACCACCCAAGGTTATTCCCAACCTCTGCACGCGCACACACACGCATGGGCAGCCTTCACACATGCATATACACATATAGACACAAAAAATAATTAATCTGTGCCTTTAAGCTGTGTGGGAGATCAGATGTGGTCGGCCACATTTGCGGTTTGGATAGGCTGCCTCCTTTTGCCCAGGGTGTGGTCTTTACTGGTTCAGAGTCTGACATCCCTTGTGAGGTGCCCTCTTTCCCGTCCTCCCACCCCATTGTGGGACAGATAGCCATATTGGCCCACATGCAGGTCCCACTGAATAGCAACACCAAGTCATTGACTGGTGGGCTGCTCAGTATGCAGAATGGCAGCTGGAGAGAGCTGAGGCAGACAAGTCCTCTCCCAGTCCTTGCAGCCAGCTGGATGAACAACAGAACTCTTGAGTTTCTAATGCTGCATACACACCCATCTAACTGGAAGATCGTTTATTAAATTCCTCTTTCAGTGGTCAAGTATACTTGGAATCCTAATTGTTATCCACACCCTCATGAAAATACATTTAGTTATGGACTTAATTACTGAGGTTTCTAAAGCTTCAGTGTTCTCTCATCACACATTTCATCTTTATAACTCTGTGAAGCAGCTGTGAGCCCTGTCTTAACACCTAAGGAAAATGGAGCAGTAACCTGGAAGCTGCAGGCAGAGAGAAAGGATTTCGGCACGGTCTTATCTCCCCACTGAGCATGTCTTTGCCCTGTATCACACTGTCTCCGGGGAGCCTGGAAGTCTGGAGCAAGCAGTCCTCTGCTTAGGAGAAGGGCTCCAAATCGAGGACCTACTTGAAGCGAGCCCTGACTAAGGGTAGCCCATTTGGTCTAGAGGCCAGTGAGAGAGTCACTGGCCGCTTCACACCTCTATCCCCCCCACTTCCCAAAAGAGAATACCTAGGGTCTAGGGAACATTGGTCATCATTCAGCTGCATGACTGTCAGAGGAGACACAGCTGAACCAGGCTTACTAAGGACTTTCTGTATTTTCATTTATTCAATTAGAAAGTGGTTGTGTAAAATCTCTCATGTCTCTAACTTAGCCAACTTAAAAGCACACTTAAAGTGGTTTTCCCAAGATTAGAGATGCGAGGATCTGAGGGTTAAGATCCCAGCTCTGGCATTTGTTAATGGTACAACTTTGGGTAAATTACAGAATCCCCGTGGGCTCAGTTTCCACATCTATAAATGCCAGTAACCCAGACATGTACCTCAAGCAGGTGTTGATAAAGTGAAATGGGGTGACTGTTACAAAGAGTAGTCAGCACGTGGCAGGCATGTAGGAAATGCTCCAAGAACCCTGGGTGGCCCAGGGTCTAGTACTTATAACCCCATGCCCTCTGTTTGAGGACAGGAGTTCAGTGGCAGCACCACTCCTTAAATAGCGGAGAAGGGAGTGGCAGGCATGGGAAGTTAGCATATGCTGTCTTTGCTCTGCAGAGTCCAGCAGTCGCAGCTTCATGGACGGCCTTTCAAAGATCCATGTGAGCTGAGGCAATACCAGGAGATCCAGAGCTGGGTCTCAACACACTGGAAAGCACAGACGGAGACAAAGCACCTTCTCAAGCTCCCAGATTTCTCTCCTAGGTTCCTATAGACTGTTTACCCCATCATAAATGGGGTGATGTGGAGATAAGAAGAAGGAAAGGAATAGGCTGGAGTCGTAGACCCTGCTACAGGCTCACACCTGTCTTTCCCTCAGCCACTGGCAGTTTTGGGTCAATCTATCCAGAGACCAGGCTTGTGAGCACAACTATAATAGAAATGTAACAGATAACACACTAATCTCTAGTAAATCTATCTAATAGGTAGGAATGAATGAGCTGAAAGAGAGATTCGGAAGCACAGGAGTTACACCTAAGAATTTAGACAGAGACAACGATGCCAGAGAGTCCCACTTGCCTCAAGACAAAATTGCAAAATTATACCCTGGGAGGCCACTGCACTGAGTAATGTCTCCCGATGTTAATAAAGTCTTTGAAAGCCTGGATCATGCAACTTATTACACTTAATTTATATTCTCTTAGGCAGAATCACCATGACCTGGACAGAAATTTAGCCCGAAAGTAATAAAGCAGGGAGAACCACAGGTTACAAAGCAGCCTGAGAGCAGCCAGGAGCCCTGCTCTATGACTCGGTATATAGTAAATGTTAGAGGAAAATAGATAATATTGGACATTTATTAAGCGAATTCTATGTGCCAGGAATTGTGTTGTGAACTCTGATGACCCCACATTCACCAGTCACCCTCAAAAAGCCTTCTGCAGAAAACATTCCGGTCAGACGTTTTCTGTTATAAGACATGCTCTTTGACCTTGGGAGTTTGACTTTTCTTCCATTCAGGGTGGCCAAAAAGAAGTCATATTCCTTGTTACTTATAAAAAGATCAAAAGACTTCTTGGAGCAGATCCTTAGCCAGGCTGAGACCCTGACCACAAACCAGAGTAGTCCACCTGTCCATGTGGTAGGCAGCAATTCCACCTCTGCGGCAGGGAGGTCTGGACACTTCTGAGATTTCTAGATTTCACTCCACCCTTGGTGAGATGGTGTGAAAGATACCCAAGCTCAGAGAGCAGAGACCCACTGGCTGGGGTGCCGAGAACAAATAGGAACGCCAACTTAGCACTGCCCTTCTGTCCCTGCTACTGACTCGGAGAGAGTGCTCACAAATTCCATACATCTGAGGACTCTTCAATAAAGAAAAGAGAGGCTATCGGATCCTGCCAGAGCCCAGCTACCTGGACCTCATAGTTGCTTTATCCAGGAGAGATAACAACAGGACCTGGTCTGGGCCAGTGTTTTTAGGATGGTCAGAAAACCCAGGTATACAGTGGTCCCTCTGCTTCTCTCCTTCCCACAGAAGCCATACACCTTCCACCTTAGGACTTTGTTTCTTAAAACTGATCGGTGGTTCAGGGACTGGACAGGTAGCTTAGTCTGGTGAAGTGCCTGCCACACAAGCACAAGGACCTGAGATCCCCAGCACCCATGTAAACCTGACCCTCGCCTTCAGAGGAGGTGGAGACAGGCAGATCTCAGAGCTCACTGCCAAGCTGGTCTAGCCAATAGGTGCATTCTGGGCTCAATGATAGACCCCAAATCAAAAAGATAAAGTGTGGGGAGAGGGTGGGAGATACACGACAGCAACCTCTAGCCTCCTGACATATGCATATGTATTTACACACACATGCATGCACACACACACACACATACAATGATTGTTCATACTATTATTTCATTTATCACAGCTCCTGCATGCTTCTTCATATTTGGTGATGGGAACTTTTGAGATTTTTCTAACTCCTATACAGATGTATAGGACACAGGACCTTCCAAAGCCAGGGGCACAGTGCCTGGATCAGCTCACACTTAGGACTTCACTCACAACCTGCCCTAAGGCCACTCTGACTTCTTGGTCCATCTGCCACAGAGTTCCAGATGTACTCGAATTCTCTGAGCTCTGCTCGATGAGAGGTCAGAACTAGAGTCTACCAGTCGGAGCCACACTCTCTTCTCTCCAAAGCTGGAGATTTTCAGTTTTCCCCCATGTGACTCTGTCTCAAGTTTCCTGGCAACTAAAGTCACTGTTGCCATCTAGCACATTGGGGTGTCGCTGATGCTCCTGTGTTGAATGATCAATAAAGAGACAGGGAAGTTAGCTATGAGGCAGGTTTTGGGCAGCCTGGCATGAGGGGGAAAGCCAGTGATTGCTCATCTCTCTCAGTGGCATCAGGTAATGAATAAATTCCAAATTGTCAGAAGAAATCAGCTGCAGTCTCTGACTGCCTGACTCTTCAAAGATGGCCAACTGTGCAAAGCGAGGATCTGAAGTCTGAATTTCATGAGGCTCAGGGAATAATGAGGTCAGGGCCAGTAATAAACCTAGGTTCTCTTTCCTTTGAAGGCAGCTCCTTGTCTTCTCTGGATGCTAGGACTCCAGGCTGGAAACCAGTTGGGCTTCTGAATCAAAAGTGAGACAGGAGTAGAATTGAGTGACCGGCCTGTCGCAGGCAGGTATGCAGGGTGAGGGCCAGCTAGTGGGGACAGGTAACAGGCTTAGAAAGGGAAAACAAGGATGTCAGAGAAGTCTTTTACTCTTTTAGGCAGTTAAAAGTATTCCCTGCTTTACCGATGAGCCAACAGAGGAATGAAATGTTAAGCTCACCCTGGGTCACACCCGTGGGTCACTGTAGAAACAGAAGGAGAATTTCCCTCCTTGAAGAAAACCCCACCAGCCAGCCAGGGAGAGACTGCGCCCCTAAGGCTGTTGTCTTGGAAAGCTGATGGAGGCATGGCTGGCCTCGGTGGTGTGAGCTGACCACCACAGTGTGAACATACCAAGTACACTGCCCTACCACTGCAGAGTGGACAAACTGTATGCTGACTGGTGACCAGCCTGTCCCCAGCAGTGCCTCTGGATCACAACAGGGACTCCAAGACCTAAGAGAAAGCTGAAATTCACACGTATGTTCTTCCCACGGGCTGGGGCAACTCGGGATGGATAATTTGCTGAGAGCAGCAGAGACTCCTGGGACGAAAGGCAATTGGAGTTGCTCAGAGACAGACAGTATGTTGGTACAGATGTCATTTTAAGCTAAAAACCTATGGTTATGTTGCTTAGATGATCTTCTTTATTTACTCTAACCAATAATCCCCAAGCCATTCTAGATTGAATGTGGGCTGCTGTGCATTCCTGGGAGGACCACAGCTCAGTATTTTTAGGTGTTGCCATTTCCGGCTGGGGAGTAACTTCTGCCTGCAGCTTCCTGCCATTTCATATCTGATTACCTCTGCATTTATTCTGTCGCAGATCCTCTGAAGCCTGCACCTTGCTCCCCTCTCCCAGGGGACTGTCACCCCTGAATGATGTGCTCATATGCCCCAGGCCCAAAGGGCCTCCCTGGGAGAGTCTGGGCCTCACTGGCTGGATCTGTCACTTGGACATGTCTCTGTCCCTTTTCTGCTGCCCCACCTCCGGTCTAGGCATTACTGAGAAGCAGAGACTCAGGAAAGGATCAGGGACCATGTGGTTCACAGAAGTGAGACAAAGGCAAAAGAGTGAGCATCCTCTGACCGGACATTGCCTGAGTCTGGGGGAGGAGCCAGCTATCGTGGGCCTGCTGAAAATGGCGCCAATATCCTCACTCCCTTCTCTTGGAGGCTTTGAGCTTCCCAAGCCCCAGAATTGCCCCACATATACCTGAGCCACTGTTCCACCAGTATATGTGTCCTTCACTCTGTCCTGGTCCTGACTGCTCCCTTGTTTACCTGAGTACCTGGGGAGCACTCTTCAACAGTCCAAGTCCTCCTGGAACTGGCCTGCTTCCCTTCCCTGCCCTTATCGGGGCTGCTCTGGCCTGTCACCACTGGGGTGGCAGGAGAGGCTGATGTGTAAAGTTTTCCCCACTAGAAGGAAGGGAAATTTCTGGGACAGAGGTCCCTTTGGGAATCGGGGAAGCTCGCAGTCCCAGAATGGGCCCCAGTCTCTGCCTGCTTTGTGTCAGGAGAGTTGCTCCTGGAGGGTAGCACAGGCAGGCAGAGTTGACAGTGCCTAAACCTGACACAGGAGCGTCCTGAATGTCACAGAGACCTGCCTGCTCTGCCACCTATTGATTTAGTCACCTTGGACAAGTCTCTTCGGTACCCTGAACTTGTTTGTTTTTACTGATGCACCTATAGCCTACTTAATGCTCTCTCTCTCTCTCTCTCTCTCTCTCTCTCTCTCTCTC
>JAQHUG010000258.1:2530957-2562905 GCA_028555095.1 Dicrostonyx torquatus | reverse complement strand
GGGCAGAGTCCAGCAGTGAGGAAAGTTAGAGCATCCTGTGGGTGGAACCTGGCAGTTAGAGGTCTTGGGGAAGGGGCCTGCCCACTGGCTTACACCCTCCGCCTTATTTTTTGAGACAAAGTCACTCACCAGTTCCTAAGCTTGCTGATCCAATTAGGGTGTCACTAAGGTTACAGGTGCATGTACTATGCCAGCTCTTACTTGGGTGCTGGGGACCCAAAGTCAAGTCCAGTAACAAGCTACCGAATGAACCATCTTCTCAGCCCTTTGATACAGCCATTCTAAGTTTATTGTAAGTTTCTTAAAAAGTACTTAATACGTCTAACCTACTGAACACCACAGCTCAGCAGCATGCCATAGATTGTCAGGCGTTTCTGCTTGTGGTTGGTTGCTCACTGCCGCTGCCCAGCCTAGCATCGTGAGCTAGCCCAGGAAGAATAGAATTCCAAGTTTAGTCTCCGCTGAATGCTGATCACTGTTGCACCATCAGAAAGTCAAAACATCCTAGGCTGAAGCTTTGTAAGTCAGAAACTGTCTGCACATGGAGTGGATCTGATCACTTACACAGTGCAGAAGGGTTCTGTTCTCGGGATTGAAGCGAGGGGCCGTGTGTATGTAAGATGCTCCCTCTGGTATTAAATGGAGCTGTTGACCTCAGTAACTAACACTGCTGCTGCTGTAATACCAGGGAGGGTGGGCATAGCTCAACCTCACTGCTTCCCTCCCCCCACTCTCCTGCTCCTCTCAGAGTTCCCTTCAGCATATATAACCTTTCTGGTTCGCAGGGACATTCATGCAAGGTCAAAATATTCACCGTGGAAAAATTAAGGCATAGCCCACTCCCGACACACCTACAGCAGACTCCTGCACTAACAGTCTTGAGAAAAATCTGCCCTGACAAAACATGACAGCGTGAACTCGTAGACTGATTTCAACACAATGCAGCGTAGCCAAGGGCATTTCTGGGTCCACTTTGATTGGATAATGCCTGTTGTGACACTGCCAGGGGGCAGGGGGCAGCATCACATGCACACAGCCTGGCAAGAATCACCGCAGCATAGAGCCTATTTCTATCAAGAATACAGGGCACAACCCGCGTGCCTGTCCCCATGCAGAGTGGTGGCCACCTGCTTATATCTTTTTCTCTGGATGGCAACTCCCCTTTCTGTTGGGGCCCACATGATTGTCATCATCCCTATCTCCCTGTCACTACCCCTTACTTGAGACCCTTCTCTTCGGGCCTGTGAGCTTGGGCATCCTAAGCACAGGCCCACCCTGATGGCTTCTCTCTGGGATTCCACTGGACTATTAATGTTAAGCTAAGCCCCTCTGCCCCACTCCCTGCACCCCTTTGACTCCATAAAACATGAGCCCAACACCACACCCAGACAGCCTCTCTATATCCTTCCACATTCCTGTGTGAACTAAGTTCCCTTTGTGGTAACCCTGTCCTGGATTATCCCCACCAGTCAGGGACTATTGAGAAATAACTCAAATCTTCCCTAAAAAATAAAAAATAAATCGATACTTGCCTTTCCTCCAGTGCCCAGTCTACACCTGCTAATTTTGTCACCTTCTTTTAAAATATAATAAAGAGCGTGTCCCGCGTGACTGCTTGTCTGCCATTCACAGGTCCCTGAGAGGCCTTGGCTGATCTTTTATCCTGCCAGGAATTGCTTTGACACACTTTTCTCTCATGGATCTGTCCTCTATCAATCATCACAGGTTCAGTCTCCTGGAGCCTTCACATGTGAGAAGGGCTAGAAGGATACTATGTTGTAGAAAGCCTTCAAATGCTCCCATAGGTCACAGAGGGTCCAGCATGTTAGCTCAGAAGAAGGAAATAAAGGAAACAAAGATGCTACCTGCCCCTGTGTCTTTCTAAAAGCAATGGGAAAAGCAGGCACTTGAATGATGGTTGGAAATAAGACTTTAAGGCCATCACAGTTTCCCCCTGCAGTTCACAACCACAATCTCTGCCCATAGTGAAGGCACAAGTTGTCCATGGTCCATGTAATTCTACCCATGTACCTAATACCTGTTCTGGGCAGTTCTCACAAGCTGACATGCCCACTTCAGGAAAGTGGATGGAAAGGGAGAGGGAGACATTTAATTCTTTTTATTTACTTATTTATTTATTACGTGTGTGTGTGTGTGTGTGTGTGTGTGCATATGCTGTGACTCAAACCTAGGACTTCACAGACATGCTAGGCAAGTACTATACCACCGAACCACACCCTATCCCAGCCTCTAAATATAATACTCTTAACAGTGTGGCCCCGATAGGACAACCATGTGCCAGGAAAGGCCACACATTCAAGAATATGTAATCAGTACCAGTTATACTTGAAGGATTGAAAAAAAAAAAGACGCAAGTTGAGTGAGTAAGGAATGGGATGGATCTGGGAGGAACTGGGGAAAAGAATGTAAATCATGAAATACATTGTATGACATTCTCAAAGAACTAATATAAATCAGGAAAAATATAAAACAGGAGAAATGAATGGGTGTTTGTTTACATATTCCATTCAAATGTTGCTCTTCTCAATGCTCCTTTTAAGGAAATGATGTTTGTGTATATTGACTTCTTCCTCCACGTACCCTTTCCCGTTACTGAGTTTACAAGCACATTTGAAAGAACATAGGTTTGGGACTCAGAACCTAGTGTAATCCGACCTGACCACTTAGTGGTAAGTTACAATATCTCCAAGATCCAAGGTGCTTGTCTGTAAAACAGGATGATGAAAAGTGTTGAAAGAATGAAACAAGCTTAGTCCTTCATTCATCAAAAATATATATTATGGGCTGGCAAAATTGCTCAGTGGTTAAGAGCACATATTGTTTTTATAGAAGACCTGATTTTGATTCCCAGCACCCACACCAGACAACTCACAGCTGCCTGTAACTCCAGTTTCAAGGAGCCAATACCTCTCTGACCTCCATGGACACACTCACAAACATGCATCCATACACAAAAATAAATAATGAAACTTTAAAACATGTGTTAGAATAGCATTTCTCTAAGCCTCTTATTCTTAATACAGAATAATAGTAGCTGGTCAGCTGTCACCAAGTTTGAAAGAGTATGTTTGAAATGGTTGGAACTAAAAGTTGTGGCACATTGCGAAATTTACTCTAGAAGGTGGTGAGCCCATACCCTTGAGCACCAAGGGTCAGGATTGGAGTTGTCTGTAGACAAGGATGGCTTACATCTCAGGCATACAGAGTAACAAGGACAAGAGTCTGTATTCTAGATGACAGGAACAGATTTCAGGAAGTCATAACTAGAGAGTAGACAGAGAGTCAAAATGAGGTGAAGGGTCAAAAAGGTGAAGGGTCTCTAGAACAGAAGAGGGAAGGAAGGACCTTGTGGGGGAGCAGGATGCTGAGAGCTCTGGCCTAGGTGCCTTTGAAGAAGCCCTTGGATGAAAAAAGGCAACCAGGAGCATGAGTCGAGGCTGTGGATTCAGGCTGCATACTTGCCAGGCCAGGGTGGCTCACTCTTCATGGGACATTTTCCATAGCCTTTCATTCTCCACATCAGTGCTTGCCTGGATTGACTCAAATGATAACCACTGATGACAGTAACTAATTAGTTATTTCTGGCTCATATTTACCAAGTATATTACAGGCAGTTGGGACCGATCTTCTTGTGAGCCAAGTTCTGGAAAATTCTTTAGAAGATAGACCTCAAACAGGTCAGGTACCAACTCTTTTTGTTCTGCAGAAAATAGTGATGGCTCCGTCATTCAGACCACAGAGTCCAGGTTCTCTGTGATCTTAACTCAGCCAAAACCAAGAGAGGTCAACGGAAAGCACAACAGAACATAGACACGTGTTCGAGCCTGTCTCCATTCTTATGAATCCTCAACCTTTCTGAGCTTTGGTTTCTCTTCTGTTAGATTAAGAACACAATAGCTACTTGGTGAACTTACTGTAAAAGTGGGGAATGTTTTATGGAATGTAAAAGTGAATATTCGGTTTAAGTTCTTTTCTCTTTCATTCAGTCACCAGGTAAGGGGGAAGTATCTACATAGCAGGAAAAGATGGTGGGACCCCAACAGACCTATGCTTGGATTGCACCTTCTGGACCACCCAGACAGACAGACTGGGACGTTGTCATGGCCACCATTTCCCACTCTGCCTGTTCTTTCCTTCTTGAACCAATTTTACATTCAGTTAATAGAGAAAGTTTTTTTTACCCTCTCTGCCTGCACCAAGCCCAAGACACTGTGTGTTGCTCTTGTCTCCTGCTCATTCTACACCCAGAGTTTGCTCAGGAGTCAGTCAGCCTGTATTTAAATTTTCTGTTGTCCAAGGCTGGTTCCTTTACCTCTCCCCAAACCTCATCCCTCACTCCGCTATAAACAGACATAATGGGAGTGCAGATACTGTAGGGCCACAGTGAGAGTTCCTCAGGAGCAGCCTGATGGAAGATGTGTGGACAGTGCCTGTGCAGTGTGAGCTCTTGGTCAACACTGACTGTGGTGATTGTCACAGACATCCTGTCCTTCCAGCTGTCCAGGCCCTTTTGCTGCTGATCCACCCTGATACCTTATGTTGTATTTATGTGATTTCTATAAGTCTTTGCTCTCCAGATAAGGGAGGTTCTCCATCAGAACAAGGATGCTGCTTCATCCTTGGTGTGCCTCACATACACGAGATGCCAACCGCATTGTAAGGAATCAAGGATCAGTAAGCTAGCATCAAATGAACCCTCTCTCTGAAGCGCTTTTCTGTGTTACTCATTTTGACTGGGCCTATATTCTCTCCAGTAGAGTTGGTTGTAGCCAAAGAAGGGCTTGGCAACCTTTTGATCTTAAATGACTCTCACTACATTGGCATTGGAGTACTGGCCTTGTGACACCCATCGCCCTGCTGACTTGCACCTTTCAGTGCTCATGCTGAATAAGGAATTGTTTTCAGGGGTGCAGTGTTGCTCTCAGCCTGGCCAGAGTTTCAGGCTCATCTATCAATGAGAAAAGCAGATGGTCTTAGTGGTCTTGTTGGCCTCGGCCTGGAGATATAGAGAAATCACTTCTGGTTGTATGTACAGGAGGCCTAAAAAGTGGCGTGTGTGTGCGTGTGTGCGTGCGTGCGTGCGTGCGTGTGTGTGTGTATGTGTGTAGGAGGGCTCTCTATTTTCCTATTCTAATGTGGGTGGTATCTTTCCACCTACACGAGAATTCATGATCCTAGAGTGGACATTGAGGAGAACTACAAGACTCTGGGAAGGATGAGAGGGCCTTTATATAACTAACCTGGGTCTGAACTCTTTCATTTTAACCAGCTGCTTCTGCAGTCGGCAATTATCAGCTTCCGGTTTGGCTTTCTGTCCTCCCCTGCCTCTGCTGTTCAGCTTTATAATTGCTGCCAGGAGAATCATGGACTTGGTGTGGTTCCTAGACAGCAGGAGTGGGATCTAGGGGTCTAGCCGAGGGCTGCCGGCTCCAAAGGAAAGAAGGCTGTTGGCCCTGCACCCCTGTACTCTGCTGCTAGCAGGGTCCTGTCTACCCCAGACAACTCCCTCATCCTGAGTCCAAGGGACACTGCTGAAGTTCTAGTCCTCTCATATAACTGTGATGCAGGATCATCCGTCCCGTGCGGATGATGTCACACCCCTCCATGGAGCCCTCTCCTACTTCCTGCCTGTTTCTGAGTTCTCAGGAAACACTAGATGCCCCTCATTTCAGCATCGCTAAGAGCTCCCCACCTGCTGTCTTCTTGGAATCTCACAACAGCCGCCTTCATGACTGTGCCCCAAAGCCTTAAAGGCACACAGTCCACTCTTGGACTTCTTACTGCATCTGGTCTGGCATTCCCTCCAAGCCCCTGCTGCCCCTGCCTGCACTACCATGCTGCCCTTCTTCACTGTCCCCATTGCTTCCCCAATGGTCTCTGCCATATTTCCCCCAGAGGAAATAGACAGTAAGCTATAAATGGGTGCATTTATACTCTACTGTGTAACTAGAAATGGCATTTAGGTGCATGAATCAGAAAAATATGGAGTTCTAAAAGAGACCTAATTTATTTCAGTGTAGAAAGATAGAGGTAGGTGGATCAAGGAAGGTGCCCCAGAGGAAGTGATTCTTAACACTTCAACTGACACTTACCCATGGATTGCACACAGTTAACCAATTAAGCAGCAGGGAAAGGGTACTTTGGAGCACACGCTAAGGCCCTGGGGCAGAGGTTGACATGTACGAGAAATGGATGGGAAGTCAACAGCAGGAGAGTAGGAGAGTACCGAGAGGATGGGAGAGCTTGAAAGGAGAAGAAGCCAGGGGCGTTGTCAGGAACTAGATTGTGCTGGTCTCTGAGGAGCAAATTAAGGGCTTGTGTTGTGCTCTGGTGACAATAAGAAATCTTTCAGGAGACGTAAACCGGGAAGGTCACCTGCCCAGCACAATTTCAGATTGGTCCCTTGTCACTCCCTCCACCTCCCACCCTAGGGTAACCACGTGCTGTGGAATAAAGCACACAGCCCTCCAGAATCAGGAAGACAGGAAATCAGAAAGCCCATGAAAGAATCAAGTGGTGGGAATGGCCTGTCCACACAGCTGAACACCACTTGATAAAGCCTGAGAATTATAAGCATAATCTAACACTCAGATGTGTCACACAGTGCCCTGTAAGAGGACAATACTATCCTGTTTTCTCAGCTTAGGACACTGAGGCTGGGTAAAGCCTCAGTGATAAAGTTATATAGCCTAGTAACAGACCAGAACACAGACCCAGTACTGTGTCCGAAGCCAACACTGTTTCTGTCCCACCCAGCATGGTCTGCACACAGTCCCCAGGGAAGACATAAGTAGAAAAAAGCATCTTGCAGGTGTGCTGGTGTGCTGATGTGCCTCAAATTCCCTCTGCAGTTTGAAAGGCCCCCCACTGACGGAGCTCCTGATTTCACTTTAACATCTAAAGAGAGTGAGGTTCTGGAGACCTGTGTTGCATGCTGGGTCCCCTGCTGGCTCTCACACTGATACCAGAATCACCAGAGCAGAGTTGATCCACCCAAAGACAAAAGCCAGCTCCCTGAGCCTTTGAAGGAGGGCAGAATGGGCTCAGAGAACCTGCAGGCTGGCTCTTACTAAGAGATGCCTACCTCTGAACTGCTGCCTAGGGAGTGGAGAGGCAGCACACACTGACGTAGCCTGCTATGCCTGGCACCCCAGAACCTCCTCTAGTCTTCCCAGCACACCTCTGTGGTCACTGATATAGGACCTACGCCTGCCAGGAATCAGGTCACAGGCATCTTTGTGTCCCTCTCCACATACTGCCTTAGACACATAGAGCTTAAATAATTGCTTGTTAAAGGGCTGAGCCCATCGATCCACAAGCATAGCGGATGGGAGGACGCGAATAAATAATGCAGCTTGTAGAAACGGAAAGCGGAGTCAGTCACGTGGGGGTCTCCCTCGTGGATCTAAGTCTCAGCTCTGACACAGCTGAGCCAGAGGACCAAAGTCACCTGTCACCCCTCCACCCAAGCTCAGCTTTTGCAAGACAAGGCTAGCTGTGCCTCCCCCACCAGAATTGTGGAGCACCGAGTAAGCCCCCAGCACGGTGCAGTGGGTGAAGGATAGTGGGGCCCAAGGAACGCTAGTTTCCCTCCCTGGGGGCTTTGCAAACACATGAATGCAGATACTGCCACAGTCCCTAACTCCAGCTGTCATCCTAGACATCATGCACGCTTTCTCAGGCCGTTTCCTCCTTCGCAAGATGAGGGTGGCACTAGAGTGGCCACCCAGGGTGTCACAGTAGATTAAGTGAGAGCAAGTCTCTGAGCCATTTGCATCTGCGCTCGGTGCCAGTGAAGCACCCTGAGATATCCTGCAGCTTCCCACCCTCTCACAGTTTAGAGTTTGCCTTCTGAATTCCCTGCCTGTGTGTCAGTGCCCCCCGCCCCAGCCTCTGCCCACTGTAACCATGTACCCACTCTGGGTACTGATGGGACATGGCCATGGTTCTGTCATCAGGGCACGCACAGATGTGAGCCCCCTGGTGGTTCCTGCCCAGGCTGAGCTGCAGCCTGTAACCCCTCACTCACATCTGTGGCCCTGCCCAGAAGGCAGTGAAATGCTACATGTTGCGAACACCAAGTGGAAAGCTAATGAAAGCAATAAAGCCTGGTTTTGAAATCTCTACCATTAGACCTCCATCCTTCTGTTTCCCCATGCCTGCCTTCCTCTGAAGTACAGCATCCATGAACCTGGCCCCTCCCTATACCCTCCCTTCCCTCCTGGGTACCAATTGGCCAGAACTGAAACACCTTCCACCCTCCCACCTTTGGTACCAGTAACACAATAAATGCTCCCAGGAGCACTGGCCTCCCCTGGGAATATGCCTCAGCTCTAACATTACCTGTGAAGAGAATCAGTGCTTCGGGGATGGTGGGGAAAGAATAAGGTTAGAGGGCCCAGGCCTGGAGTGGCTGTGACAGCCTCTGATACTGACTGAAGAGTATGTCTGGGGGGCTGCTGAGTCTGTGCCAGGCCACTCCCATCTCTGCAGCATCCTTACTTTGTGACATTGTTGAGCGATTTTCCAGAGCTTCAGCTCCCTTATGAAAGAAAACAAGGCAACATCCCTGCTGTAAAGTTGCTGTGTGGACCATTTAGTAGGATGCTTGGCACACAGTAGCCTCCAGTAAATATCAGTAGTGGCAGTATCGTAATACCTGATTTTGAGAGTTCCGCCCTCTATCTGCCCTGATGATCTCAACTTAGTCACCACAGATATTTAGTTCTGTGGTTCCCTTGGCCTTGCGCCAGTAAACAGATTTCTCTGACTTTGACTTCATTTCTTGGCTTCCAGACTTTGGAAGTCTACTAGACCACTGAGGCCAAGGAGCCTCAACCTAAACTGCTTGACCCCAAGGTCCTCAGATATTGTCCCTCCTCAGGGCCATCCTTGACTTGGAGACCCAGAACTAGAGTTTGTCAAGCTCTGTTCTGGTCCACCAGACTTTTTGCCCATCTTTTCCCTGTTCTATTTGCCCCATAAACAAATGTCTCTTCATGCAGCCTGACCCCTTTTGTCCCTTCCATCAGGCTGGCTAAGGGGGGTTGGCAAGGACATGAGGAGGACATCACCTCTATTCCTCATGTTATGGAGCAGCCAGGTGATCTGTGAGCCTCCTGTGGCTATGATCAGAGAAGCTTGGTTTAAACACGGTGACAATGACCATGGCCTGGTCTTGGTCACTTCTCCCTGCATTGATGGCCACTGAAGCAGGAAAAGGGTGAAAACACTGTCCTGTCCCAGTGGTGTCCCTGCTGCCCTGCTGCCACCTGGGGGCCGAGGAAACTGCTCTGCTTTGTTTATTCAGTGAATAAATATCTAACGGCTCCCTTTGCATCTGAAGATTTGACAGCTATGTCTTCATCAATACGTTTTTGGCCTTGAAAATTTGTTCTTCTTAATCAGTTGGGGAAAATCACAAGTACTTCTGGTCCACCTAATCTGAAGAAACACATTCTGACCTCAGCTTTTGAAGCTAACACAATTTAGGTCCAGATGTCAAGGCTTGACAGAGTGGCTCTCCTTCCCCTAACCATTCTCGCTGTGTTCGTTGTCACCAACAGATGACTGGGACCGCTGCATTCAGCCGCAAAACTTTAGCCATACCTTTATAAAGAGTCCTACAGCAGATGCTCTGTGCTGAAGACTGTGTCAGCAAACTCCAGTGGGATAAATGGGGAGACCCCGCAATGTCCACTTCTAAGGACCCGCCGGAGGATTTCATACTAGGAATCCCATGTGGATGTTGTAAAAGCAAATAAATGAGCCACATCTCCTCCCAGTTAGTGACAAAGTACCAAAGCGGGGGATGGGAATTCAAAGAAGTTGAGTGTTACAATTAAGAGCTATGGATTTCTAGATTATGTCGAGGACTCTGGGAGAAGCTTGGCTTTGGGGATCCGAGTAGTATGCAGGCAGAAGTGGTACCTCCATCCAGCACCTGGCACTTAGAGAACTCCTTCAGAACAGAGGGCCACAGCATTGTCTCAGCTGCAGGCAGTCCAGAAAACTCGGAAGGAGCAAGGGACCAGAAGCCTGGAGAGGACAGTGCTTAGACACCTGGGCCCAGGGATGTACCCCTGAACCCCAGAGGCCCTAGAGCCCAGGGGAGCCAGTTTGTGTGGAATCTTGTTATGAGATGGACAGACACTACATGTCTTTATTTGAAGCCACAACTTCTGCCCTTTGTGGTCCTCAGAACCCACCTCTATCAGCACAAAGACCAAAGTCTTGAGTCAAAGTACAGCGGTGCTAACCCAGGACTTACGTATTCGGGTGTGTATTCTGCCCCCTTGGATGTGAGAGAAAATTCAGAGTGAAAGAGCTTGCCAGGGAGTCCGAGCTCAAGAGTCTCTAGAAGGAAATGAACAACAGCCTCTGAGCATACCTCGGTTTTAGGAGAGTAACCTTTCCCCTGTGAGGTGTTTGTAGTGTAAATGAGGGCAAGCATGTGTGTTTATGTTTGTGTGTGCGTGTGTCTTCTAGGTCGTCTGTGTCACTCACAAAGTTGAACATAGTGTTGGAACAAAGTTAAGTACTCACCAAAACCTTGTGAAAAGAATTTGAAAGAAATGTGTTTTCTTCTTGTTCCATGACTGGGTCGTTCCTCTTTTTCAGCATCCCCACTGAATAATAAATAAGGTGAGGCTGTTTGCTCTCCTTCCACCCCCTCCAGATGAAAGTGAAATACTCCAATTCCGTCTGTGTAAGGGGAAGAAAGTTCCTCTCAAGGGCTCTCAGGCCACAGTCAACACTGATTTGAAAAAAGCAACATACATATTCTTACCCACCTGTAAAGCACCTGTAATGTGCCAACCACTGCCTCCTCTTGGCCTGCACAGCACCAATGCATGAGCAGTACTTTAGTTCTTTGAAAGAGCATCTGGACCATGGCCGTCACCCCATGGGCTCAGAGCTCCTTGAGGACTGGGGAAAAACCACTCCTTGTCAACCATTAGGCTTTGTGCGTGCTAAGGGACCAGGTTGAGGGACCAAAAGGGCTTGTTGTGGCCTGTGGGCATGGACCTTGTAAGAAACACAGGCTGGGTCTGCAGGGTCGCCCAGCAGGCATGACTAAGCACCCTTCCGTGTGCGAGGCTGCCAGCTTGTGCAGCTGATGGGAAAAAAGTGTGCTCTGCTCCAAGAAGCTTAGCACTGAAATCAGAGGCAAACCTTCCTTAGACGTGACCCAGAAAACTGGCCTCCAACCTGAGATCACAGAGAAGTCAGCAGAGACCGTTGAGTCCCAGGTGGGCTAGATGACTCCACACGCTAAAGGATAAGCGCGTTCGGAGGCGTTGTGGTACTAGAGAAAGTCAACAGAAGCGAGCATGAGGGTGGGAGATGAGAGAAGCCTCCACTTAAACATGAGGCCTCTGCCAGGACTGTGGAATCTTGGAAAACATGGGAAATTTTCTTTTCTGCAATAGAAGGGGGGGAAAATGTCTGCCTGTGTGCCAAAGAGAAGCGGATGTGGTCAGAAAGGAAGGAGGCAGAACAGGCGGTGGGCGGGTGGTGTTTACAGGCTTCTCGGAGTCTGACATAAACAATGCAGAATGAGGAAAATCCTAATTTTAAAACTTACTCTGCAATCATGGTGCAAACCATCCGAGAACTGGGACATGGGCCAGGGCCAGGGCCAGGGCTGGAAACTGGTGGCTGAGAAGCTGAGTGGCTGCTCAGAGGCAGAGGGATTTGTGACTCATCTGGAGACACACAGTGCCTTGGCCTGGGTGGTTGTCCACTCCCCTCACCTCAGCCCCCTTAACCACCACCCTGAGCCAAGCCCTCACCTGCTCCATACATCTCTTCTTCAGCAGCCTGACAAGGACTAAGGCCAGATCCTGTCTGGGTGGAGTTTGGAGCGAGAGTTGCTGCAGAGCCAGAGATGGCAGAGAGCCTGAGGCTCCTGGGCACGAAGCACTGCACTCTCTTCAACACTCTAGGAAAGCTTGAGTTCTCAGAGTAGGTGTCGTTCTCTTCTACAGAATGATCGCTCCTTAGGCTCCATCAGCAAAGGTTAAGAGAAGGTCTGAGCCCCTCACCACCCAACTCGCCTCATCTAAGTGCAGCACAGTTGCCTCTGCAGCTGGTAACCCTTTAAAGACCAGGCTCCACGCAGTGGTTAGACAACTGTACCAGTTGTGAGGATGTTACAGTCAGCTGTGAGGGGGTGACATTGTCAGAACTGATCTCAACCTCACAGGGAGAACAGGATGGTGGCATTCCTCTGCTCTCCCTGTATGAACCCTTGAAGTTGGTGAATTACCTAAGGAATCTTAGGTAAACCTAGGTAGCCAGGGAAAAGGCCTGGTGAGGAGGAGGAGAGACTGGCTCGTAGCTGTACCAGAATGTCTCGGTATTTGATGCTGATGTAGGCACACCAGTGTATATCAGTCAAGGTCCATCCATGACTACTACATTCAAGAGTCCGGGGCCATTGAGCACCAGGGAGGCCCTGTGAGAAAGCGGGGGATTTAAAATCAGACCTCTGTTTTGCCATCCAGTTCTGACCCTCCCTAGCTGGATGACTTTGAACAAGTTTCCTCTCCTGCCTTGCTACCCAGCCCCCGCCTCCTCAATGGTTTCCCAGGATTAGGAGTGTAGAGTGGTCCTTCTCGGAGAGGCTGCTCTGTCCAGGCCCTTGTTCACACTGGGGACCCTGAGCTAGGTCAGAGTGTGCTCAGGGACAGCCCATTTGAGGGAAATGTTTAGTGTGAGCTGTGGGGTTGAGATTTGCTTCTCCTAAAAGAGAGACGGAAAGCGTGAAGGTTGCCATAATCGATGTTTTCATTATTAGGCCCATTGGCGGGCACGTTATCTGGGAGCTTTGGGTCAATGGCTGATTGTTTAAAATGAAAACACTGTTTATCACAGTGAAGAGAAAGGTCGTGGGAGAAAGCAAGGAGGGAGATAATAACTAATATGGCAGAGAACGGTGTACTTTACAAAGCATTCACTCATATGCCAACACTTTGTCCTGTTCTTGCACTAACTCTCAGATGAAGGGATTGCCAGGAGCTTTTTTTCTTCCCATTTTACATGTGAGGAGCCTGAGGCTGATAGAATGATTTGCCTGAGGCCAGATAGATCCTAAGAAACCGTAAAGAGATGGAACGGAAAAGAGAACAAACAATCTGAGCCTTCCAAAGTTAAACTGTTGAGAGGTGTGGCAAAACTAGCAGAGAACCCTGGGAGAGAGGGGTAAGCTAGGGAAGAACCAAGAGTGTCATAGGTACACCATGTTCCTGGCACTACATTCTGAGCAAAGGACACACAAGCTTGGCACTGTCTCACACTTCCGTGGAGAAGCCGGGAGGGTTAAACCCTAAAACCCCATTATGAGAGAGCTCAAAGATGAGGACAGGATGTCAAAGACAGACCACAAGTGTTTGTCTCCTTTCTTGTATCTGTACTATGCGATTGGCCCCAAAGCTCGGAGGATCTACTTTGATAGGTAGTGGCTTTGTGATGTTCCCCTTCCTTACCTTCAGCCTAGGGGAAGGCTCCTTCTAGATTCTGTAAGCCAGACTCAGTGATGGTACACACGAGCTCTTGGGGCAGGAGGATCCACAGTTGAGGGATATCCACAGATCGTACACAGCATGATCTTGTCTATCCTGGACTGCATGAGACCCTGTCTCAAAACAAGATAGATAGATAGATAGATAGATAGATAGATAGATAGATAGATAGATAGATAGATGATAGATAATCAATAGATATTACCTACAGCGTTGCAAATGTTCCTACTCATCCCCACTCTCTCTCCCTTCAACACACAAATTCTTCTTTGAACCTGATCATCCCTGGCACAGCAGCCTCCAGTGCAAGTCTCTCCGCTTCTCGGATGAAGCCAAATGCCAAAGCCCATTATTCAAGACACCCATCAAGCCGAGGCCACCCTAGCCACCGCTCCATTCTCACTCTTTCCTCCGTTCACTTCCCCAAGTCGTCCCTTCTGTTTCCTGGACATTCTGTCACATGCTTGATGTTATTCTGGCCTTTGATGGAACCTCCCAGCTGAGAAGGCCCGTCTTTATCTCTCGTAACCCAGTTCCTCTGCAAAGCCTCCCCCCCAGCGCTTTTTCCTTTGTGGAGCTCTACACATCCGGAGACGGTAGCACTCGGGAGTTTGTGCTACTCATTTTCATATGTTTGCTGTGCACTGGCAAAAATAGTCTCTGAAATACATTCATGCTTACTAATTCACTCATTTCAAGTGTGGCTTGCCTCCCCCTGAAGACAAATAACGTTCAGTGCAAGGTGTGCAGCTCTCCTAATAATAGACTCTAGATGAATAATAGATGTTGGGGTTTGAAAAGCGAGCAAGTATCTAAAGTATAGAGCTGCGATAAAAATTCTGTCATGCACAAGTTCTATCAAGCCCCACACATAAAGGCATGAAAATGATCCAAATATAATATTTAATCCTTTGAGAAATATTAAGGTTTTAGGATATATTTTATTAATTCTTTGAGATGCATACAATGTATTCTGATTATATTCACCTTTTCTACTCCCTCCCTCACCTTTTCTATTCCTCCCAGGTTCACCCCTCACTCCCCATCCTTCCTTCTAAGTTCATATTGTCTGTGTGTGTGTGTGTGTGTGTGTGTGTGTGTGTGTGTGTGTGTGGTGTTTAACAGACTGAATCTCGTTTGTGGTGCTCATATAATCATGGATGTGGATCCATCCAAGAAATAGTAAGTTTTAGTTGCATGCCAGCTATGTGCTAAGTCGGATTCAAAAGTAAATCACAATTCCCAGGAAATTGACATCTAATGAAAACTAAAAGTTAAGATGTAATCTAGCACCCATCAATCTGGACACACCCATGGGTTGGTGGAAATAGTGCTCTTCCCATGAGGGAGTGGCTCACGATGAGTTCCAGCAGGCGAGTGAGTAGATATGGGGGACTTTTATTAGGAGGAAGAGCAGTGTGAGCAAGGCGTGCGGCAGGAGCTAAGGAGTGAAAGAGGAAACAGCATGGTACGTGGGCTCAGAGGACAGGTCACAGTGAGTCAGATCTGTGCCGGTAAGGAACTCAGATTTTATCCTATGAGTGACCCAGTGATTTTCATGTAAAAGGGTCAAAGAAACATTTTATGTATAGAGCAAACAAGTTTGGGAACTTGTGCATCCTACAAGATGAAGTGGGGGGTGGGAGGAAATCAGCATTGAATGCAGAGACCAGTTAGTGGGGCACGACAGTAGACCATTTAGGAGATGCTAAAGGCTTGGATTACATGAAAGCAGTGAGCGGTAGACAGAGAAAAGGAAGTAAATCCACACATGACTTGTGTACAAAAGTTACAAGATGCTGAGTGGCAGCTGTGGTGGTTTCTGTGAGGGGTGGGAAGGTCAAATTAGCCCTCACTTCTGACCTGAAAGGTTGGATGTGGCAGAGAGGGGAAGGCCCAGCTCTGAGGTGGTGATGGGGGGTTCTATTTGTGCCATGCGGGATCTGAAGTGCTTCAGCATTCTGATCACAGACATGCTCTTAACACCCACCAAAGGACTCCAGGCTCCCATTGTTGAAACTTAAAAAGGACCTCCCGGAAAACCACTGTTGTCTCATCTTCTCCATAAACCAGTTATGCATTTTATAGGCCAAGCTCTTTCCAGCCACTGCCTGGGAATAAATATCTAATTTTCATAGAAGAAATAAAAATACAATAATTTTCTGATAGAAAGCCACTCCCCTTCACCAGACTTTAGTCGTGATGAATTTGGTTATTTCCTAAGTTAAGCCACACCCCCATAATGGAGGTAGATATTGATTTCATGGGGCTATAGGAGAGACCCCACTTTGAACTCAAGCAACTGTGAGAAAGGAGCCAAAATGAGACAGAAGTGTAGCCTGCTAAGGTCGCAAACCCAAGCCTATGCTCTGCCAGATAAATCCTTGCTGGGGTGTGGTGGTTAGAAGCTCAGGATATATGTGCATTCCAGAGCGTCCTAGGAGGCCACTCTCTTCCTTCTTTTCTGAGACAGACACACTTGTGCTCCTCATTACACCATCTCCATTTGTAAGAAAACATGGAACCAAACTTAGTTTTTATCCTCCAATTAGGCTGTCCTCTTGAGAGTGTGGTCTCAGGTCTCAGGTCTCTGCCCTTGGCTTTAGGCAGGGAGGTAAAGGCAAAATGTGAATTGTAACTGAGTCACAGACAAAGTAATTGGATTGACCACCAAGGTGCCCAGTCCCGAAAAGGTCAGCATTGTAGTGGAATAAGGAGCACATCCACTTGAATTGTAGTGGAATAAGGAGTATGTCCACTGGAAACAGAGTTCTCCAGACTGGACACAGCACAGTTGGCTGGGAGAAGGGCAGCAGCAAGCCTGATCTGGCACTGCTGGGAACGCCTGTCCCCCAGCCACTCAGAAAGTGTCACAATGACTATTAAGAAAAATAAAAACTGAGATTTGGAAATAATACCCAGTGATGACGTTGTCTTGGCCCCTTAGTTGGGGCACAATGACTCCAATGTTGTCATTACATGAACCCAGGAAGCAGATTAGCCAGTTGGTTCTCTACCATGCTAACTCCTGCATAATTATATTACACTCAAAAAACACACTCCTTTCTGTACAGTAAGAAGTGGCGTGTGTGTGTGTGTATTGTATTGTATTGTATTGTATTTAGGAATAACTGTTATGCATCAACAGTTGGTTTTAAAAGAAGCCATGAATTTCAAAGAGAGCCAGGAGAGGTATATATATTAGAAGTGATGCCAGGCATGGTGGTGAACAGTTTTAATCTCAAGAGGCAGAAGCACACAGATCTCTGAGTTCAAAGCCAACCTGATCTACATAGCAAGTTCTGCGACAGCTAGGGCTATATGGGGAGACCCTGTCAGGAAGGAAGGAAGGAAGGAAGGAAGGAAGGAAGGAAGGAAGGAAGGAAGGAAGGAAGGAAGGAAGGAAGGAAGGAAGGAGAAAGGAAAAGACTGGGAGCTACAGATAGATCTGGGAGCTCCGCCTAGCACAGCACATCAGCACAGTAAGATGAGCACTCTTCGACTTTGCATTAGGTCAGTTTCTGTTACTTAGCTTCTGCCAACCATAGCACACTACAATTATTCTCCACAGTCATCAAGGGCATGAAGACAAGAGAAAAGCCTCTTGCAGCTGTGGGCTCACCTCCTCCCCAGGAGGTCCAGCCTTCCCTTCACTTATGCTGGGATGACTGGCATAGAAAGTACCATGGGGGTAGCCAGAAGCAGTAGTGTTTCCATGTTCCCTAGTAGGGGATGCTGAGACATTATCAGTATCAGCTTGAGCAAGTAACTCCCTTTTCTACCATGTGACTAAGCCCTGCCAGATCTCGGAAGGGGAAGAACTTTATATCAAACAAGGCCATCACCTCTTAGCTAATAAATGGAAAATTCACTGTTGTTTAACTATTGACTTATAGGCATTATTACCAAGCATTGCTATTGTTCCTGGTTCCAGGGGTGGCAATACATAGAATGTCACTATTAGGGTCCGGTCAAATTCCCCATGACTGTGCTAGGGGCTATTAGTTACATCATTGTACAGCATAGGTTCCCTTTACCGTGGGTACTAGGAAGCAGTATGATACAATGATCAAAATTACAGACTCTGGAGTAAAACAATCTAACCTCTTAGAAGCTGTAGAATCTATAGGACACTTGGTATATACCAATGCTTTTAAGCCTTTGCCCTCTCTTGAAAAAAGAAAGAAAGAAAATCCAGTTATTGTGTGGGATCCTTTGAACATAAACTGTGATAACAGAGTACATAACACCGTGGTTGGGATGGGGTAAGTGCTCCGTAACTATCAGTCATGAGCATTATGAGTATCGTCGTTATATGCAACATACCCTGGGAGGAGATACATGGGCTAAGAATGACCACATGTGCACCTCTGTCATTCTGTGCAAGGACAGGAAATGGACGGGAAGAGTAGACAGGTACTCAGAATGCCAAGGTCACAATCATGGCGATGGAGATTCCAGCCAGGACACTAAGCCCAGGGGAGAGCAGCATGTGAAGGAGCATGCACGCCAGCCCATAGCAGTTTCCACAAAGCATGTTAGCTCCAGTGGGAAAGTAAGCAGTACTCCGTCACGGCTTTTCTTTGACCTGTTTTCTGAGTGCTGGTTTGGTTTAATGGTAGAGTTTAAAGATGCTCTACTGAATAGAAATTCTACTACTATGGCTTTTCTAAGAAATTAATATAATGTTGACCCTCACCTCTCTTCTTTTACCCCTCCTTTCCTCTCCTTCTGTTACATCCTTTCAAGTTAAATTTCATATCACCTCTTCTGGGTGTCAAACCTTTTTCAAACACATTCTCCCCATGAAGGTGCATCCTGTCATGGGTGACCTCTACACTGCTCACTGCAATCATCCCAATGAGTAGATAGCTATTGGCAGTCTCATCGGTGTTCCATTGGGTCAGCTAGGCTTTTATTTAACTTACTTTGGCACTTTGTTTGTTTGGTCTTTTTTAAATTTCACTTTGATTGTTTTTTTTTCCTCATTTAATCCTGATACAGCCCAGCGTAGAACTTTATGGCCTAAATTCCCCCCTGCTAATTTCCCATTTTGCCCAGTTTGACTATGTTAGTAAGTGGTGGGTGCCTGTCCAACTTTAAAAAAATTCATTCGTCCTCTTCTTGTGTATCCCTTCTGCTTTGCCAGGTCAAGCTGGGAACTGCCTGACTTGAGGGAAGGGAGAGTAAAAGCCATCAGTGATTCAGATGGGGTGAGCTACCCCTGGTACGGGAACACCACAGAGACTGTGACCCTGGTTGGCCCCACCAACAAGATCTCCAGGTTCTCCGTCAGCATGAATGATAACTTTTACCCCAGCGTGACATGGGCAGTGCCAGTGAGTGACAGCAACGTGCCACTTCTCACCAGGATCAAGAGGGACCAAAGTTTTACCACTTGGCTGGTAGCCATGAATACCACCACAAAGGAGAAGATCATTCTGCAGACCATCAAGTGGAGAATGAGAGTGGACATTGAAGTGGACCCTCTACAGCTGTTGGGGCAACGGGCCCGGCTAGTGGGCAGGACTCAGCAGGAGCAGCCCCGGGTTCTGAGCCGAATGGAACCCATCCCCCCTAACGCACTCGTGAAGCCCAATGCCAATGATGCCCAGGTCCTCATGTGGAGGCCCAAGCGGGGGCCGCCCCTGGTTGTGATACCTCCTAAGTAGAAGCGGACTGCCCAGCTGTGTGTGGAACACGTGCCACTGAGGCACACAGTGGGGTTGCCAGGGGTGGCAGGAGCCAAACTGAGTTTCTGAGCCAAAGCAGACCTCTTGGTTTGCCAGCCTCTGCAGCTGCTTGTGAAGAGTCCAGCTGCTCCTTGGGTGGTAGAACCATAACCCTTAGGAAAAGCCCCTTCCTCTTAGGAATAAAGAAATCACTGATTTGACAGACTTGCTGTGATTACCATGCAAGTAGCCATATTTTGCAGCTGACCGGGATGATTCTTTTATTTGAACTATTGACCATTTCTTTCCTGTGAGATGCAGGGGAGGTAAATGAAACTAAACAGTGCCTGTGGCGGATGCTGCTTCCCAACCAATTAGAAGCACGCGTGGAAACATCCACACCAGGTGTTCGTAAGACAGTCCCCCGTGTGTGACTGGAGGGTGTTGGGAAGTTGGGTGAAAGATACTGGGTGATGGGGAGAGAGAAGAAGTTGTTGCTACAGATTAATATCAAATATTAGTTGATGATCAGATTGTCAGCACATTCTCTGGAATGAGAACAGTTAAAGGGGGTAGAATTGTGGTTCCTGCCCTTTGCGCTGTCTGAGTGAGAGCTGCCCTAGGAGCTGTCCAATGTGCTGATGTCAGCAGCCCTAGTGGAGACTGACTGCTTCCAGACACTCTCCTCTTTGCAGAGAGATGGTTCATTCTAAGTGGTAGTCACAGTACTGACTATGTAGTTCCTGTTTTCTGTAGTAATGGTGGCACTGGGTCCCTCCAGAGTTTTTAGTGACTCAAACGGTGACTTCGTTTACAGCTACAGAGTCCTCACCAGCCCTTGGTTTACAAAGATGTACAGCCTCCCGTCCATGCAGGGTTTCAGGAACATCTCCACAATGAGAACGATACTTTGGAGTTTTGGTCTCTGACTTGTTGGGCACAGGAAATGTACACATCTGTGCATGTACATGTGTTCTCGCACACCAGTATTCAGAGGTAACAACAACTAATCTTGCCAGTAGTGCCTGAATATTTGTCTATGGCCTTTAAACACACATAGTATGTACACCATAAGACCACATAGGTTAACTTCAACTTTAACTGCTTGTCCAGCTGTAGGGAGGAAGTGTTTTTTTCCTTCTTTAGTGAAAATCTGAGCATTTTCTTTAAGCAAACTTGTGCTACTGAGATCCAGCCAATAAAGGTGGAAAGCCACCTTAATCCAGCTGTGTAAAACTTTCTAATGAGTTTCCAGTATTTACAGTGGTATAAAGTGGTAAGATTTCCAACCCTTTCAGCCTAAATCAGCCCCTCCCAGAAAAGAGCTTTCCTTGCTATTTTCAGTAGTGCAGGTTGTGAGATGGAGTCCTCTTTGTTCCAAAACTCTCCATGAGAACAAACTACAGAACTCCCACAATGTTGTACATTGAATAAGTAAATTCTTCAAGCCTAATTTCAGAAGTAAGAGATTCCAAGTCTGGAGCCATTATACCAATCCTGTCATTGACTCCAAACCTGCCAGAGAATGTGAACTGGGAAGGCTTGTCCATTGCTTTTGTTTAAAATGCACTGTAGTCTAATTGCTTTTATGCTCTAGTCCCAGAGGATGCGACTCAAAATTAATAGCACTAACTTCACACCCCAACCATCAGCTCCTCTCTCATAGACTAGTAATTGATGGCAAGTCATTTATAACAACACATTAATGCCCATCTGTGAGTTGCAAGACTCTTCTATTTAGAAATAATTCAGCTGTTATTTTTGTTATCTTCTCTACCCCTTTCCTATGCTTCCCTACTTCTTTATGGCAGAGCTGACCTCAGAGAGCTACAAGCTGAAGAATAAGGCTGCTTATTTTCCATGCTGACATCAGAAGCACCAATCTCTCCCTCATTGAATTAGATGCCACTTTTATGAGATTTGGGGCAGTGGATGCTGATCTTGGAATCCAAGCCACATAGCCCCACTTTAAGAAAACCTGATTTTTTTTTTACATCTAAAATTGTAAGAACAGATGAATAAGAAAGAGTTTATATTAAAAATCCTGTGCAAGGTTTCAGTCTTTAAATGTCCCTAGCACATTAAGAAATGAGTCACACAATTATATTTCATAAAATATAGCTTTTCAAAGACCTGTCTATACTTACAAAGCAAGGTGCAGCATACTTACCTAAGCTTATTCCTACTTTAAAAGAATCACTTCAGATTTTTTAAAATAAACTACCCCTGGGTGGTTTCCTCAGGAATGATGTAATAACAATTGAGAAAAAATATATATGGGAAAGGGCTTGTAAAAGGTAAAATCACTATGCAAATATGCACTACCACTGTCATTTGTTACTTCTGCAAACTCTCTCTCTGTCCTGAAGTCAATCTGGCCGAACACTCAATTGCCCAGTAGCCAATTATGTTAAAGTTATCATTGTTTTACAAGGAGATGACCCCCTTTCTTTCTATCTGTGGATCATTGACTTTTAGCTTAGTCATGATATTGCCAAACAAAAGGAGAGAGTTAACCTTGAGATCTCTGCCAGCGTCATCTGCATTTTCCCATCATCCTACATTTCCCTTGAGAATGGGTGGTCTGATGCCAGACAACATCAGTTTCAAAGGGAGTCACTCTGAGCCTTTGGTGTGAGTTGGGTGGTCTCTAAACTATATTTGGACTCTGTATAGCTTCATAGTTTATTAGTGGCACAACAGTTTAAAACCTCCTGTATTTGAAAGAACACTTCACCAGGTCTTAAATTGTTAAATGAGGTCACTTTTGAGATCTTCAAGTCTATGATCTCCAAGGAAATTGAGGCCCATTTAAATTAGGTCAACTATTCAGGATCACAAACCTCATCAGCACAGGCCTGAGTCTCCCAGACCTCAGCTTACAATACAGGCACATTACCTGGGATCTGGGGTCTTTCCTCGTCTCCAGCCAGAAACACTGGCATTGTTTCGGAATCATTCACCCACAAATCAATTAGCCTATAAATTAAAAACAATTGGGTTCAGAACCCTTTTCGTTATAATGTCAAAAAAGGAATATTCCAGATTGCTTTCTATCTGTGACAGCTGTTTTGATAGTGAACCCTTAATCTGTTCTCTGCTGATTGCACGCCACATCGTCAGGTCATTGCTGTCGTCCACAACACATGGGAGGCTGGAGGCTGGTCCCCTGTCTGCCTTCCAATGAATCATTTTGGATCTCCCCACCCCCCGCAAGGAATACCTCAAAGGCCAAAGTCATGGTCTAAGAAACAACTCTGCATAGTAAAATAAAATAACAGTGATTTATAAAAGATTTTACAAAAGGCTTCCTTATGAATTTTCTCATCCACAGTCAACTTAAGAAGTGTCATTCGGTGGTGGTGGTAGTGTTATTGTCCTCATTTTACAATAGCAAATTGAGACCAAAGAGGGTAAATGATGTATCCACAGGCACACAAACAGGGAAAATGCCAAAAGCCAGGATTCAAACTGGGCCTTTTGGCTCAAACCCCCATTTTCTCCCTCTGTATGGTGCTGTCCCTTAGTTTACCCCTTAGCACAAAGGAGAAGAAAGAAAAGGAGAAGGGAGAAGGCAGGTCACTGTCATCCGCATGGTCATGTAGTCCTCCCCTACCTACCAAGTGGAGTCATTAAAAATGAGAGAATGAAAGCTGTTTTCTTCCTCAAAGAGCCTTGTAATCCCCAGGGAGGTTGGCCCAGAAAAATGCCTGTCAGGGACTGTGGTGTGGGGGAGGTGGCTGTCACTTGTAATTAGTGGAAAAGCTGTTCCCCTGGTCTCCGAATCCCTTAAACACCACAAGTACAAAGACAGGCAGGAAGCATGCACCTACAGCTGAGGTCCCAGCTGAGCACTGCCCTGCCACCCGTGGTCCTTCAATGCATGCACAGGAGCAGCCCATGGGGCGGAGGCAGTGGAAACAATGGCTTTCCAAGGCCTTCTTGGCACATTGAATGTTCTTGTTAAGAACGGAGGGCGCAATTAAACATCGCTAGAGCCAGCTCCCAACTGAGTTACAAAGAAAGATATAAACGCACACATATACACACGCACACATGGACAAAGACCTACCACACTCACACACTTTCCAGGCTGAAAAGAAAATTAATCAAAAACCCAATGAATGCCTGAACTCTATAATTAAGCCTAAATGATCCTTAGATAGAACAGGAGCTGAGTGAGCAAGCACACAGATATTTTTACCCCACAGTCTTATTGCCATTAATTTCTTTTGAGATCTGGAGTACATCTGGTCCCCATTTCCCTGGTAGGACATCTGCCTATGGAAAGCTTCCCAGAGAGTTGCCAAGGTTATCTGACCATTCCCAAGCACTTCTGTGGGAATTCCTGTGGGGAAACGTGTTATCATTGATTTTTGAGTCTCCTGTAACAAAGCCCATGGCTAGCCTCAGTAGACACTGGCGTGATCTCTGAAACACTCCAGAGTGTCTCATCGAAGCATTGCCTGATATAGGACATTGTTGGATCAGTAGACACATGGGCTGCAGCTGGTGAGCAGACCTTTAGGTTCCATCAGCTTGGGAACCCAAAACCTCATTCAGTCCCTGGGGAGCAAGGCCTGGTCTCTGGGAAGGTTGGGGATCTCTCAGCTATCCCCAGCATTAGCCATCTGGCTAAAAGAGGCCTATCCCCAGGCAGGGGCAGAAAAAAAAAAGGGAGAATGCCACATGGTCCTAAAATTCCAAGAGGCCTTTAGGAGGAGACAAGTGGCTAAGTGTCAGATCAGGGCTAGATGGAAAATCCCAGCACAACTGGCTGGGTTGAAATGACCACAAAAGTCATCCCAGAACAACTGTATTTTCCTCATTTGTGGTCACATAGCACAGAGGGAAATATATATGCACATATATATCCAATATTTATATATTATATATACATGTATATATGTTCAAATCTTTTCATGGGTCTCTACTGGCCTGCCTGTCCCTACAGTTTTGGCTGAGACCTTATAGCTTGCAGGTGATTTTACAGACCATCTTGAAGGAGATAAAATGAGGAAGTACTTCCCCTCACCCTGTACATACACAACACATCCCAGGCTATCTCACAATGGTGGAGGTATGGCTGGTCCTGTCTTCTCTCTATATCTGCCTATAGTGACCCTTTATCATCTCTTTGGCCCAGCTGCACAGTTGTCTTTAAGCCTGCCCCAGTCCCTGTTCCATGCCTCAATTATTCCTTTCTCCCAGCTGGGCCAAAGGATGCTCCCTAAAAGAACCAGCTCCTCTTTCCAAGACAAATACGGGTCCAGGCCTTTAGGCAGTGGGACACATGGCCAAGCATCGAGCCTCTTTTGCCTCTAGGCCCATGTTTGTCTTCAGCTTACCTAGAAAAAGTAGGTTGATCCTTAAAACAGCTGAGTTCTGGTTCAGAAATACCAGAGGGTAGGGAAGCTACATATGTCACAACTGCATGGTGAAGAAGAAAGAACCAGACACAGAACAAAGACACAAGCAGGACCCAGTGCTACACAGGATTGTAAGGGATACAGATATTTAAATGGTAGCGTCATTGAATCTGGGGCTGACTGAGGGCTGGCTGAGGATCGGCATTACTGGAGCAAAGAGGAGATAAAAAGGAGGACAGGATGTTTTGCTAGGTGCCAGACCTAGGGTGAAGGTGAGCCAAGTAAGGTACTAGGACATGTAGAATTTAAGACAGCATTCACCCTCAGGCCTGTGTGCTTGCATGCTCCTGCGAGAGCAAGCCTTCTTGGTGTTTGCCTTTGGTTCCTGGCTTGCTCCTTCCCTCTGCCCCACATCTACCTCTAACTCTCTGCTTCCCACACAGAAGAGCAAAGCAGGGAAGGTATCATGGAACTCTCCAAATGCTCATTCTTCCAGCAAGTCTTCCTACAAATATGTCCTACATACTTGGCAAAACCGAATCCTTGTCCTCAGCGGGACAGTGCTCACAGGAAACTGTAGAAGGCACTTCTTGTACCATTGGGTCATGCATTAGGAGGTAGCCCAGGACTTTGTAAAGTATCTCAGAGTTATCTCTGTACCCGATGGGTGCATCAAACAGTCTACCTTTTTTAGAGACTGGTATGACAAAGTGACAGGACAAGACGTCTCAGGCACACTGTCCTAATGAAAAGCACAGTTCACACCCTAGGACTTGGATTATCTCTCATCTGCTATATCCACTTTGCCCCCACCCTAGAAACCAATTAGAATATTCCACACAAACGTGATCCAATGACATGCTAATTGTAAAAATAACAGGAAGGATAATGCATGCACTCCAGGCTGAGAACTATTTCATTAAACTGGGCTTTGAAAGCAAGACAGCCAATTAAATTATTTCCCACTTCACTCTCTCACATACCAGAAGCTATGGAAAGCTATTACTTCTAATTAATTAGAGAGAAAAGACTGTGCACATGCATATCTGTAGAACGGAGGCAGAGACGCAGCCACACCTTACATGGGTATGTGTAAGCTTGCACATACCCATGTACACGCATGTACACACACCCACACACAGGCACACACACCAGAAAACTCAGGACTTTCTTATCTAAAGAATTCCATGGATCTTACTGGGCAGTGGCAGTGCACACCTTTAATCCCAGCACTTGGGATGCAGAGGCAGGTGGGTCTCTGTGAGTTCAAGGCCAGTCTGGTCTACAGAGTGAATTCCAGGAGCACCACGGCTACACAGAGAAACCCTGTCTCAAGAAAATAAAATAAAAACATCCATGGATCTTCTTAAATGGCCAAAAAGAAAAAAGAAAAAAATTCCTAGTCCCAAGAGCCACTAATAAAATCAAAGAAATCAAAGAAGGATTCCTTCTTTGAGTTCATCCATGAAAAGGGAAACAGGACATTTTTTAGAAAAGAATAAACAGCTTTAAAGTCAGTTTAATTATGAGCTTTTTACAGGAAAAAAAGATCTTGTCTTTTTGCCATTAGAAGATTATGTCTGCCCAGCTGTCTATATGCCAAATGTATTGATACAGGAGACCAGAGGACTGGGTTCCTGGGGCCTGATTTTGATTGATGCCATACTGACCTTGATGTATTTATCTGTGACACAAGAAAGAGGCCCCTTGTCAGTGCCATGTGCACCCCACAAAGTGTTTATGAAAACACACTTAACAGAGAGTTCTGGGTTGCTTGTGTCTTAGGAAAACTAGTATACAAAAGTACACCACACACTCAAAATATTTTCTATACAGAAATTATGCTTTTATATATGATAGAATTAATATACTGATGATATAGAATAATATCAATAATAAATAATAAAGAACATGTTTAGTAAGGTAGCCTCCTTGGTGATGTGACTTTCGTTCATGAGCATCTGTGTGATGTGCTCTGTGATCACCAAGTAGACCATGAGTTCGGCTTAGGCCTCTGCTCACATCTGCTTACCTTGTACTCAACCTCCTCCCAACCTCACCATGTTTGTTCTTCTTTGCCAGGTCAGGTATCAAGGGCTGGCAGAGTCTGGCACACTCAGGACCTCTGACCCATTCTGACTAATCACATTCCTGCAGAAATGGGAACTGGCATTGACAGATGCCAAAAAACATGGCTGCTATTCTGGTGAACAGGGCAGAGAGGGCTGCTTTCTATACTTTTTTTTTTTTTTTTTTTTGAGACAGGGTTTCTCTGTAGCTTTGGAGCCTGTCCTGGAACTAGCTCTTGTAGACCAGGCTGGTCTCGAACTCACAAAGATCCCCCTGCCTCTGCCTCCTGAGTGCTGGGAGAGGGGGGTTGCTTTCTAAACCATATCTTAGACCAAGGCCCTGTTTGTATATGAAATGGGATTATCTTCTACGTTCAGACCATCAAGACAAGTTTATTTAACTGTCTATATAACTTCCTAAAACTGAAGCCATATATATAATCAGAAAAGGCAATGACATTATCTAAATGTGGAATTATAAAAATATTTGTGCCCTAGCAATACTGTGAGCAAGTCCAGAGCACACAAAATCTAGACAAGTGACTGGGGAGGTGGCTCCCTGGGCAAAGTGCTTGATGCACAGACATGAGGACTTGAGGTCAGTTCCCAAGCACCCACCAAAACCCAGGCATGGCAGCATGTATTTATAACCCCAGCAATGGAGGGGGCTGACAGAGAGGATGATCACTGGCTAGCTTGCTGATGGCCTGTTTAGCTTGACTTGTGAGCTCCAGGTTCAGAGAGAGAGAGAGATCCTGTCTCAAAAAAAACAAGGTGTAGAACTCCTGAGAATGACACCCAAAATAGACCTGTAACCTCTACACTTAGGTGCACACACATGCACCCACACACATACAATATACATACACAGGTGTACACACACACAAACGTGCACTCTCACACATATGTACACACACACACACACACACACACACACACACACACCCCAAACAAAAATTTCAGGAAAGAAAAGGATTCACAACATCTACTTTACCTCAGAACAACTCCCTTTGTGCATTCAAAAATGCTTTTTGTTTTGTTTTTAAAAATTGGGTCCACCCACTTCTTTAGGACTTCAGCTGTTACATAAAGTGGTGGATACACGTGCCCACAAAAAACACAGCTGGTATATATCTTCTTCCTAAAGAAACTTTGACTGACAACTTCAAATTGTATGATATAGACACATAGTGAAGAAGAAGAAGGCTTTGGCAATATTGTCCCGAGTCAATGACAGAAATCCTGGTTACACCCAGGTCTCCAGGCAGTCTGGTTCCTGCAAACCTCTGGAATTCTAAGGGGGAAAAGCCTGGAATTCTAAGGGGGCACTGCTTGAATTTCCACCCACTTCTGTAGTTCTTTTGTGCTTTCCCAATGGACTAAACACACAAGTGACTTAGGGTTCCTTCACACTGCTTTAGTTTTTAATCTTTTAAGAAGAGATGAAAATTACTCCTTTATAGAGACGTGTACATGAAGATGCTCAGAACTTTGCACAAAATTCAATCTATTATCCCTTTGAAAATCTACTTACAAAGCTTGAATTATGAACGTTTTAAGGAATGGTGTTTCCTTGGCCACTGTCTTAATGCACACTGTTTGCATGTTTCCTTGTCCACATGCAGGTCTCCTAGTAGGACAAGGCAAGCCCAGCACGCAGAACCACACGGCAAGACACTGAGGAGGAGGATATGAGCAATGGCTGGTGGCGCTAGAAGCTGACACCCTGGACAGCTGATTTCCTATTTAAAAAGAGTGCCATCTTGCCTGTCTCCTCACCGCCCTCCCATCCTGTGACCAGTACCTCCTCTCCCCACCACGTGTGTCCAGCCAGGCCAGCTGGTTGGCTCATGGGGGAGCTTTGTTGAAATGGAAGTTGTGCCTGCTGCAGCTTTTGTGTGTGGAAAAATTGAGTTCACCCGCACCTCCTGCTCATCCCCTCCTTCCACATGAAGCCTCCCAAGGACATGGCTGGTCATCCTGAACTGAAGAGACCCTACACAGCCCAGCCCTGGCTCCCAAGCCTGCCTCCTCACCCCACACTTTTGGGTGGGAAACAGGGAGAATGTTTATCTCCCCTTCTCTCTCTTCTCTATGTGGATAGCCAATGTCAATCATTCTCTGAGGTTTCTCTATGGTCTTTGGAAGGCAACTGTTTGCCCTACCATGGACAGGCGTGGTGCCTTTGAATGTCCAAGAGCAGCCCTCACGTCACCAGGATCAGTGGAGTGAGAGCAGAATTTCCCCCGACAGGGCAAAAGTGGTCTATGTCATTTTCTTGTTTTATTTATTAGTATACTCCCCAATTTATTTATTTATTTATGGGATCTGTATTTATTAGACATCAGAAAATCTACTTTCCTCTCTCAAACATCAGCCCCAGATCTGTCTTGTTGGCCCCCACAGAGCACAGTAAATGATTCCTCTTTGAAGCCACAAAAAAAAAAAGAGGAAAATTCTTCTCCCTAGTCCCAAATACTTCCACCCCAGCCAGCTTTTCAACCCGAAATGGGATCAGAAACTACCAGCTTAGTAGCCAGCGGTCCAGCCCGGAATCAGCACAGGTCCAGCTAACCAGACGGAAACTCAGAGTCTTTCAACCCTCTTCCTGCTTTTGCACTGTTTTCCCTTCCGCTTCTTCACAAACCCATGCAAGCCTGAGCAGCTGGCTCCAGCCTGACTGTTAACACTGGACCTCTCCTTCCGCTCTGGTGCAGAATGCTTTACACCAGATGCGCGTTAGCTATGTCAGGAGCTCAAACCCACACACCTGGTTCCCATCTCAGTGTATCCGTCGTAGAGTCTCCAAGGGGCTGAGCAGCCGAGGTCTTTTGAGGAACCCAGACAATTCTAACTCGCCAATGCAGTTGATAGGAGAAAACACCCTTCTACATCCCCGTCCACCTCCAAGAGATCTTCTTTCTTTAGTTCACAAGCTTCCTCTAGCGTCCCCACTCCTCCAGTCCTTTTTCCTCATTAAACCTTCTCCCCACTGGCACCATCAACCTGAGCAGACCCAAAGAGGTTGATTGGTCCCGAGAGTCACACCTGAACCTGATGTTTGCATTTGCCTCTCGAGAAGCAAATGCTCGTCCTCTGCCCAAGTTTACCTTCCATCTGCACGGCCCCCACCACACATGCCTCCCTCCAAGAGCCTGAAGGTTACAGGTTTCCCTGCCTCTCTGTTTCAATTTTGAGGCAAAGCTTATTCCAGTCTTTATAACCCAAGGGTTGGCTGTTTCTGCAGAGCAACCTGAATTACCCGAGGGCCCACTGGTGACAGGAAAGGATCATCCATAATAGGAAAAGTACTGTCCCCCAAACAGTCCCTTACCCAATAACCTGACAGCATCCCGCCCACTCCAGCATCCAGATCATAGATGATTAGAAGAGACTTCTCACCTTTCATGTTGACAAGTTCTCAAACAATGAATATATAAGTGAAGGGGTGTGTGCGTGCACGCGCACATGTGTGCGTCTGTGTATGTGTTTGTGTGTATGTGTCTGTGTACTGCCTTCATATAAACAACATAGACCTATGAAGATGCTGAACTTCCACTTCACAGTATAGACCTTTACCTGAAAACAATCAAGAACTTGTGCTGTCTTGCACTCAGCGGATTCACTGAGCTCCTTTCCTCGAGGGCCCAAGTGAACGCCATAGTAGTGCTCCCTGCAGAATGCTGTAATGTCTAAGAACTGTTGGGTGTGTTAGAGAGTGTGTATGCTCTATGCACAAGAGAGTGCCCCAGCATAGACAGAATCCGTTTTCGTACCCCGCCTCCAACACCTAAGCAGGTTCCCAGAGCAAGTAGATTTCTCCTGCATTCATAGCACCATGCTGTCTTGCCCTGTTAATCAGACTGTCCTGCACCAAGTCCCATCTCTCAGGGTCCTGCTCTCTGATAGGCAACGGTTCAGTCAGTGGGTGCTAAAGAGTTGAGTGTTACACTTCTTAGGTGACATTTACCTTTTCATTGGGGCTATAGACAATGCCTTAATCTGAAGGAATAGCTTGAATGCTGGGAAATCCAGGTGCAGAAGTGGGCCAGTAAGAGAGATTATTTTTATCTCAGGAGGGCATTTTAGAGCCTCCCCTTCCCCGTACCTATCTTTAAAGTCAGCTCATAAGTACATGAGCATGAGCAAGCACACTTACCTACATCCACATCCCATAATTTTGGAATACTTCCCTTGCATTGGACCCATCTTTATATATATATATATATATATATATATATATATATATATATATATATATAAAGGAACCAGCTAAATTAGTTTAAACCTCATTGGGAAATGCAGCCTATTTTTTCACCAGCCACCAACCATCTGGTCTACCCCACCCTGTTCCATTTCCTTCCTGCTCCTTCTCTTTTCTGCTACTGGCCTATCAGTTAATTTATGTGTACATGTCCTCTCTGCTCTCTCCTTGTTTCCCCCCGAATGGATTTTCTTCCTTAAAATGTGTTGTTTTTGGTGTCGTCGAGGACAGAAGTGGAGGCAAAGAGCATGAGCATGTGTGTGTGTCGCTGAAGACAGAGAAGCCAGGTATTCTGCTACAGTTTGAAGAATAACGCCACAAAGGAAGAAATGAAAGCTGGCTCTGCAGAGTGCCTTAAAAATGACTTTAATTCGGAAATTCTGAGTTGTCAGTCTTTGGATGTTACATAAACTCAAATGGATGTTGCATTTCACTTCTCTGGGATTAAAAAAAAAGTTAAATACAGTATGTATTCAAAAATGACAACAAGTATATTTTTTATTTAATTGCGTCCTTAAAGATTTAGTACTGAGGAGGTGGGGGATTCAAGGGCTTAGAAGATGACTCAGGGGTTAAGAGCACTTACCCCTCTCCAAGGGGATCAGAGTTCAGTTCCCAGCACCCGTGTCAGGTGATCCACAGCTACCTGTAGCTCAAGCTCAAGGGGATTTGACACCTTTCATACCTCTTCAGGCACCCATACACACGTACATGCACACACATGCACAGAGAGGGAAGGGGAGGGAGGGAGGAAGGAAAGAGAGAGAAAGAGGAAAGGAGATACACTTACCCAAAAACAAAATACATCTTTCTTGTTTATTATTTAGTGCCCAATTTTTCATAAAACCAAGGGAAGTCTCCAGGTACATACAAGCTTTGGGATATACAGAGGAGAGGCACAAGAGTCAGGCTCTGTATACTTAATAAAACTCTGCCAATGAAGGCCACATACTACAACCAGGAGAAATAAACACAGATGTTGTGAGCAAGGAAAAGAAAGAGATTCCCCCTTCTACCTAAGGATATA
>JAQHUG010000258.1:2523457-2528457 GCA_028555095.1 Dicrostonyx torquatus | reverse complement strand
TCCACATCCCACATGCTCCCCTTCTCCAAGGGATCCTACATTTGCATAATTAAAGACTCCTGGTGTGATCTGCAGAGTGAAAGGACCCCTTTCTATTTGACTGCCATGTGAATAGGATATATCCCTCTGAGGGGAAGAAAAAGAAAATCAATACAATAAGAAAATTATGTACTAGAAAGTATGGGAGGGGAAGAAAGGGCAAATAAGCAGAAAGGGGTTCCTTCTAGGTGATATTCTGTCTGGATTCTATTAAAAGTAGCTGTCAAATAAACCCACTACTTGAATGACTCTAACCTCCTCAGGCCTCCCTCTTAACCTCCGCAGGCATGGGCTTTCTATCCCACAGAAGCCTCAGCTCTATGCATCCCAGATTCCGAAGCAGAGCCAAGTTCATTGCTCTTACTGTTGCAGAAACCCACGGAGACTCCTTTTACTTCAGCTGAGAGAGAGACAAGGTGACTTTGTCAAAGTCACAGATCCCCTGAGTGTCAGAGCAAGGATCCCAGTATGGCTGTTGTGACCCTACTGTATGACTTTATCCAGTGCAGTGGGAAAGAGCGCAAGACAATTCCAGAAGATCTAGAATTGAGACCCAGGCTAGGGATGTAGCCCAGTGGGTGGAGTGCTAGCCTAGCATTCTAACACTGAAACCCGGTATGGTTTCTTACTAGGTGTGTAAAACATGGATGGGCTCCCTGCAAACATAAGGTAAGGCAAGATATGAAATTCTAATATGAATTATAAGACACAGAACAAACATGAGGCTTTGGGGCGGCTCCTCAGGCTATCTCAAAATGCCACTTACCTACTGCCTACTTACTGATTCATTAAGTAAATAAATATAATTAAGAGGAGCTGGTTTTATAATATGCTACACAAAAATTCCCAAAGCAATCCTTAGTCAAGCCGGAAAAATTAAAACAGTATATATTTCCTGTCTTTAAACTAATTATCTGATTCACATGGATTCAAAGCAAACCCACTCCCAAGATATTTTCTAGAAGTATGTGCATAATTGCCCTAAATATATTAAGGAAGCACCAGCACATGGCCCTTGTTAGGAGTCCCTGAGCACTTCCCACAGCACCCAATAGTGGAGCAAAGGACTTCATAGGTGACAGTTCCCTGAGAAGTGAGTGGAGCCGAGAGCATCCAACCAAACACACTGTGTTTTTGCAGAAGCCTGCTTCTGCTTTGCTCCTCCAGTCACCAGAATCATATTATGCTGAAAGGCAGCTGGTACCAAGTCCATCCGTCTAAGCTGCCAAATAAGACAGCCCGGCGTCTGGACAGGCTTGGAAGAAACAAATTCTAAGAAGGAAAACCAATTCTGCTCTCTGACAGGGTCCTGAAATTTAGCGAGTTTCTCTGAGAGAGATATTATAGCCTTCGAAACATTATATTATACTGCGACAAAAAAAGTGAAAGGAAAAAAAAAGCAGACTTACACAAAGAAATACGAAAGTAAAGCTCATCTTCACAGCACTGCCAAATGTCACCTGCTCTTTTCTCCCCAAAGTCAGAGTGTGCGACTCCACAGGGGAAGCCAGCTCATCGTCATCCCGCCAGCTTGGGGATGTATGCACAAACGTGTCTTCGCTACCTGACTCGGGTTTCTTCTGATCAAGATTCCAAGAGAAATTAGAAAGCAAGCACACCGTAGACAAAGATGAAAAGGAACACAGTGTCTGGGTTTCATTCTCAGACAGAGAGGATGGCCAGGATAGAGGAAGGGTAGAGGTAGGAGATGAAGGAACTCTGGAAACAAGCAAACAGGGCATGGGAGATGCTGAAAGTCATGGCGACTGGAGTCTCCAAATTGGAAATTCATATCCCAGCCCGAGACAAGATGTAGTCTAAACGTACTCTTTCCTCCCAATGCGGGACTTTGTCTTTATTGCTAACCAACTGCTGAGTCTGTGCTGTAGCAGTTACTCATTCCCGGGAAATGGTCTATGTTGTTTTCTATCACAGTGGAAAGACAAAGAAAAATGGTCTCCCAGTGAAACTGTTGGTGGCTTCTGTTACGGTTTTGAGATGGTGAAGCGAATGGCACCGGGTGGAGAATGTGAGCTTTCTTCTTCCTAACACCCTCCCCGCACCCAGAATAGAAACTCACAGGACACAGACAATTTCTGGGTTAAATACTGGCTCTTTCTTCTAAATTCCAAGGCGTTAAATGGGTATCTAAAGGTGTCACCTCGTGTTGGGTGTGAAATCCCCAGTCGTTGCCCCCACCCGCACCCCATAAATACCCCTAACATAAAGATACCCCACTGAGCGATAACCCAAGTCAGAGTCAATAGATTCCCCAACTCATTAACAAGCCCGCTTGTGGTCATGTGGTCAAACACTGGGCCCTGGCGCACCCAAGCACCTTTCTGTCCTCAGACTGTCAGGAAGCAAAGGCTTTCTGCTGTGGACAGTGGGTGCTGAGGCTGGATCAGGCCTCCTGGGTCTCTGATTTTTCTGCTAATCCCCCACAGAGGTTGATATGCCACCAGACCCCAGATCCCCCAAAAATCTTGTCTTCTGAGTCAATTCTAGGATGGCTTATTTGTAAGGAAACTCCAGGCTAGTTTGTGCCTCTACAAAGAGATACATCCTTAGGAAAATGCCCTGCCTAGCCCTAAGCCCACCTGCTCGCTATGGTATTTTTCTTCCCTAGTCTAGCCCTTCACAGTTTGTTCCTGGGAATGCTTCTGCCACACAATCCTCATTTCCCTCCAAAGGCAGGAGAGACTGGTAGGAAGTCTCAGGGTTGATAGAATGAAAATCAGAATCATTCCCAGGTGACAGCGAGTCTGGGAGGAAGAGTCACTCAGGAACCAGATGCCCTGAATTCAGAGGAAAGAAAAGGAACCAGAGCGCACAGAGTACACAGGCTGGTGCTGCCTCTTCCGGTCCTGCCAACAAAGCACCTCCTTGCTGCTAATTTCAGGCAGGTGGACACTAGAAGCTGTGAACAAGGAAATCTTGGGCCTCTCCTTAGCTCCTTGTTGCTCCACCACACTAGGAAAAGACCACCGAATATAGTAAGAAGGATCTCAGGGCAATAAGGGGAAGGACGTTCAGTTTAAAAACATCAACAGGTTCCCAGTAGCAGGAGAACAAAAGAATGCCCCACTCAGTCCCACAGCATCTATGGGGTCTTTCTTCTAAATATCAAGGCATTAAATGGGTGTCTAAAGGTGAGTCTGTGATCAGCATCTGATAGAGGATAGAGGATACCCCTAGGAACCAGCATCTGGTAGAGGTGGGGTACTCCTAGGAACCAGCATCTAGTAGAAGGGTGGGGTACCCCTAGGAACCAGCATCTGGTAGAAGGGTGGGGTACCCCTAGGAACTAGCATCTGGTAGAGGGATGGGGTACTCCTAGGAACCAGCATCTGGTAGAGGGATGGGGTACTCCTAGGAACCAGCATCTAGTAGAAGGGTGGGGTACCCCTAGGAACCAGCATCTGGTAGAAGGGTGGGGTGCCCCTAGGAACCAGCATCTGATAGAAGGGTGGGGTACCCCTAGGAACCAGCATCTAGTAGAAGGGTGGGGTGCCCCTAGGAAGCAGCATCTGGTAGAGGGATGGGGTACCCCTAGGAACCAGCATCTGGTAGAAGGGTAGGGTACCCCTAGGAACCAGCATCTAGTAGAAGGGTGGGGTGCCCCTAGGAAGCAGCATCTGGTAGAGGGATGGGATACTCCTAGGAACCAGCATCTGGTAGAGGGATGGGATACTCCTAGGAACCAGCATCTGGTAGAGGGATGGGATACTCCTAGGAACCAGCATCTGGTAGAAGGGTAGGATACCCCTAGGAACCAGCATCTGGTAGAAGGGTGGGATACCCCTAGGAAAGGATCAGGGGCTTTAGAGTCCAAGGGATACTTCCGAGAGGCCAGGCAGAGGATTTCCCAGTTAGTCTCCTTGGTGTACAACTACTGCCAAACACTTGTCAACAAACATACAGAATGAGCCTTCATTCCTGTCATTTTGTCCTAGAAACAAAAGATCCATTGTTTTCTTTAGCCAGTAAATATGTGGGGTACATCTACTGTACAACAGATAGTGTTCCAGTGCCAGGGCCCAGGAGTGGAGAATGTGAGCGAACGCTCTTCAGGAGCTTGTGGTCTAGATCCCCATCCAGAATGGGAATCATCTTAAAGGTGAAGTGTTAGATAAAATTGGTACAACATATGCTCTGCTGGTGTTGAGGGCTCGAAGAAAAAAACATGAAGCCAAAGATGAAAGTGTATACTAATGAAGGCTTAAAACATTGTGGTCCAGGGAGATTCCTTAAAATGGTGAGATGGAGTTGGGTTTAAAAGGAAGGGAATAGGATATGTGAATAGCTAAAGAGATGCTTAATGGGAAGAGAAAATGAACTATGCAAGGGTCCTGGGGTGTTGTGGGATATTTGTGCACTGTGTGAAGGTGTATTACTGTGTTTGGTTTAATAAAAAGCTGAGCAGCCAGTAGCTAGGCAGGAGGTATAGGCGGGACTTCCAGGCTGAGAGAGAAGAAATAGGAGATGAATCGAGACACACAGGAGATGCCATGGAGACTCGGAATGAGTTGAATACACAGAATGGGAGAGAGGTAAAAGCTATGTGATAGAATGTAGATTAATAAAAAGAATAGGTTAATTTAAGTTGTAAGAGCTGGTTGAAAATAAGCCTAAACTAAAAGCCTAGCTTTCGTAATTAAGAATAAGTCTTGTCAGTATTTGGGAGCTGGCTGGTGGCACAGAGAAAGACTCATTACCCTGGGGTTCTTCCCACAGGCCTGGAACATGAGGCGGTTGCCGTGGGGCAGACTTCCCCAGAACCATGGCCAACTAAACCCAGCACAGCTCCTCACCATCATGAGGACTCTCCAGGAGCCACTGCCTCTTTGGGGAGAGCGGTACTCAGTAGCCATAGAAAACATAAGTCAAAGTCTAGCCAATTCCATTTTCAGGAGGTTGCTGGGGCCAAACAAACTCTAGGCAAACAGATCTCAGCCTTA
>JAQHUG010000258.1:2510369-2521817 GCA_028555095.1 Dicrostonyx torquatus | reverse complement strand
AAAAAAAAAGAGTCTAAGGGCTTGATCTCCAGTGCCCAACACCAAAGGCAGTTTAGCAACAGGGAGGGAAGGTCACGCTTTGGTGAGCAGAGGCAGTAGTGCAGGTGTATCCACAGGCTCCCCACAAGAGGCCAGGGAGAACAGTCTGACATAAAGTCCATCTTCCAGACCTTCCTAATGCACAGAGCAGCCTCTGCTTTACAGCCACCACACAGAAGCAACACTGGCAGCTGCTCCAGGTGTTGGCAAGGCAAATGGATTTTCTAGGATATCGAAGTGTCGGGAAGCAAAACCTCTGCAGGACCAACGTGGAGAATGTCTTTCTTCTGTTGCACATTTCAGACCGCGTTTCCTATGATGCTGGCTCTCCGCTGAGTGAAACGTCTCCTAAATGGAACCAACTGGAGCACAACAGTGAAACTCAGAGTCCCTGCATCACAGCATGGGAAAATACAGCTTGTTTGTTCACGGGGGTGGCTTTTAGTCTCCAGCAGACTCCTTACTTTCTGTTAGCATTTCTATTGGAAACTTCACAGCACAGCCTTTACTCTCTGAATTTCTATCAACATCCTCTTAGTCCTTGCTAGGGCTGTCCATTCATCTGCATTTACCACATTCTAGAGTATCTCTAGCTTGCTTCTCCGAGTCTTTCCAAATCCCTTCCACACACCCATTCTGAAGGCTTCTCCATGTCATCTCAGGTACAGTCACATCAGGGACCCACTTCTCAGTAGCAACTTTTTATTTGATCATCTTTCTGTTGCTATGATACCTGAGACAATCACTGGAAAATGAGGAAGGTTTTATTTCTGTCTCCTAATTTCAGAGGGTTTTGTCCATGATCATGAGGACATGTTGCTTTGGGCCTGTAGCGGTATGAGTCATTTGTTCTGCTCTGTGGTACTGTGGGCTGTTCACCTCATGGGGGCTAGGAGGGGAAGAAGGATCTGGGGTCCCAATCCCTTCAATGGCATACCCCTCAATGACCTAAGACTCCCCGCCCTGGGCCCCACCTACTAAATACGGGCATCCTCCACAGGTCTTAGAATGTACTCCCTGCAGCTGTCCTCTTCCCTCTTGTCCTAGTTTGTAGACAAACCCCAGCCTGGCTCGCTTTCCCATCTCTGAGCCTTTGGGTAATGTCAATGAGACTCACCCACATCACTCCCAATAAAACCACAGAGGTATGCTCATCCCTGGTGTCTTGCTTAACTTTCCTCCAAAGCACTCAGCACCTCTGGTAACATAGGACTTCCTTGTAGGCACTGTTCTAGCAATGTGATACCCACTTAGTCAAATGGTCTTTCATTCTGTAAGATGGCGGTGGTGACACAGGACAACAGCAGCCACAACAAGGAAGTCACATCATTCTTCTGTTGAGACAGCCTTCCTTCCCAGTTATGACAGGTGTTTGCTCAAATAAGAAGTAATTCACAATAAGAAACACTGTTAAGCCGGGCCGTGGTGGCGCACGCCTTTAATCCCAGCACTCGGGAGGCAGAGGCAGGCGGATCTCTGTGAGTTCGAGGCCAGCCTGGTCTACAAGAGCTAGTTCCAGGACAGGCTCCAAAGCTACACAGAAACCCTGTCTCGAAAAAACAAAAAAAACAAAAAAAAAACAAACAAACAAAAAAAGAAACACTGTTACTGGAAATCAAGCTTCAAGCTAGAAATGTACAAACATCTAAGGGACCAAGTGAGGACTGTCTACATCAACTGCTCCATGAGCTACGTTGTCATCTCTTTCATAGTTCTATTCTTCCCTTCAAGAATCCATTCCATTTTCCTACTAAGTCCCTGGCCCTTCGTGGATTCGTTCCATCCCTGGACCACATGTGTCACATTTGGTTGTCTCCTTGTGATCTTCCTGTATCTGCCCCCACTGTGAGTTGGATGCTCTGTTTTCTGGGAAAAGCTTGTCTCATTGGTTTCTTCTTGTCAGGGTAGGTCAGCTGATAGTGGCTATTCTCCAGTCAGCTGTATTTCCTCCAGAAGACCCAGGGACTTTGTGGTCCCATGACTAGTATCACAGGCACTAGGCAGCAGTGGCTGAAGCTATGACCCCATCACCAGCTCTTTTAGACCTGTTTTCCCATCTTTCACAGGGATGAAGATCAGGAAGTCAGGAGATGGAAAGGGGGGTGTTTTGAGCAAATCTGAGTACCATGCATGAGATTTGCAGTCTAGAGACACTGGGCACCCAGAAACTCCATGTCAAGGATGGGAAATTGGCAAAGCAGTTTCCACAGGAGAGAGGAATGAACAATCTTCAGCTCTTTTATAGTCTTGTCTTAAGTTAGGCTGGACCTAGCATTTACTCTTGGCCTTTCTTGACCCCTTTCAATTGCAGCAAATTGTACAGAAACTCAGGAGAAAAACTCCAAGTGGGTTGATGTAGTTGGGATGCTAAAATGAGAAACGTGTAGAACAGTCCTGTCTCTCAGGCCCACTGCTCCCTTCTCCTCTCAGTGCGTTTGAAAGGCCTGGCCTAGGTGAACCTCTGGTGCTTCTCTGTCCTTATATTCAATCTTTTCTAGGGTTTAAACCTCTTCTCTTACCTCAAACTCTTGTCCTTCAAGGTAGCCTGGCCCAAGGTGCCTACAAACCTGCCGGTGAAGGGGTGTTTGGCTTGATGGTAGTCCTAGCCACGGTAACAGAACAGTGTCCCCTTATCCCTGCAAGACCAGAACAAACTGGGTTTCACTTGATGGAGTGGAGATACCTGTACACACTGTCCAGGGACAGTGAGGACTGTACATGCTGTGTGGCCCTCACTTCGGCAGGCTAGACAAGCCTTCCCAAACAATGAGGGGCTGGCCAACCCACCCTACCCCATACAAACGATAGCAGATTTTCTGCAAGAGCAGCAAGTGCCCTTAACCAAAGTACCAACTCCCCAGACTAAATAAACCGAGGAATGGCCTTACTATGTAGACCAGGCTAGCCTCAAGCTCTCAGAGATCCATCTGCCTCTACCTCTCAAGTACATGTACTAAAGTTATATCTATTTTTTAATGAAGGAAAGCATGCATTCAATCATCTATTCACCCCACACACACATATATACACTTTCATGGACCTGTACAGAGAACCTTCTGGCCTCTGCCTGTCAATAGGGTCCCCAGTAATTGTCCCAGCCTTCATACTCCCTAGGCTAACACAGAGGCCCTCTGCACTAGCGGCTATCTTTGACAACCTTCCTGGGGTCTCTGCCTTTGGGGCACACACAGAGCCCCTTAGGCACACGGCCCAGAGCTTTGCTCTTCCTCAGATTCTGAGAGATTATTATTTATACCTCCCTTATGTCTACTTTCCATTCCTGGCTTCTTAAGAGGCAATCAAAGAGGAGACACACTCCACCTGCTCTAAATGCTCACCTGGCTGCAAACAAAAGCTTCTGGTGACTTAGGTCCTGCCCTCACCATGGGTCCAGGCAGGGTTTCCCACATGCTGTAATTACACTTCTGTTCAAGGGGATCTGGAGCCTGCCTCCTGAACTGTCTAAAACAGGGTAGTGTGTTTATGTGTTAGTAAGGGCAGGCCTGCTGACCTGGAGGGGTAGGGGGCTGAGAGCATGAATTAATCCAGGAGCCTGCCAGCACTCAGGGCAGGCAACCCATCAATAAAACATCAAAGGCCAGCACCATTAGAGGAGGCAAAGCGGGATATTTTATTCATGACTATATTTTGAAGGGGCTTGCTCATGACTCACAAATTATTCATGAGCTTTTTCTATTTTTAAATATAAATTACAAGGGTGTTTAAAGGGGCGGAAGTCCAACACCCACCCCCTGGTACCACTGTACTATTTTGGGAAAAGACTGTCCCCTCTCAGGTGAAGTCCTGTCCCACGGTACAGTCTGTTGCTCCCTGAGAGGCCCTGTTAACTTGGGAGACAGACTTACCTGCTATTTATTGTGACACTTCCCGGCCAGGGAGAACCAAGCACTATCCCTGCTACAGGGACATCAGTTCCTAAAACATGTTAGGCTGAGGAAGTGACCGCCTGTGACCCTGCTTCTTCACACCCAACCACCACACCCTAGTTCAAGGCACACATCCCTGAATCCCTCTCTGGCTGAAACAGAGCTTCTGGAGTGGGACCCAGATATTTCCATTTTATATAAATACCCCCATAAATTCTTACACGGGGAGCTCTGAATCCCATGATACTTAACCCTGTTTCAGTATCACCCAGACAACCTGTGACAATCAGACCCTGGGCCTCCCCCAGGACACCTGATTCTGTAGGTTTGAGGTAGAATCTGAGACTCTGTATTTATAGCAAGTTCCCAGGGGATGGGGAAGGGGGTCTCTGATCTGGGGACTGCACTTTGTGCTCTCCTAATCTAAGGCCACCATTTTTTCTTTTTTGATGATGTCCACACATCTAAGGAAATGAGTGGTACTGTGAGCTCAGATCTTCCTGATCTACTGGGCCTCGATTTACCATCATCTCTCATCACATCTCAGAATGTCTCTCATCACATTCCAGAAGCTTCTCCCACTTTTGAGTCTGTTCCCAAGGCCCTCTAGCCTGCCGGAATGTAGTCAAAGTAATGACGTCATTCAGATACCACCACAGCTTGGAAAAAGTTTACAAAGTGCTTCTTTTAAACCCTTCACCCCAGGATTTCCCACAAAAGCTGCAGAGACTTTTCAGCATGCCCTGGGTGCATTTCTTTATCCAACAGACACCTTAACTGTCCTCACTATGTGTCACCGAGCATGCAAACACTCTCTGCCCTCAAGGAACTGACATTACAGAGGGACAAACACAGCGGGTAATTATAGCACATTCAGGTTCTAGGCACTGACATCAATGGGATCTCTTGGTCAAGGGGTAGGAGCCTGAGGAGCGTTGACACTGGAACTTAATCTTGAAGATGGAGAAGGGAGATCAACCTCTGTAATGGAACAAGGATGCCGAGTAGAGCTCATGGTGAGTTTCTGGGGGTCCTTGGTCTGTGGTGGAAGCCCCATGGATGTTTTCTAGCGCTGCACCCAAGTTTGTGGGGAAGGAACTTTGGGATGGGAGCTAGGGCACTTTCTTAGCTTTTATAAGTTAGGCCAGAAAAAAGAATTAAACAGCGTTCTGAGCCTATAAATAACATGAATAAGGTTATTTCCCATCATGGCCTCCACCCAGGAAGGCCGACTTGCCTCCAAGTGCTTACAATGAACCACCCCAAAAAACTTATTTTTTATGTTTGTACATGATGTGAATGCATGTATGTATGAGAGTGTATGTGTGTTGAGAATGTACATACATGTATGTGTGTTTAAGGTGTGCGTGTTTTAATTTGTGTGCATGTACATGAGTGTACAGGCATATTTGTGTGTGTGTACCATAGTGCACATGTAGAGGTCAGAGGGCAATCTCATTACTGAGCCTCACAGTCTACATTGCTTAAGAAAGGGGCTCTGGCCTGGCTGTGGTGGTGCACGCCTTTAATCCCAGCACTCTGGAGGCAGAGGTAGGGAGATCTCTGTGAGTTTGAGGCCAGCCTGGTCCACAAGACTAGTTCCAGGACAGCTAGGACTACACAAAGAAACCCTGTCTCAGAATGGGGGGGGGATGGTCTCTGATGCTTACATGTTTACAACTGCATCTTCCAGCCTAGCTGGCCCATGAGTTTCTGGGAATTTGCCTATCTCTGCCTCCTACCACATTTTGGGAGCACTGGGAGTGAAGAAGCAATTTACCATGCTCAGCTGTACATTGGTTCTGGGGCTTCAAACTCACTTCCTTATGCTTGTTCAGCAAATACTTTTACCCACTGAGCCAACTCCTCAGCCCCTACCTGGATGTGTGTGTGTGTGTGTGTGTGTGGTTTTGGGTTTTTGTGTGTTTGTTTGTTTGCTTGCTTTTTAAGACAAGGTCTCCCTGTGTAGCCCTGGCTACCCTAGAACTCTCTATGTTGACCATGATCATAACTCATAGAGATCTCTGTCTTCCAGATGCTGGGATTAAAGGCATGTGCCACCATACCTGTATCCTCCCCTACTTTTTACATGAATGCTGGGGATGAGAGCAAGTAAGTGTTCCATCTGCATAGCCATCTCCAGAGCCCCACAAAGGGCTCGCTCTTGCTCACAAGCCGTTGCTGGTGGACAGTCAGCCTTAGTTACAGGACCTCCAGCATGTAGAAACCCTAGAGGGAGATTTAAAGCTCCCTGGCCAGAGCTCCTGGGACCCAGCCAACAGACAGGGCCAGCAGAGCCCCAGATCCCATCAAGAGCTGATACATCACTCTGTGTGTGCTCAGCAGATAATTAGCTGATATACCATGGACACTTTGGGAAGAGAATTACACCAAGTCAAGAGCTCAGCTCAGGCAAAATCAAATGAAATCCTACTGACTGCTGAGGTCAGAAAAGAGCTGCCCTGGTCTCCGAAATCTCATCAAAGTGATTAGGAAAAGTCGGTGGAGGGTGAGAAAGGGGAAGAGCGAGAGAGTAAGGGTAAAGGTACCGTGATGGTAAATACTGACTGTCAACTTGACAGGATCTAGCATCGCATAGTGGACAAGCCTCTGCGCAAGCCTGTAGGAAGTTTCTAGATTGAGGTGGGAAGACTCGCCCTAAACTTGGGTGGCACATTGAGTGAGCTGATCATCAGGACTCTCACTGTGACTGTGACTGCTCTGTGACTCTCCCAGCTGCCTCACGCTTCAGCCGCCATGTTTGCCATGCTTTTCCCTCCATGAAGGACTTTGCCTTCAATTCTGCATGGGCAACCCGTATATAGCAGTTCTGTTGAACTTGTCCATATTGGAGTTCATGGTCTAAGTTGATGAGGACGATTGATCAGATGATTTGTGAGCCACCATGTGGTTGCTGAGAATTGAACTCAGAAGCTTTGGAAAAGCAGGCAGAGCTCTTAATCGCTAAGCCATCTCTCCAGTCCTTCAAACCGTGAACCAAAAGAAACCCTTCCTTCTCTGAGTTGCTTTTGTAAGGTGTTTTAGCATGACAATAAGAAATGTAATGACACACTCCCTCTAATTAAACTGAGGGGGTTCTTGGAAGATGTAGACCCAGCCTGCCAAAAATATTCCACCTCTGTCTGCTCACGTGGAGAGTGACAGAGGTACATTTTCCAAGCATGCCATGTTTATTTCCTCACCGTGCCCTACATACGTTCTAGTCCCTCTCCTCCTGGAAGCCGGCTAGGAATGAGGATTTCAAAATATAACATGAGTGTCCCACTGTACAGCTTTGGAATCTCTGAGAGACCACTCCATTGTCCACTCAGGAATCAAGCAATCCTGTGTTAAGCAGTAGGCATGTGCCTAGATTTGTGCTAGACTTAGAAGCAGTGGACAAAGCCAGTAAGTCTCACCAAACCATTGATGGTTTCGCTCTCAATTTTGAAGGTGAAAACTAAGTGTGTGAAAGAATTGTTCAAGCTTGTGAGAGGTCAGGAGTCGCTGGTAAGGAGTGGGACCAAAGGGATGAGCGCAGAGGAGCGACTGACCAGCCTAGCAGAGTCTTGGGGGTTGGTGTGTGCCCAAAAGATGTGAGGACAATAAGCCGACTAAAGGTATGTCTGTTCTTCATTATCACAGCTGCCAACTATAAAGACTGGGTACCTTGCCACACCTTATCCCATAAGCNGCTCCTTCTTGCCCATCCCTTGCTGTGCTGTGCCTATTCCAGCAATAGCGCAAATTCAGTTCTTACACAGGCCCCTCTTCATTTTTAAGCTTGCAATAAAATTCAGAGAAGCTCGAGGGAAAAAATGAAATTTAAAAAAAAAAGAACAAGAGTATGTGGAGGTTGCTAAGCTGGTGCTTAGCATCACTATAACTTCACTATACTTATAATTTTGCCAAGAAGCACTGGCTCAGCTGAGCCATGGCGGTAACTCAGGCTGAAGAGGGCATGGCAAATGTCACAAAGTAGATGAATTTGAGGGACCATTAGGAGACAGAGTCTGAAGTGCCTAATGAATCTTGGGGCATTTCTTGATCTATTGCCATGTGTCATCCATGAACTATCTTCTTCAACTCTCCACCCACCTTCTGAGAGTGCTCCTATTCTTATCAACAGTAAAGCAGAAGCTGGGACATCAAGCAAAACCACCCAGCTTGTAAGTGGCAGAGCCAAGATATGAGCCCAGCACTCAAGTACCAATCCTCTTATCCTTTCCTCTTAATCATCATGCCACACTGTTGAGGTTTCCGGCTTGGACAGCAGGGAGAATGATGACACCATTTAACTGAAGGACAGCATTGCTCATGGGAAGATTCATGAATCTGAGTGGGAAGAAAACGCAAGTGGGAAGGACATTCAAATGCAAATGAGGAGCCAAGAGTGTAGAATTCAAAAGACCGATCTGGGGAGCATCGGGCACAAGACAGACAGAAATTTGAGAATCAGCTGGAAACAGGCAATAATCACAATTCACCCTTCTCCTCCTTTGAAAGGATGCTGAGTTTGGATGCAGCTTCACTGCTTCTGGAGGGACGTGGAGCCGAGAAGATAGATGTCAGTAAAAATTAGACTACCTGGACCAAAGTACTGGGAGTTCCACCGAGGTCTCAGAATGGTCTCATCCATCTCTGATCCCATGCCATACTCAGTAGCCACATGGCACTAGGCTCCTGGTGTTCTGGGATCCCAGCCTTCCCAAGCCATCTGGGTACCGATGCTTCATGCCTGTGACACAGACAAGACACAGACGTCGTGTTGCTTTCATACCGATTAGCTCCTCCTTAAGACACTCACGTCTCCACGGCGCCTGCCAAAATGGTAACAGACAGATAATACACTGTCATTAACACATCCCTGTCTATTTAAAACTCTCTGGAGAAGCAAGCAGATGAGTCTCAGAGTTAGCTCAGCAGTGGAGATTATTGTTTGGCTAATTATAAACAGCGCTGTCAGACTGCAGCAGATACTAAGTGGGGCCCAACCACCCTGTTGGCCCTAAAGATTGATGTGTCTCTGTTGAAAAACACTAGCACAACACTCAGGACATCTGGAAATCAGCACCTGGGAGGCTGAGTCAGGAGGAACTTAAAGACAGACTGTGTTTTGTAGAGAGACTCTGTCTCCAAATAAATAAATATAAAAAAACAAATAAACAAAAAAAAAACCTACCAGACACAGAAACTTAAAGGGGCCATGACTCCCTGGCAACCAGTCATCCCCACACCCTACCACTGCCTCATGTCCCATATTTTCAATATTTGTATGTTATGTGAATTTGAGGGTAGTCCTGTTTGATAATAAAATATGATAGAAGCATGGAAGTTTCAAAGTTAGATCACCAATGGCTTTGCAATTTTCATATTTGTCTTTCAGGTGACTAACAGTGGGGACCTAGATGGTGCCATACAGAAAGCACACTCAAGCAGCCCTGTGAAGAGGCCCATGTGGTCAGGAGCTGAAAGCCCAGATAAGTGTCCATTCCAGTCTCCCAGTGTTGTGTGACTTTTCCTGGGAAGCCAACAACAAGCTCTTTACCCCAAATAGTGCAGTGACAAGAGACCAAAGAAAAAGCCTAGCTTGGTGAATCAATGAGTTCTTTGGACTTTTTTACAGGGACATGGGTGAGGAGTTCATTACAGGAGCATGGGTGAAGCAGGTGCATCACCAAAAAGCTCACTCTGGTTATGGGCGATGAGCAGCCTTATAAGATGCATCCTTATAGTGGCCTGCCCAGCTCCCATATTGCTCTGCCAATGTGACCTCTCTCCTGGCAGGGACTTATGAATCTTGTCATTTTCTGAGCTTTCCGTGTCTTCGAGCCTTTTCTCCCATGGCTAGGAAGGGCATGTGCAACCAGGGTTTAGTTTCTCTGGCCTGTCTACCTTCAAACTCCATCTTTGTCCACTGTGCTGAGTTTTCTGGAAATAACACAGGACTCTCTCCAGCTCTGTGGCTGAGGAAATGACCTATCACCCAAGGCTCATTTTCTCTGCTGCAAAGTTCTAAGGTCCCAGATATTTCTAATACTCTTTAGTACCACACTTTATCTCACTAGCAATAACATCTGTCTCCTGTCAAGAGCAGGTTTTTCTCAACAGGTTTCTTCTGGCTTGGCTTCAGCTCTCATGAAGAACTGGCTTTAACTGTAGCAAGGGGACCTTAAGAAACACCTCTAAACTGAGTGTGGTGGCTCACTCCTTTAACACCAGCACACTTGGGAGTCAAAGACAGGTGCATCTCTGTGAGTTCAAGGCCACCTTGGTCTACAAAGTGAGTTCCAGGAGAGCCAGGGCTACACAGAGAAACCCTGCCTCAAAAAAAGGCAAAATAAATAAATAAAAGATATAAAGATGATAGACAGACAGACAGAAAGATAGATATTAGATAGATCCCTGAAAGAACTGAGAAATTCAACTTAGGAAGAAAGCAGAAATTCTCTTTCTAGAGTTTTTCAAAACAGTTTATGAACACCATCTTCCCAGGTGCTCTTCCATTACCTGAGAAAAACAGAAGTAGAATTAGGTCGGAAGGACTGGAGATGCTATGTGCTCACCACCATCCTACCTGCCCTTTCTTGTCCTGAGTCTAGAACACCTGACAGAATTAGAAGCCTGACTGATGGGTAGTGACTTCATCCAAAGGCTACCTGCTACTGCTACCTGGAGGTTTTCCAAACTCAGATTAGAAAATCCCCTTAAAGGGAAGCTGATGGGATCGCTGCTACACATTTCCAGAACATGGCGCTTTGTTAGGTCCTGTTGACGCTTTACTGTTTCCACCGGAATTCATCTCTTCCTCCTCTCTTATTGCCTTTGTCCATGTCATCCTTCCTTTCATTTTCTCTCTCCCTCTACTCATTCCTTCCTTCTCTACTCTTGGCTTTCCATACTCTGTACCAAGACACAAAATGAAATAAAAGACACAGGGGCACGAGTTTAAGAAACTGATGCAGTAATCACACAACACACACATACACACACAAGTGTGCAAGATCTCTCCGATAAGCAGTGGTTATAACCTAGTGTTCTATGAGGGCGAAGAGGAAGTAGATAGGAGTAGAGAGGAAGGGATTTTATCTGAAGACAGAGGAAAAGATTTGCGCGAACAATTGGAGTAAATGAAGATGTATTTCCAAGTTAACTGAGAAATTTGCTCAAGTGTGGGAAGCCAATTGTCCTAGAAGTGGCCTGTAACTGAAGCATACCTAAAAAGCACAGATGTTTCATAGAGCTTGGACTCTGGATGTTTGCGGGGCGCTGTGTGAGGTGAATTTGTTGCCCAAACTTATGATCTTCTAGGTTTGAGACAAACTCACAAAAAATAATTCCATGTGTGTATAACAGAATAATTGGCCAACACACATTTTATTATGTTAAATTATTCTTTATAGAAAAATATCAGTTCCTCAACAGGAAATGCCAGGCACTAAGCATCCGCTGCTAGAGAAAGCCGAGCTTTATTGTACGGAACACAGAAACGTTCTGACACGTGACAAGATGGGGCATCTTT